>QJPP01007567.1:600000-755892 GCA_003996215.1 Jaltomata sinuosa | reverse complement strand
AAAAAAAAAAAAAAAAAAAAAAAAAAAAAAAAAAAAAAAAAAAAAAAAAAAAAATCTAAAAGTTGAGAGCCAAATGAACATGGAGAGTTATTTAAAAATATTTGAGGTATAGAGGGGCAAAAAAGTAGTTATTCTATACGTAAAAACAAGGAAGACTATTTTTGTAAGACCTTTCTTATGGGGGCAAAAATACAAAGCACTCACTTTGAGGGGCATTTGTGTAGTTATCCCCCTATTATGAACCCTTATGCGTAGCAGATAACAATGGGCTAATAATTAGGGGTGTGCAAAAACTGGTTTAACCGATAAACCGAACCGATAAAAATATTATTGATTTATTGGTATTGGGTTATTGGGTTAACGATTTTTAAACGATTTTGTAAAAAAATTTATTGGGCTATCGGTTCGGTATCGATTTTAAGGTTTTAGTTAATGGTTAAACCGATAACCCAATAAGATTATATTTTGATTATATTTTTATTCATAATTGTATAATAGTAGCTTTAGATTTTAAATATATACCCTATTGTTTTTTGCATTTTGTAGTTGTTGTCTTAGTGTTGTTGTTTTCTTTCTAAAGTCATTGGTTTGATAGCATTCTAACTATCATTGTTGCTTTTCTTTTTGAGAAATTGTTACCGTTGCTATATTCAAGTTTTCTACTTAATAAGAAAGAAAATAAGTTTATTTTAGCAATAACGTATTTGAATTTGCTTATGCTTGTAATTTGTATAGATGTTTATGCATGAAAGTAGTCTATACATGAAGAAGAAAATAAGAGAAATCAAAAATATTATAGGAGCATTTTCTTATCGGTTAAACCGATAACCGAACCGTTAAGGACCAAAAATCGATTAACCGAAAACCGATAACGAATATCTTATTGGTTTGGTTATCGATTTTGCATGTTTATAAACCGATAACCGATAAACTAAATCGATAATATACAAAATCGAACCGAACCGACCGATGCACACTCCTACTAATAATTCCAATTTGGTACAGAAAACGGGCCTGCCCAAGTTCTAGTATCCAATTGTAGCCCATCACATATAACCCGTCATCTTTGTTAGGGTTTTGCATAGGGTTTTAACTTCTAAGTCAAGAAATCTTACCATATCTTCACAAAAACCAGAAAATAGCATTCGTTCACCAAAAGTTCAATGGATCCTTCAGCCTTTAAGTCTGCAGAATTGGAGCAACTTCTCAATGTAAGCTTTTCTATCATGGATAATTTTATTTCATGTGTTTTAGGATCTCTGTTTTGTTTCTTCTCTTCTTCCCCCCCCCCCCCCCCCCCACCCACACTAGTTTATGCTTGATGTTTTTGTAAATTGATCTAGTTTTGGATACAAATAAGATTTTGAAAATTTTATTTGACCATTATGTCTTTGTACTTTGATGCTGCTCTGGTTTTAGAAGGATTAATCCTTTCAAGTAATGTTTCTTTTGTTGGATATTATTTGAATGGTTTAAATGGATAGTGAAATTATTACTTTGATTCTTTTTGAACTAATCTTGTCTGTAGTTGGTATAATTTGAAGGATATGCATATTCAATACTCCGTCTGTTTCAATTTGTTTGTCTGGTTTTGACTTGTCACGAAGTTTAAGAAAATAAACAAGTCTTTTGAATGTCGTGGTCTTAAATTAAAGATACGCATAATGTATCAAAATGCCCTTTAATTTTGTGATCTTAGAGGTGCCATGTGAAAAGAATTAAAGAGTTGCCCAAAAAAAAGGAAAGAAGCATTCTTTTTGATACGGATTAATAAAAAGTAAAGTAACACAAGCAAATTGAAATGGAGGGAGTGTGTGATGATTCTCTAGCACTCTTCACGAATAGTTCTCAAGGTATAAAATCTGTATCTAGGATACATACACAAGGGACGAAATGAGAAGAACAGTACTAGTATTGTATCCCAGGACCCAAGCTATTCACAGTAGATTTTACGAGGCTCTGTGAACTCCCTTAGGTCTGTCATTTTGATCCCATTACTTGTTTGAGTTTGACCTTAGTAAATCAAATAAGATCAGCTTGAGAACCATATTCAGTACGTTACGTACATTTGTATATGAGTTAGTAGTATCGATGTATGATTTGGCTTTTACTATGCGAATTTGTCCTTTGAGACTCTTTTATGGTTAGCAGCTCTTTTAGTGCAACAGCAGATACGAACATCTTATTGCTGATTTTTCTTTATAGTCAATCAAAAAATAGTTGGGGCTGACTATCTGAATCATCTATATCCACTTTACTATGTTCAAGTGTGTTTCATTCAGTACTAAATAATTTGTACTTTAAAGCAAATTAAAAATTATCTGAAACTTGAGGTTCCCTAAAACTTAGACTAGTACTTATGCTTACTCTGGACTACATATTTTAAAGAGACAACAAAGACTCCTTGCAACATTCTCAGAAGAAAAGATACCTTAAAACAGTGGAGACTAATGTAAATGTAACACTAGCTGGCTAGGCATTAAATCCTGTTCTCATTGAGCTCAAAATATTAGTTTACGCCTAGGCATTGAATCCAACTAAGTTGGCATCCATTGTTATGGATCTTTCACTTCCTTTATGTTATGTTCTTGATTCCGAGAGATTGTAGGCTTTTCGACAAATTTCTCCATGTGATTTTAGCCTATCTCACTTCCTTTCAGCACCTGTATCATATCTATTGACCGATGCATATAAAGGTGTACATTACCAAGCCATTATTATTTATTTGTGTTACTTGCAGTCTCTGCTAGATGTTATATACTCTAGTCAATGTGCATTTTGAAAATTAAACCTATCTGTTAGTCCAACAATACATATTCTAAGGTTTTTCTTTAATCTGTTACTTGTCTTTCCACGTCTTATCATTCTTACCGCTATATTAGTGAACGTCAAAGTTTCACGCTGGCTTATCTGCAGTATTTTGAGATGGCAAGCAACGTTCGACCAATGTTACGTTCTTTAGTTGTGTTGGAAGAAGATATTTTATATGACTTGGCTGCTTATGTAGAATTGCATGACTTGGCTGCTTGATTTGATTTAGTTGCCCCAACTTGTATATAAGTTTAACAAACTTTCAGTTTTCGGTTTAAAAGTTGCTGTCTGCAGCTTTCTAATATTTGCACCTGATTTCTTCCTTTATGCAGCAAGAGAAAGAAAGGGCCATGGTGAATGAAGTAGTTGCAAAGCTTACAAGTTCCTGCTGGGACAAATGCGTGACTGGTACTCCTGGAAGCAAGTTCAGTTCGAGTGAATCTAATTGTTTAAATTACTGTGCACAACGCTACATGGAGGTGAGCATGATCATAATGAAACGGTTTCAGAGCATGCACTGAAGAAAGATTGGCCTTATAAAATGGACTCCATAATCTTTTTTGATTCCTTCAAAGAAATTTGAAAGAAAATGTAGTAAAATTTTCTTGTTCCTCAATACAGTTCATGTGGTGTTAAGTGATGTTATAAATTACTAAATGCAGAGAGATGCCCTCATTTTTATTTACTCACTTTCTCCCCTTCATGAGCAAGGCCACTGATATACTTGCATCCCAATTCTTTTCTTCCTTTTGCCTGGAGTGGAGTAAGCTGTCTGATGTTGTCACTAATTAACTTTTACCCTACATTAACAAATTGCATGTATCCCCTGCACCCTTAGAAGAGACAAGATATTACTCGCTTGCTGAAAATACTTGTCTCAAAATACTAGTCATTTTAGAAGTAAAAGACAATTATCATTTTACTCTTAGTAGTAACTGTTCTTGAAAATTACAAACACTCCGATTGATAGAATGATACATAAATAGAGTAAATATTCAATGGAGAGAAATTATATATCTTAACACTTAAACAAGGGGAAATTCAAAAACTCTCCTAATTAATTTTTTTTAAGCGTGTAAATAAAAAAAAACACGATAAGTATTTTGAGACGGAGGAGGTACGGCTTTGACCGAAGAGTAACGAGTAAAGGTGCATTCTTTTTATCTAACACAAACTATGTTCAAATTTAAATACTTATCCACTAACCTCATTTGTAAGATTACATTAATATGTTGTTGACTTCTTGTTGCATGCACAAAATGTTTTTTTTTTGTGCGTTCATGCGTTGGATATCTAGAACAAACAAAAAATATAGTTCTTTGATGAAATTGAATTACTTCTGTTGAGCCTTTATTCTAATCTGAAATAATAAAATTGTTCAATCCCTTTTAAAAGGACTGAAAGTCTGGAACATGGGTTGGGAGCCTATAACAAGTTAACAACTCAACTGCGCAAAAGAGAAAATACATAGCAAACGTAAGAGGAACTTGATGAATATGAGAAATTGGCAAACGGGGACACGGTGAATAGTAAGAATGATTTCTTCTTATCATCCTTTGCAAAATAAACACATTGCAAAGAATCTGTTGCCTTCACACAAGAAAAGAAAATTAAAACCCAAAAAAAGAAAATAATATACACACAAAGAAGCCTGGAGATGAAGTTCAGAATGGTTGATCCCAGCCATAAACTCTATCACCACTGGCTAATGATCTTTACAATTGTCAGTTCTTTTACAATAGCTTAAACAATACCCAAGTCAACCACTATTGCTGGTTTCCAGTTGAGAAAGCACCATTGCTGACAGTTATCCTATTTGAGTCTCCAATTTCAGATGCCATAGCAACTACATCAGGTGGTATTTCCAAGGTTCCACTTCTTCTTCCCCAACTAGAGCGCCTCGGATGTAGTATACTACGCCCATCTGGCAACGTGGCACCATTTAGCTCTTCGTCCTTATCTAACTGATTATCATTTCTAGGTTGTCCATCAAATTCATTTGCTCCTGTTCCTTGTTCATGCCAAGAAGGCTTCCTTCCTCTTTCTAAATCACTCATTGTTTTTTCCAAGTTTGGACTAACAAAACCACCTCCAACTTCACGAGGTTGTATTCCAGGTTCTCTCGCCACTTTGGCCCTGAAGTTGTTCTTTGAAGGAGGTATACTAGTGCAGAATATCTCTAAGAAGTTGTGAAGTACACCTTTGTTAAAAGGGTTGACCCTCCGATCATACCGATATCTGAAATTCTCATATGTAGACTGCAAGCACACAGAAGATTCAAATGTCAAAAGAGGTTGTACCCCAATCCCCGAAATTGGAGGCCATTGACATATTAGAGAACTACAGCATGAGGGTAAGTTTGACTCTTAGAATAGGAAAGAGAAGGGGATTAAATTTAAAGAACAATAACAATACCTGATTTGTGCCAATAAGATACATATGGAAGATGCTCAAGCCACCAACAAACCAAACTGATATAAATGTATAAATGATTAGTACAATAGAAGCAGGAGTCTTGGCCATTGCCTTCCAGATTGATGTCTGTTCACCATCCATGATCCTTTTAATATAGATCCAGCAAAAGACATGCACGTATATGCAAAGAAGGGTTGTTGAGAAGACAAACATGAAGAAGAAACGGTAATTCCTCTGCACCAACAAACATAATATGGTTAGAGTTAGAAAGCTATGGCACTAACATTACAGAAACTCTCTGAATGCTCAGGCATTATGGAAATAAGCCTTTGCTGTGACCAGCATGTCTGCCAGTAAAACTATAAAACCCAATGTCTCAACAGCAGGGGCGGATCTACGTGGGAGTGAGGGGGTTCACCTGAACCCCCTCGGCCAGAAAATTACATTGTATATATAAGGTCAAATTTGAATATTGTGGATATATAGCCTTTAATGAACCCCCTTAGCACAATTGGAAGGTATAGCCTAATGGTCAAGGGGGTTCATTTTCGCACTGAGGTCGCGGGTTCGAATCCCGACCGTACCTGCTATAGCATTTTTAAGTTTTTCTCCTTTCTCACTCTATTTTTCCTTTTCTTTTTAATTAATGAACAATTGGGCCTTTTTAACTCCCTTTTCTGCAATTGGGCCTGCAATAAACAGGTCACATATTTATCCATTTATATCATTATATGTATTTAATATTTATTTAATAAAATGTTAGTTATTTTCTATTTTGCCAAGTATAAATATAGATTTATCTTAATTCCTTTTTTGGTAAATAATTTATTTATTTCTAATTGATTTTCAATATTAACACACATCTCAACCAAAATTAAAAAAATAACGCATATGCATATATCTTTTTATACGTCTTATGTCACACTTATTTAACATATTTTCATGTTTAACTAGTTTTACATATACGTGATTCTTGATTTTTTCAACTTTTACAGTTTATTTTTATCAAGTTATATAGCTCGTTCTTTTCAACTACACTTTTATCGTTCAACATATTACTATTGATATTGTTCAATACTTTTTATTTTTATTTTTATTTTTTATTGTTATTGAATCTAAATATATATTAATAATTTAATTTTTACACCTTTTAATAATCTTTTTTTTTTTTTTGGATGGGGGGTTATTGATTTGAAAGAAAAAATAGAAAGTTTTAAAAAAATTAGGACATTACAACATGAAAGTAAAAAAAAAGAAGGTACAATATTGTTTAAGAAGAATTTGGTGGTGCATGCAAAAAATGGGAAGAAATGTTGGAAAGGCATGATAAGGCGGGTTAAAATATAGCGGGCGTTCGCTTTGATTTTCATGTGTTTATTCCTTCATATTTCGAACCCCCTGAATAAAAATCCTGGCTCCGCCACTGCTCAACAGTACTTCCAAAATCACAGCTTCAAGAGCAAGATTCTCTCAATGGATCAAGATAATGGGAAATATACCACAATCATCACAATCAGAAAAGGTCTGTCTTAAAAGATTTCGTTCAACGAATTAATGAAATAAAAAGAGGAGCATGCTCCAGCAAAATCCACTCATTCTGGAAACTTAAATTTTTAATGGATTAATACCTTAAAAATTAACGCACCCATTATGTTACAAAGATTCTTAGTGCGAAGAAAAATATCAAATCTGCTTCGTTATTAATACTTGAGAAAAACATACCATTGTAAGGTCGGCAATATCAGCTATAAAGAATTTAAGCGATTCACATTACTCAACAATTGACCAGTACCCTTAGCCTGAAGAGTGCATGGAAGAAAAATGTAAATGGACAAACTGACAACTCCTTTATGCGCTGTTCTAACTTAACATCTTCGAGAGGAAGTAACTTATTATCCAGAAATATCTTTTTAGGGTGACGTTCAATGGATTAGGAAAAAGGAAGAAAAGAAAACATAAATGGCAGAAGTCTCTTTTGGGAAAGGCACGTGATTGACCAGCTAAACACTACAGGGTTTCACATAAAGACGAACTTAGATGTGCAAGCAGAAGTGCAGATTATGCCACAGCCTGAGAAGTTCAAGAATTAGAAAAAAAAATGCAATTTGCCTTCATACTGCACTAACTCAGAACAAATGGAAAAAAAATATATCAATGACCACCCCCGTATAATACAGATTACTATGGATTGAGAGGATAATTAAAGGGAGGTGCCATGAATGCATTGTAGGATCAAGAGCTAAGTGAAAAATCATTTCTTTTTGACAGCTTTTACTGGTAAAAGAATATATTTGTATTTAAATCGAGATACTCACCGATCCAATACATTGTCCGACCCAGGGGCAGTGATGGTCGAAACGTTCCACACAGTTGTTACAAATTGAACAGTGTGAACAACGTGGAGGCCTGTACAACATGCAGGTGTCACAATATTTGGTCTTCACCGTTATTCCATTGACATTCACATCCTTGATGCGGGGCAAACGTAATTGGGGAGTTTGACCAGGTCCAGCTTGAGTACTCCCTTCAAAGTTTTCTGGTTCTGGAGGATGAAGGTTGCGAGGAATTATACCGGGATCTCTTCCAGACGTCAGTAGAAGAAGCACTAAGACCTTTGTAAAGAAAAATGATGATTACTTTATGCTTCGACTCATAAGTCTACACAGTTATGTAGCTGAAAAGTAAAAGATACAGCAAAAACTACCCAATAGTACATCTATATAAAAACTTCAGCCTGAAACATTATAAACTTTTTCCTTACTAAGAATTTAGAAAGTTAGCTGCTATGTGCTGTACTCGGGGAAAACAAAGGTCCACCTTCATGTGATATATAAAAAGTAAACATAAGACTGCAAGAACCTAGTTTCACTCCATTGTATGGCAGAGAATATTCAAGCAACTTCAAATTTTCCATGATGAACTGACTAATGCAAAGACAAGACGAGATGCAAGGAGTAATGCTTTTACAGAAGTTTAATGCGCTCCTCATAGAAAGCTAATAAAAGGCCAGTATCACCGAAGCACTAAGGTATGGCCAACACAGTAAAAGATCAAGGAAGGAGAGAAAATTCCAATCATTGCAAATCTGCACACAGAGAATGTGCAAAGAAATCTGGCACATTCCTGCTACCTAAAACAGAACCACATATAAGGTACATATTATTATCTCAATTTTCGGGCATAAACTTTTATTTGTCTAGTTAAAAATGTGAATAAAATGAATATTTAACTGTAATTCTTCTCCTCCAGATTCCCTAGGTTCCTTATGGAATTAGTTGAATCTCTTTCAAATATCATTCACCCAATTTAACTGGTCAAGCATCTCTCAAGTGTCATTCTTTGAGAATGAAGTACAAACTTTCAAAACTGCTGGCAATCGATATATTCTGCTTCTAAAACTAAAGAAGAGAAAGAAGGATCTTTTTTAACTCCAGCCAGTTCACTAGAGAACAAGGACTTCCCAATCAGAACTCTCGTTACTTGGTCTTCGCACAATGCCCCATCTCTAAACACCTTCAAAGCTAACTTTAGCTGGAGAGCATTGACCCCCAGATAAGTAAAGATTTATGAATCTTATTTTTGTCATCAGAAAGTAGCACTGGTACTTACTCCAAAAATGCCACTATACAATCTTCACCGTTTTTTTAAAACTTCACCTGTTCATCATTATAATCTCCGTTGCAGTAGCAGACCAGCTTGATTCTCCCAACTTATCAGCAGCTTTTATATGGACTTGCACAAGGATTGCACCACTGCTCTACCTTGTGAAACATACGTGCCAATTCCCTTCCTAGCTTGGCAAAGCATAAACCTTGTTTACCATATAGGGCCAAAAACTATCAGCTCTCTCCTCCCTAGCTTCTAATTACACTAAGACAATGACAGATCCATCATGCTCTCTGTAAGAGGACTTTCACTTTGTTTGAATACACGATGCCCTTTTTGCTTAGAAGGTTTCAATTGTTGATCAACAATAGCAACAGAGTCTTGTAAACACTCTCTACGAAACAACATCCTTATCTGTAAAAGGCAATGGTTCGCTTTGTGCAACCAGAAAAACTGGCAGAACATGAACTAAATTTCAAACCCGTCTTCAAAATATAATCTGCACTGTTTGGTCATGATATATTTAACCCCTTGTTTTGAGTAGATGCGTTTGACATCGATCCATCACTTTTTTACGGGCATATAAAAGAGCCAAGTCCTTGGCAATATCTTCGGATAGAATTCTCACTTTAAAATGTTTCTGAGGTACAAAGTTAATAAATGCCGAAGATCCGTTACAATCAAATCAGAATTCTTATCATCATAATCACAAAGGCTTTCTGCCATATATAACCACATCTGCTCCAGCTACTGGTGAAAAATAAAGATGTTCATCACCTATCAGTTCCAAGACTACTCACTTCATCATCCAATGTCCAAATTGAATGAAAATCATGCCTTTGGCTATATAATCGTGCGGTTTCTGGGAATTTAAAACGCGTTTCCTCCATAAATTCTCTGATCCAAATGGCTCGCTAATGAGTACCACGTCTTCCTAGTGAAGTAGAGCCGTCTTCATGGGGCCTCAACGATCCGATGGCGATGTCCAAAGCGTGACGGACTGGGTCAAATTGAGGAGTTTGCTGTGGAGATAGGTTTCCGTTCGAAAGGACCAGGAAAGATCAGTTGTTCGCTCTTCTTCAAGGTGAGGGAGCAAAAGAGAGTAATGACATCGTACCGTACCCGCCCCTAGAAAGGTTAATATGATTAGCTTGCTTGAACGAATCCGCTCTCTTTGCTGTGAACAAGAGGAAGCTCTGCAGATGAAGCAGGCGACGGGTAAATGCTTTTTTTGAGTTCATACAAGGATCCAGGGAAAGGCTTTTTGCTCACCCCGCGAAGGGCGCATGGGTTGACTCTATTTCTATAAATGTAGCGCATTTTCACTCGATTTTTGATCAAGAGTATTTCGAACTTCAAGTATTAGAGAGAAAGGGCCTTGTCCAAGACAAACTCCTTAACTTAATGCTTGAGGAAGAGAATCTTTCCTCTATTATTAATAGATCCCCTTACTCAAACCCGAAGAGAAGTGGCTCTGTTGTTTTGCACGCCTACAGAGTGACCAGGAAAAAGAAATCGCCGGAGTAAAATACACAACATTTGCAAAAGGAACATGTAGTCAAACTATTAGGGGAAGTAGTCAATTTTTTAGAATGATCTAACATCATGGTATTAAGAAGGACAACACAACCATCCAACTATTACAGGTTAGATAGTTCATAAAGCAGCCCAAGCAAGACTTACTATATCCATATGAATTATGTCCCCTATCTCTATAAATATAAAGGAATTGTTCCATTATTCCTCACTAATAATAGTGGAATCAATGGCGCAAAGTCAAAACGAAGACTATTAATACACCAATCCAATAAATTCACTCATTTTAGAAGAAATTCCTATATGATTTCTAATCGGGAAAGATTAAACACAAGCAAAATCCAAATCATGTTGTCAGTGGAAGCAAGAAAAACAACTTACATATACTGAGAAAACAACAGCTACAACCATGATTGACCACCCCCAGTCACCAGCAAAATCATCCGCCAATTTCCTCGCAACAAAGACACAAAAAACAGCAACTGGGGCAACTATAAGGAAGATAGTCATAAAGAGTGACCTGACATCAGGTCCAAAGATGAACCTTCCTTGAAGAATAAATTTCTGCACAATCAAGAGGCAATAATGTCAAGAGAAAGTATGCACAATCACGACATATGCGCCTTAAGAAGCTCAGTTATTGCAAAGAAATGTCCAAATTTAGAAAAAATACATCTAATTTGAAGAGCTTGTCAACAGTACGTGTAGTTGCTTCTTTTTAGCGGCAACTAGAATTTCAAAGCATTTCTTTCTGGGGTTTCCTCTTAAAGGTATTTGGTATTACCTGATTTGCCATATTTTGCAGAAAAATCGTGAAATTGTTACTTTCGTTATCTTTTTTGGTTAAGCATGGTAATGTCTACTTAATTTGTCCAAGTACATCATATGAATAGGAAAGGTTTGAATTAATGCCTCTTCAATGCATATTTTTTTTATTAGATTCAATTTTACAGCAGTTAAGCTCTAACGGAATAACGGTAGGTACTTGTAAGAGATGACTAAGGGATCTCAGCACAATTATTGCTACTTTATTTCCTTCAGAGAGACTTCTCCTACTTTGCATCAACTACAAAACCCTAACCAACACTGAAACATGAAATCCTTACCGCCAAATAATTCCCTGCCCTTCAGAGTTCAATGAACACTAAGCCCTTAAAAGTTAAAACTGCAGCAATCTGCCCAGTATCATAGCAACAGCTATTTGGAGAGCATAATTAGTTGCATTTCCATATCTTTTCTCATATTTTCATTTTCAGTTGACTTGAATAATCTTATCTTTGAACCAAATGACACTACATCCACTAAACTTCGCTCCATGCCATCACACCCTAAAAGAAAATCTAAAGCAGATAGAGAGTCCAAAGTTGTGACTATGACTCAACAGAAGATATAACGCGATCAGCACTTGGTGAAGTGAAGCTTAGAATCCATAGAACCAATGCTCTTTAGTCGCTTCAAAATGACAACAATCAGAGGTCCAAACAACAACTATCTGTCTACCTTTTCCATCATTCTAAAGCTCATAGTTACAGCTTATTACGAAATAATAGCAACAGTATCAGGTATTAAAAGCTAAATTCAGCTGGCAAAAGTTCAAACAATTCACCAAGGTCAGGGGAAACGGGGGCGATACTAATCAATAGTATTATAGCTATTCAACGATCTAAAGCAGTTAAAATACGAAATAATTAAGGAATACTTAGAAATTAATCAAACTTGAAAAACAGAATTCCATCGTTAGATAACAAATATGAACTTGCAAAAGAAAATCTGAGATCCAGTAATACTCATCGGAAACCTACATATTGAGGAAAAAGGTCAATTACTTACATTGCTGCCCTTCCAGGCTTGATAAGTCCGGAGAAAGGCGGCCTGATTAGCTGCACCACCGCCGGAATCTGAACTTTTAGGCGGAGCCACCCCATACATCTTTCTCTCTCGCTTTTTTCTTTCTATCCCTTTCTTCTCTTCCAATCAATTAGAATAAAGTAGTACAAGTTGAATAAGGAAAAGGTCAATGAAAATGAAAGAGAAAGGAAACCAAAAAGGGGCTTCGTCCTCTTCTATCTAACTTCTTTATAATTACTTCGACTGGCGACGCGTAGAACAAGTCAGCCACGCGGAGCTGTAACGTCAGATCCCGGCGGCGGCGGCGATCGGCAATCGGCGATCGGCGAATGTTGGAGGCAGTGAATTTTGACAAGTAGTTTATTAGTATTAGCTGGAAGAAGAGTGGGGGAGAAGTTGTGTGAGTTGGAATTGAAATGATTGAAGGAGGAGGAGAAGGGGGGACAGACAATACATGGGAATTTGAAAACTTGAGAAAATAAATAAAAATAACCCAGCCTTCTTTGCCTCTTTTCTCTCTTAACTCTACTAATCGGCTTATAAATAGCGGGTAAAAAGAAACAGGTCACTCAACTTTCATGTTAGGTAACAATAAATATCCAACTACCGATTGTTTACGTCAAATTAAATAATTAAAAGTAAAAAACATACAACATCTAACAATAAATTGAAAATAAAATTTGAGCTCAAAACTTACGCAGAGGTAGTAGATGTGAATAAATACGAGTTATTTATCGTGGGGGCAAAAAAAAGATTGAGGTTGAATGGCAGAAATAACCCCATAGATTATTCGAAATTGAGTGTTGGGGTTCATCCGCATGCCGGCCAAGTACAAGCCTGTTATAATTATTAGGACAAATAATATGGATGCTAGCTCACTCCAAAGGAAATCCAATTAGTTCCAACACGACGCCATCCATCACTAATGGGACATGGGGCCTTGATCATGAGCACCTACCAAACATATTACTAGCACCCTTATGTATATATATTCGAGTTAGGTTGTATGCACCTTCATTAATATATTAGTAATTTTCGACCAACAGAGGTATTTGTTGAGTCCTACATCGGTGTGATCACGAGGTAATTTGATTTCTTTATATGGTCTTAAACAATTCTCACCTCTTCAACTAGTTTTTGGGGTTGAGTTAAGCCCCAGGTTGATAAACCATGTTGTCAAAATTCCCCACACGTTCTAATTCATGGTTTACCGATATCGAACCCCCATATTAAATTGTCCATGTTCCAGATGTCTAGCTCTGGGTGTGTCCGGTATGCATACTTGGCCTTTATTATAAACTTCTCTTTTTCTGGCCCAACGTACACACAAAAACAGCCTTGGGGTGCCAGTACTACTGGACTCTTTGCTTTGCTACCACTATGCCATGATTTACTCTTGGACAAGATCATCGTTCTACTTCCTTTCTTCATCGATAAATATCCCTCCAATTTCTTGAGTATCGACGTGTTTGAATTCTTCTTCTGCTTATCCTTTTCGATATCCATTCACTTTCTCAAGAACAACAAGAATTCAAAGGAAAGGAGCAAACAAAGGGAAAAAGTCTTTCGGTTTTAATTGTTTAAAGAAAAAAATCTACCCTCTATCATAGGCTAAATTTAGCATAAACCTAGATTTTATTCTAGTTGGATTGCTCATACTTTTGAGTATCCAAACAAGAGAAGAGAATTCTTGAGAAGTTGTGGTGAAGAAGGCATAAAAAGAATGGAAATTGAAAAAAGAAAGTTGTGAGCTATATGTTATACTAACAGGCCAATTTATGTCCGGTATGGAGGAAAATGTTTTTCAAAATTTTTATGATTCTCAACTTAATCAAACGAACATGAGAAAATAAGAAAATATTTTTCGTCATCCCGAACACACCCTAGGTCATATCCATATGACACACGAGAGAATAAGATAGACGCTAGCTAACGCATACATTCACATAAGCTAATTACGTACTCTTATTCTATTCTTTCTATATACATATAATTTTTATCTTGTAAGCAGTAATCTAATTCTGATTTTATGTTTGTTCTGACCGAATATAATTATCAATTATATAATTGTCTGATCTTATGTTAATTCTAGTACTGTCATCTAATTACAGCCAACTAATCATCTTATTTCGATAATTCTGCTCATTTTCCTTCAGGTACTTTGCCATGATATAGATAGAAACTACACTACATTCAATCTTGATATATTTCCAAAATTTCTCTGACATGAAGTTTCATCCATGACTAAATGGGAAATGGGGCATTGTCCAGCAAAGCTATTAGTACGATCCTTGTACTATGGCCAACACATTGATTCACATAACCTAATCCTGATCATTTAATATGTGGAAACTAACAGTTAATTATTAACTAATCTTATCACATGATGTCTGAATCTGATATATATTTATATATTAAGATCGAACTAAATAATTGAGATTGTTTGTGTTCTCAATATTTGAATAAATAAAACTTATCGTTATTCAAAAATTAATAAATACCAAACCCAAATAACACACTAAATTAATCTAATGTTATATCAACAAAATTCTTTTAAAAAAATTATATAGCAATTGGTAGTGATGATGGTGTCTGAGAATAATGATTAAACAATTGTGGCTAATTAATGATAATTGTGCTAGATGATAGTGATTGTTAATGGTGGTGATCAATAGTGATGGTATTTGGTGATATATAGTGGTAGCTGGAGGTGGTGATTGTCAATAATAATTGGTAGTTATTGTAGTAATGTTGGTTGGTGATGATATTGTACATGATGATGATGACTGACTATAATAATTGGTGACGGTAGTAGTAGTTGCATTGTGGGTAAGGAGAGTGATTGTGGCCTGTGGGTGATGATAATTGATAATTAATGAGGGTGACGCCGACTATAGTTGTTAATGGGGGCGGCGATGACGACAATATATAGTTGTTAATGGTGGGATGATCGATTAGCGGTGAAAGTAGATGGAATAGTAGTAAATTACCATATTTCTACAAAAAATAATAATTGATTATCTTAATGATATTAAGATTTTATCGAAGGTCTTAATCATTTCGATCTACTCAAACACATTGTTACAAAATAAAAATAAAAGCAAACACGCTTAATACTTAAAATTTAAATATAAAAAAAATGAAAATTAAGATATTCATTGAACAAATGAGACCTTGATTCCTTTTGCATAGCCACTCTCTTTCAATTGAGCTGATCGTCGTATATGGTTCGAATTGGATACGTTGCAATTACTTCTTTTTCGTTTGCACAATTATATATTAACCTGGAGATTAATATGATGACAAGTGAGAATTGTCCACAATCAGCGTTGTCACAGCAAGTCAAATGTTTCCTAAGGGAGACTTCAATAGATAAACCAAAAGGAGCATGGAAGAGAGCAAAATCTGACCTCCACATTACAATATCAGGAGTGAAAGGCGCATCCTTATACTCTAGCTTATAAGAAAAAGAAGAAAGGAAAGTTGCTCCTCGTCAAATAATTAAGCTTAAAAGAAATTATGGAATCCTTAAAACTAGGAGCAAGCAAAGAAGATTCAGGATCGAATATAAAGTTACCCTTCTCACTCGAATTTTATATTTTAGGCTTGCTTTTCACTTGAACTACATGAAACTACCTACTTTCACTCGAATTGGATCTTCTTATCCTTATACCATATATATTTCTGGGGAGAAAAATGATAAGTTATATATAATTTATTAGATGAGAATTCAGAATTGACAAGTGGAAAATTTTCTCAAAGTTTACCTCCCAAATGACATTAAAACGAACAAGGAATGTTGCCTTCTTTCTGGCCCAAAAAAACTCTCGAATTTGAAATTAAGTTCCAAAAAAACCTAAATTAAGATATTTGTTCTGACGTTAAAATGCATTCATGTGTTAGACTTGAGGTCTAAAGTTAAGTTTTGGCGAAGTCCAATTTGAAACTTTAGATCCACGATTGAAATAATCATATTTATAGCTCAATATCTTTGGACCATCTAGTTTACAAAAAATATGTACAAATTATATAGGTAGTGTATACTAAATATACATGTGTATACACCTCATACCCTCCGCCCGATCCATTGATAAGATTATATTGGATATGTTGTTGTATACACAACATATAAAGCAGAAGTACATAGCTAATCTATACTTTGGCCATATCGATAAATTAGATGGCCGAATGGTACTTCCATTGAAATATCAGATAATTTTGAGATGGCTAAACTTCAATAAACTTTATAAATCTGTTTTATTAATAGGGATCCTAAAATTGCTATTCTTTGTGAGAGAATTTGCATGTCCCCCCAGTGTTGCTTTCTTTGTGGCCCAAAATTTTATTGGACATTTTTTAGTTGTCTTGTTCATTTGTTGGGCTTATAATTTTGCAAAATGGGTTTGGACTGTAGTAGAAGGATCTGGCTTTCAGTGTATAACATGGCCCATGGGTATTAAAACCAACCAAAGTTTGCTAACCCGAAAAAAAAAAAAAGGTCCTACCGGGAGTCGAACCCAGGTCGCTGGATTCAAAGTCCAGAGTGCTAACCACTACACCATAGAACCAATTACGTTACCCTCACCATTTTCATTTAATATGTCTCAGTATATTCACCTCAGCCACTAAATCACCGATTAAGGGTCTGTTTAGATTGACTTATTTTAAGTGTTTTAAAGCACTTTTATAGTGTTTGGATAAAATAAAAAAGCTATAAGCCTATCCAAACACCCACTAATTCTAGATCTCCAAAGTTATAGATGTGCTCGCCGCACATTAAAGTACAATGATATTAATTAAAGTGGAGTGATGGGTAGTCATGATATATTTACTGAAAATCTTTAAAATGAAACCTTAATTAAATTTGATACACATACAACAAAAAAAGAAAGTTTGAATTCCGTTGCATGCCATGGCAAGTAATCAATCCATAAAAGAAATATTTTGTAATTATATCATCAGATAGTATGGTTGTTTGTTCTGAGAAGGAGTAACTCCTAATCCAAACAAGTTAAATTTACTACCACTATCACATCTTGCTTCGGAGTTTAATTATCTCTTTTGTCAAAGCTAACAAATTTGTGACAAGTTGTTATTACGAGCAATGTTTTTTTATGCTTAACTTTTCTCTCTCTCTGTATAGGGTAAAATTGGATTGGGCCGAGTCAAAGGGAAATCAGCCCATAATGACGCCATCTCGGGAGCGAGCCCGTCACAAAAAAGTAACTTCTCGAGCGAAAGCAAGGTAGCCCGAGAAAGCCAGCGATAACGACTGCATAAGAAGGACGGATAAAAGGACGGTGTGTCAGAATATTCAGGTGGGTAGGCAACACTCGGCAGAGCCGCGTCAGCCGCAACATACTGGACTAGCATCCTCCAACGGCGCGAGGACAAGTGGCAGCCAACCATTGGACATGGTACTATTGGCCTAGTAGGATAGTACTATTCCTTCCACTCGAGTACTGCCTTGGACCTTGTAAATAGAGATCCTCTTCCTCATTGTAAAAGATTCGATTTCTGTGAGCTTTAGCCCCAAAGTAATAAAATAACTTTAGTTTGGTTTTTAAGTTTTCTCTTAGTTTTTTTACTGTTTTATTGTTATCGCGCCTGCTTACTTACTGTTCACGGCCATGGTTAGCTCATAGCTAGAAGGATCGAATGCCTCGCCAGTGTCTCAGATTTGTTCTTTATCGCTGTCTTGCTGATTTATTTTTGTGTTTTCTTTATGTTTATTGCCTTTTACAAATTAAACTCACGTCTCTAACAACGAAGCTAAGACCGTAACGCGTGATCTTAACCCACAAACAAATCTAACTGTCCCAAATCGACCGTAAACACTCCCATTTGTTCTTAATTTTTCATCAATGAACACCCAATAGGATTAATCACATACTTATATGCGTGTCGCATTGGTAAGAAGAATATGAAAATCGAGTTTTAGCGAGTTATTTATTCTCAAAACTGGCTGAAAAGACTTGAAAAATTGAAGGAGCACTTAAACCTGGTAGGAAAAATTTAACAACATTTATGTTCTGTCCAGATGAATGATTCATGTCATATTTTGTACTATCATTTAGGTAGGAATGAAGTGATATTATTATGCCGTCGTCCAACTTTACCAAATTTAGTACATTCTATAATTGTTGAACTTATAATTTTCTAAATAAAAGCAACTTAAAACTTTCCAGATGTTAATGAACAACTTTTTAATATGATTCTTATTTCTTAGTGTTCGCCAATTTTACGAAATTATGTTCTTTAATCCATCTGATTAAAAGTAACTTTCCAGATGTCAAATTAACAACTCTGTTATGTGATTCTTAAATAGGAAATGATTGTTACATTAAAAATACTTTGTTATATTACTTCTTAAGGCGAAATGACCTGGAAAACCCTTGTACTTGACTCAGTTTGTCAGCTGAACTCTTCTACTCACCAGTTTGTCAACTGAACTCTTGAACCCACTGAAAAAAAATATTTTAAACCCCTTTGACCATTGACCAAGCCTATGTGGCAACTTGATAATTGATTTGGCAAAAATGCGTGATTTCACGCAGACAAAGCGCGTACCCATAATTTTTTTTGACTAAAAATGATTAAATAAATAATTAAACAAAAAGAGAAAGAAAAAGATCTGCAACTCCTTCTTCCTCCCCACCCCACCCTCGTTTCTTTATTCCATCCCCACCCCCACCCTTTCATTCTTCCTCCATTTTTGTCACCTTCAAGAATTCAATTAATATGTGAGAAAAACAGTTAAAAAAATCTTTCTCTGAGTAGCAATTATCAAATCAACAAAGAAACTACAAAATACAATAATCCCAATTAAATCCAGTTCACATCCAAATACAAAAATCTCAACTTTCAAATCTCCAAAATATCAACTTTGCTTGCTTTTCATTGAATTTGCTTGTGCTTTTGAATAGAGTGGAGGAAATAGAAGATAATGAATAGCAAAGAAAGAGATCTGAAAAAGAGAAATTGGGAGGGGGGGGGGGCGACTGGGGACGGGAACCCGATTAACAAGAAGAGAGGGAGCAACGAAGGGGGAAAGGTTTGAAGAAGAAGAAGAAGAGGCAGGGTGGGATGGGGGGCAACGAAGGGGGAAAGGTTTGAAGAAGAAGAAGAGGCGGGTGGGGGTGGGGGTGGGGGGCAGGGTATTGGATTTAATTAATTTTTTAATTTAATTTTCGATGTGTCACTTAAAAATGACGTGGAAGTCCACGTGTAATCAGTTGTATAACACGCACATTTATTTGATGAGAAAAGGGTTTAAAATGTTTTGTTTCAGTGGTTCAAGAGTTCAGTTGGCAAATTAGTGAGTAGAAGGGTTCAGCTGACAAACGGAGTCAAGTACAAGGGTCTTCAGGTCATTTCGCCTACTTCTTAATGAAAAAGTTTCTCCAAACTGCAAGTAGAATACATTAAAATCCATATATGATTGTACACACTCATATAATGGAAGTGCACTTTCAACACTACAACAACAACTGATGGCAACTCCAATCAAATTAAAAAGACTTTCAAAGTTATATACTATATCACTTTCTCAAGTACTAATTAGTGGTAGTTAAAATTTGTTGCACAGTGACAGCTCAAATTATTAGTATGTAATTATAACACACCAATATTTTCCCTCTTTTTGTTCTTTATGCAGTTGAATTGGGTTAAGAAATGGACCTTAAGCGAAACTCAAATCTAATATTTTTATTTTATTAGGTGAGGCTTCATCAAAACAACACAAAGTGTCCATTTGCCCATCGATCCCACAAACCATGTGGGACTATTAACACTCTCTGCACGTTCAGACTTGCCAACTGGAGTGTGAACAATATAATATGAGTACCCAACTCGTGTTAAAAAGTGAATTTTAGGTGTTACTCAACTCAGAAGCTTACTTACATATGAAGTGAGAATTGCCCAGGATTACATAAAGAGTCCATTTATTATTCCATAAACGATGTGGGATTATTAAAACTTCCCCAGATGTCTAGGCTTGTCAACTGGAGCGTGAACAATATAATATACATGAACATAATATTTGATATCGAGAATTCATGAGATGATTCGCACACTAATATCATATTATAAACTGGACTTTGTACCTAACTAGTACTTCAAAAATTAACCCGTGAGATGAGGATAGCCCAAAACAACATAAAAGTGATCACTTGCCCATCCCACAAAAGGATGTGGGACTATTAATAAATGGACACTAGTGGGGACATTGATCCCAAAAAAAAAAAAACTGTCCATTGAAAATAACTTATCTAGAGATTGTTAGGATAGAATCATCAAGAGATTTTCAATTTTAGTGTAGAATCTTTTTGAGAGGAACTTTGTCTCAATCTCTACGGAAATTAAAAAAATCAGTCACTTGATTGAAGAAAGAACTTATTTAGAGATTGTTGTTCCCATTAGCTCTAATGAATCTTATATTAGGAGTGAGCTTATAATCCATTAATTAATTTTGTATCAATTAATTGGCTAAATAAAGGGCAAATATATATGCACTGAAAAGAAGAAAATCTACAACTGGTCCCAGATTATCACTAAGAAAATATATCTATATAACATTAAGCACAATAGATTACAAGTGATTAGCTTACATGCAGCTTTATCATGACGAAGACTTCCAATCTTCAGCTGCACAATAAATTACAATATACACTATAAAATTTACATAATCAGACCACTTAAAAGATAATTATCTCGGTGTGCCATTCCGCCCGATCAAATTGTACACACATCTAATCTAATTATTTTCACTTGTTTTGTTGCTTATCAATATAATTCTTATTTTCCCTGTTGTTACTGCTTCTGGTGGAATGTGCTTCTCATTCATGAACTACATAAAAAATGAATTTCATAACAACATCAGTAATGAATTTTTAATTGTTATTTAGTTTGCTATGAGAGCATAAGATATTTGTAACGCGGAGCAATAATACTATTATCCAGCAATTTCAAAATATAAAAGATCGTGGAGTATAATTGTGTCTTATTGACTATTTTATTTTCGAATGAAAAATATAAACGGTAGTTTTCAATTGTGACTTATGACTGGAAGTCCCTTTTATTAATGATGATATTTTTAATATTTTCTCAAATAATTGTACACTTTTACTATGCGATTGATAATAACTTTAATTATGAACATATATGCATGACCTCAAAATTTGTTGAGTGTGCAAATAAAGTTTCATATAAGTAGCTGAAAAGAAAAGAAAGTTAAATATAAAGTCTAGGAATACTTTTAATGGTGTGATATTTTTTTAAAAAAATCATGCAAATTTGGCCTAAAGTTGACAATACCTCACTATATTATATGGGTATCTTTCAATTGTTTTAGCGCAACAATTGATATCAGAGCTAATGGTTCATCGAAACAAGTATCGAGAGAACAGAGTGATGGCTTAGGATTGGACCAGGCTAATAACTACCTTTACCCGTAACTTGGAGATCACATATACACAAAAAACTTGTAGGCTTTGATGGCCATAAATACTCGGATAATGTATGTCGAACAATGTGATTAATCTTCAGATTAGCCTATGAATCTTGGTGACAGACATGTGAAACTTAGTTCGAGGGGGAAATCATTGAGTGTACGAACAATATTCCACTTTGATAATTGGAAAAAAAACTACATATATAAGGTGTAGAAATATAATTATGTGAGACATTTTGAAGAAAAAAAAAGGTAATTCAAAATGGATAATATTATAGCATGTTAAGGTAAAATATCTTTGAAATATTTTAGCGCAACAAAATCTTGATTTCGGCATTGAGAGAGAGCCTTACAATGTTTGTCTAAGGCTATAAACCTATTTTAATACGGTAAGCAAATCTTGATATCTTATTCTATTGATGGAAAGATTTCCATTTAAATTGAATGTTATCTTCTTCATGCAATCGACAACAAACTATAACACCTACTATTTCAAAATTTAATCCTAACTTGTTCAAAGGTTCCGCAAAAGTACCTTTTATGGAGATAAATTAAATACTTTTTTTTTAATAATTGTGGTGTCCGGGCCAGTTTGCGCGCACCTCGACTAATTTCACGGAATATTTGTCACCTTTCACCACCAACACTTATCATGCTCAATCTACGTCATTGACCAGTAATGACCACTAGGCCACACCCTTAGGTGTGACAAATTAGATACTCCTAATAAGTCCTAATTATCTTTTATGCAATATTTCATAGGGTTTGTTTCTTGAGTTTCTAATGTTAAATGCAAGAAGTTCTCATCATGAAATCATGTGATTCCACATGTAACCACAAACACAAAGGCAGTGACTTATGAATTGGGTAATGACAAGTGACATTCAAAAAGCAATTAGAGATAAAGCGCAATACCCTTTTTGCTGATGACAGTTTACAGGTTCAAATGCGTCTGGAACAACTTAATTTGATCAGGACATTTTAATTAACGTGTTCAATATATAGGTTAAGTAGTCAAATAATTAGAGTTATTGTATCGTAGGTATAATATTATAGTATTTGTATATATAGAACTTTGCTAATCATGACAGATGCAAGTTATAGGGGCATTCAAGTACTATTAATTCAAAAGAAAAAAAGCTACTGCTATGTGTTTGAGCACCTGAAAGGTCTCGTACCAAAAAAAAAAAAAAAAAGGTTCACAACATACAAGAATCTGAAATAGGCGGAAAGTGTTGAATTATTGGAGTAAAAAAATAAAAGGTGGTGTATATAATACCTGTCCATTTAATTTGACGGTCAATAAATAAGTACTATTACTGTATATATGCATGTGTTTCTTTTTTCTTTTAATCCAAGATTAGAAGAGAGTTCGTGTTGAATTTTATATGCCGCGTAACATTGCTTGCTCACTCGCTTACATTGCCGGTTCTAAATCTGGATAAAAAAATAATATTATTGAGGATTAATTGGAAATAATTTTTCCATCTCAAAATAGAAATAAGTCTGCATGCATACATTATTTGATGGTAATATAATGTGTTCACTTACAAAAAGATATCATATTAAGTATGGAAATCTAGCTAGTCAAAGTAATGAACTAAATGTGTGACACACGGCAAATGATCATCTTTTTTTTTTAAAAAAAATCTTGTAACTTATTGACATTTTGGATGGTGGTCTAAACTCTGAAGTCGTTTTTGAGCAAAACTTAAAATCTTATGAATAAATGCTAAACCATGTTTTAAATTTTGTGAATATTAGACGACATTTTAATATTTTATTAGTTCAAGATCAATAATTGCAAAATAGTTAAAATAGGAATAAATTTTTTAATAGTAACCTAGATGAGAATATTTGCATAAATCAGCCATATATCACTTGATTATTCGCCACTTAATGGGTCCATTTGTTTGACAAGTTCTTCTGCGTCACACACATTTAGTTCATTTCTTTGACTAGCTAACTTTCCATACATAACATGATTCTTTTGCTAAGTGAACAAAATATATTTCCACCAAGTACGTGGAACACATAAAATTTCATCACCAAGTCTATTTCAGTCTTGGATTAAAAGAAAAAGAACGCATGCTTATATTATACTTATTTTTTTCGCAGTTCTTTTCAAATTAATCTGACAAATAAAGTTCACTAAAATGTTTGACGATTTTATTTTATTTTTTTAAAAAAGAGATCATTTTCAACAAATTTAAGAGATCAAAATTGCTTAGAATTAAGTTTAAGGAATTACTTAATTAAACTTATCCCAACATAAGGGATGTTTTTGTCATTTTCTTCTTGGAAACACAAGGCTATGAAGTGCTGCCATCCAGCATAGTTTCTATCAAAGAGCTGTTAAGCTGACTGGGTTAGCTTAGATACTGGGTTAAAAGCACCAAAATTTTGAAAGTTCCTAGGTTAAATTAAATACTTCTCTCTAACAACCAAGATCTATGGCTTTACCTTTTCACATAATATATGCACTAATTCGACCCACCGCATCAAATATTTACATCAAATCAATAGATCGATTGTATGCATGATATATGTGTTAGAATATACATTCAATCACGATTAATTATTATATATTTTTATTTTACTTAATTCTAATTATTTTAATTGATTTGATGTAAAAATCAGGTAAATATTTACCATTTCCTCCCTCCAGTTCTTTTTTCTCTTTCAGTTATCAGATCTCCTATGTAACTGTAGTTTTCTTTTAAAAAGTACGTTAGCTTCTGGTGAAAGTGCATGGACTAAAAGTTCAGTCCTCCAAAAATAGACGGCCACGAAATGCTATGTCCCATTCCTTCGAATTAAGTTACATGCATCGATATCATAAAGATATTTTATATTATTGTTAAATTAACTCCATAATATAATAGGTTATTTGTCCTTTTTATTAAATTATCAATTTATGCTCATAACTTTTTTATTTATAATTATCTAAGAAATGAGCTGATTTATAATTACTTTCTCCTTTTCTTTTATTTGTCACATTTCATTTTTTACATGTACTTTGACCAATATTTAAAAATATATTTTTTCATCATATTACTATTTCTATTTTTTGCAAATTATAATATTTTTCGTATAGATTTGAACTTCTAAATTTAAATATTAAATTAATATAAATCAATTAGCTTCGAGATTTGTCAAATTGACTCTAGTAAAGCAAAATATGACAAATAAAATGAAAAAGGGAGTATTGTTTACTAGTCAAAGCGCAACTTAAATTCCAATTTTTAAGATTCTAAATTTGATACTATCATTCAAAAAATATCTATATGTAAGCCTCCATCAAATATGAGATTTAAATTTTAGATTTTGTGAAATAAAATATAGTACTGTATTACCTAACTATATATTACTGTCTGATGGTGTGAAAACTGTTTATTGACGGTGCTTAAACTCATTTTTTAATATTTGTTTTGCTATAGTTGCGGAGAAAATGGGAATTCTCCATCTAGTTAGTGGGCGCTAATATATGGTGTCAGCATTTTGTCGTGCTAAAGTAACAATTCTATATATGCCACCTATGCATATACTCTTGGTAAACATTGAAATTCTCCACTATAAATATGTGACCATCATTGTTGTTTATCATCAACAAAGATCAAATTAGCCTTTAGATTTTACTCCTCTATCTTTCCCTAGATTTTAATTCTCCCTTTGAGAGGAAAAGAAAAAAGTAAAGATGGCCAATGTCTCCCATAATCATCCTTTGGTCTACACTTTTGGCATTTTGGGTAAAAAAAAGTTTATCATATTTTTATGTGCATGTCTTTTTTTTACTCTATTCAAGCAAGTTTACAATCTAGTTGAATCGAGGAAGTATATCTTAACTGACTGTTACGAATAACTTAACACCTCAAAAATAAATAAACCTATAATGACATCCGTAAAACTAGAATAAATTTGTTTGAGAAATAGAAGAAAGAAATTATCGATCGAGAAGTAATTAATTTGTCTTTCATTGTGACAATCATGTTGCAGGTAACATAGTCTCCTTCATGGTGTTTATTGCCCCAGTGTGAGTTATTTTCTCCAAAATTAGATATAAGCTTTATTCTTTGGCTTACTAAAAATTCATTTATTTTGTAACATTTGATTTTGCAGACCAACATTTTATAGGATCGTTAAGAAGAAATCATCAGAAGGGTTCCATTCATTACCATATGTTGTTGGGTTATTTAGTGCAATGCTTTGGATTTACTATGCAATGGCTAAAACCAATGTTACCCTTCTCATCACCATCAACTCTTTTGGATGCATTGCTGAGACTATTTATGTTGCTATTTATTTTACTTATGCTACAAGAAAAGCAAGGGTATATGCATACAAATTTCATATATATGTTCATTTGTGTGTGTGTGTTTTTAAATTTTTGCGCGATTTTATGAATTATGAAATTTGAAATTGTCTTGCAGATGAAAACACTAGGACTTGTCCTACTGTTGAATTTTGGTGCCTTTGGATTGATTCTTTTCCTCACTCAAATTTTATGCAAAGGACCAAAAAGAGCTGAAGTTATTGGATGGATTTGCATGGCTTTCTCTATCAGTGTATTTGTTGCACCTCTAAGCATTATGGTAACTCTTTGAATATTTGATTTTTCTTTACGGGAAATGGGGGGAGGAAAATCGAACTCTCACCGATAAGCTGGTGAAAGTTCAGGAACCCAACCAACTGAGCTACTTATAAGATTTCACCATGTGATTATTTTATAGTTAGGACGTTCTTTATATTATAAATTATGATAATTTAGGTATTTAGTCCCTAGATATTTCTCTAATTAACACCATTTAATTGTGTCTAAATTGCAGGGACGTGTAATACGGACAAAAAGTGTGGAATTCATGCCATTTAACTTGTCATTAGCTCTTGCACTTAGTGCTGTAATGTGGTTTTTTTATGGTTTACTTTTGAAGGACGTCTATGTTGCGGTAATTATATATGTTGCTCCCTCCTTCCAACTTTCTAGTAGTGAAATATTGTGTTAAATATATTAGCAGTAGTAGATAAAAGTACAATGCCAAACATACAAGACACGTGCCAAAATCTTGGTTAAATCAATCTGAGTTTAACAAAAAATCTGCACTATCAACGTGTTATAGTCATAGACAAATTCATAATTTGAAAATATAAATTCCAAGTTAATAATACAATAATTATAATTGAAATTTAAAATTAAAAAATTTATAGATATTTAGTGATTTTTAAATAAAACTATAATAAACCCTCTAGATGTGCCCTTGGTTATCGCATGCTATTTGCCTTAATTATTTTCTAAGTTACTCCCTCAATCCTAATTTACGTGACACTTTTTGTTTTTCGAGATTCAACCTACGTGAATTTTAAATGATCGGCATTTTGAAATATATTCTTTCATCATATTTACTCGAAAAGAATTGTTGCTAACTTTGAAGATTAGTCAAATTGACTCTGAAAAAATGAAAATTGTCACATAAATTGAGACAGAGAAAGTACTAAATGTCATCTATGATAAACAATTACATATATGTAATTATTATTTTAGACGACCTAATTGGATCATTTTAAATTGTTAGTATAGATAAGTTAAATTGGTTTAACATATAATTTGTGCCCATTCATGTGACTAATGTGTGGTTTTTCTTATAATTGTTGTTCTTCCGTCACATAATTAAAAAAACAGGTACCAAACATAGCAGGAATGCTACTTGGAGTGCTCCAAATGGTATTATATGGAATATACAGAAATTCCAAGCCAAGCGACGTTGCTACAGAGAAAGAATTACCCATTGTGGTAAAGGTGGATCAAGAACAGCCCACAAAAGTCAATTCTGAGGTTTATCCAGTTAATATTCCATCCATGGACAGTGAAAATGGAGAGGCTAAAGATGGTAAAAATCTTGAAGATCCACAAATTAACTCTCAAGTTTAAAAGACTTCAAAAGCATGCAAAGACAATAATTTGGAGGGTGCTACTAAACTAATCCTTATAATTGGAGGCCCTTTTCTGCAAGGTTTACTTAATTGGATTAAAAATGGGCCTCAACTTTCTATATCTTTAACTTCATGGTCCAATTGTATGTACTAATTTGGGATTTAGTGATTTCCAAACTTATTTGGAACACTCCTAATCCTGATATCATATATGAATTTACACGTTACATATATAAAAAAGAAAAATTACTATGTCGTATATTTATTCTTCTATTTCAGAATTCTCATGATTTTTTTTAAAATTTTAATTGCGAACAGTTAAGTAGATTTTTACCGCGGAAATGTACCTAATAGTGTATGTTAATCACATATTTTTTATGAGCTAGTATAGTTAATCTGCAGAAGTTACTGCATTTTATTGAACAAAAGTCGTGTACAAATATTACAGTTCATAATAGTGTTAAGTGTATGTTAATCAATCACATATTTCTTTTATGAGTTTAAGGTTTCAATTTTACACCATGTGACCATCTTTCTAAACAAAAGTTGAAGCAAAGTTAAATGATTTTTATGTAACAGAAAGAAAATAGTAATTTATGGGTAATGAACATAAAATTGAATGACCGTTCTAAAAAAGAGAAATGAAATGTATTCCTTAATTCAGTTTCGCATATAAACACCCTGAAAGGGAGAAACAAAAGGAATTGTGAAACTTTTATAGCAAATTAAAGTAATGAGAATTAGGCCCCAAGTTAGATATACACATAATTAGTTTCAATGTAGTTTGTGGAGGGACCCCTTTTGTTCCACACTGAAACGCATTCTGCTCCAACTGATGTGCATTGGAGTATTCATTTAGAGGGCTAGTCTGAATTCATGCTGCGTAAGATTTTTATTTAAAAAAACAACATGTTTTATCAAGATTATTTTTATTCTCGAAAAATTTGTAACCTCTAACTAAGAATGAGATCAATCCCATTGCAATTATTCTTGGTGGTGTAATGACTATTTACATTCCCCATTTGGGATTAATACCTTTTTTTTTTTTTTGATAAAGTACATGAAATGACAAACTACTTTATTTTTGAATGAATTCTAAATTATTCATGTAACCTTTTCTACCCAGAAAAATAAAATTCATGCAAGCGATAGGTGTAACTAAAGCTTGACACCCAAAGTAGTGCCAGCTCTTATCTAGTCGACGGAACCAACTATATCATATAATAGTAGAGGTGTGATGTCGAATGTTGAAGAATCACGGAAACTCTTTAGCTTGAGGTGTGTCTATGATATCGTCTTTAAGGATATTTCACCGTTTAAGGTGTATTCCCTAGGATTCAACATACTTTTCTATTAATAAACTAGGAGCCAGAAACTAATCTTCATTAGAAGAGGATCAAATTGTTCTCATTCTCATCACAAGAGTACAAGAGAAAGAGTTTATATACCAAGAAGAATTCTCTGCCAACATTCAAATGTTTTTAAAGAGTAATAAAACACAACCAAAAGAATTCAATTGAAATGAATGTAATTCATTGAAAGAAAGGAACATTGGTCAAGTTAATGGTTTGGCAGCCGTTGCCAACAATCATTTTTGACCAAAATAATATTGCCTTATTTATTTAAGGCTAATAAATATGTAATTAGTATAATTCTAAAATATGATTAATATTATTATTTTTAAGATACAATATAATTATTTTTCTAACACGAACGGGTGGGTTGGGCTAAAGTTGAGAATGTTAAAATAGATTGAGTTAATAAATAGACGGATTATCGATTTGATTTGCTTAAATGTTATTTGGCCTAAAGCTGGTTAGGCTGAAATGAGCTAAAAACTGGGTCATAACTTAAACCGCTCAATTATTCCTATATATTAAATTCAAAGTTTCCTTTTCTTTTTAATAATTTATTTGAGTTTTTAATTAAAAAAAATTCCTTATATTATGACAATAAAAAACATATAAAATAAAACAAATGTCTTTTTAAAATATTTAGACATAATTTTTCATGGATCAATCTAGACTGCATATCAGTCCAATTTTGAAATAGGCTGAACTAAGTGGGTCAAAATAAGGCCAGTTAATAAAATAAGCGAATTATCAATTGTTCAATCATATATGAATTAGGCGGATCATGACTTTATGGGCTGATTTTGATACCCCTAGATAATGGATTAATAGAAGGAAAAACTACATAAATAATCAAACATCCTTACCCTAATTACTAAATATCCCAATACTTTAAAATAATTACATTTATCCCATTAAATTGAGTTTAAATGGTTAAAAATTTGTATCCACCACAATCCCTAAAAAAGGGCTTAAATTCACTCAACTTTCCTCCCACTGGCAACGGTTGTTCTCTTACTCAGATTTTGTATCCAACTCAATCCCTAAAATCACTCAACTTTTCCTCCCACTGGCAACGGTTGTTCTCAACTTTTCCTCCCACTGGCAACGGCGGTTCTCTTACTCAAAAAATTTTCCCCAAATCACGCCTTCAAGCAAGGACTCCATCTTTCACACGATCTTCCTTCAATTTTCAAAAATTTTTGGCGCTGCCAGATCATAATCTTCGATTGTTGAGGTTGGTAAAATTCGTTGTTCAACTTTTACTATAGTTTAGTTCTAAGTAATCATAATCTATAAGAGCAATTACTTGATAACGAATCAACGATTGCCTTCATGGATAACGAATCAGATAACTTGATAATACCAAGTAACCTACAATGGCCTTCATTTGATTTAGGTATATCTCAAAATGGAGAACAATGAAGTGCCTTCTCCGACCTTTGTTCCGGCTGTTAGAGACTTTGAAGAAGAAGACTTTGCAGAAAATAGATCCAAATTTAGAAACGATCAAGTCAAAATGAATGAATTGCACAAAAAATTGGAATCAAGAACAAGGGACTCAAACCCAGATGACAAAATCCCCAAAGTTAAAGTTGCACATTGCAAAGTTCAGGTAAGGAGTCATAGTTTTCAACGTTTTTTTTCATGTATCCCAGGTAACATATATCCAACAATACATGTATCCAACGCCAATTGTTATTAGTCTATTCGAGAATAATGTTTCTTGTCGTTGGGGTCTTGTTAACATGTATCCAATTATGTGAGTTAACCTGGGGCATTTGGTTATCTGGGTTTGTGATTTGTTGATTAGGTGTATCCTCAACTTGTTACCATGTATCCAATGTTGTTTTCCTTGTATCCAAGTATACATATATAATCAATTTTGTAAATGTGTAATTTTTGTAAATTTAAAGTTTCAAATCAAAACAAAGCAATACGTATCCAGGGATAACATTGTAAGCAAATCTTGTGTTACATGTATCCAGGATTAATTCATGTTAACATGTATCCCAGTACTACTGCAACCTGCTTTTTGAGATGTTGGTAACATGTATCCTTAACACTGTTTCAATGTATCCAAGCTTACAAACTTGTATCCAATATTAACATGTATCCAAGTATACAAATATGTATTTGCTGTTTAGATGTGTATCCTTACATATTTGAAAGTATCCTTAACACTGTTATAATGTATCAAAACTTATAATATTGGATACAGTGTTAACATGTATCCAGGTATACCTATTGTTGTTTGCTGTTTAGATGTGTATCCTTAGATATTTGAGATATAGTATTACCTGTATCCTTAGATAATGGACTTACTTGTTGGTTTGATGTGTATCCAGGTAATTTTGGATTCTATAATTATCCAAGGTTGCATGTTGCTATACATTTCTTCTAATGTTAACTCCTATTTTAATGTGTCTGACAAACATTTTGATATATGCAGGAATACAAATATTTCGTCAAAAACCCTCCTCAGCACCCATTACATATGAGTAGTGCAGGGAATGACGATATCGTGGATCACTTGACTAAAAAACTCACCGATCGACAGAAAGCACTTTTTGGAAAGACACAGTTTGGTATATATCTTAATATACCAAAGTGTACATTTCAAGCACAATTCGCAAGGTGCTTTATGACTCGGGAAGTTGAACAGGACAACCCAAACGAGTTCTGGATACTTGTAAACGAAACCATTCTGAAGTTTACATTGCTTGAGTTTGCGTTGATTACAGGACTCAAATGCACCGGCAGTGAAGGTGATTTTGACTACACCAATGCTCCGACCAACAGGCTTAAGTCTACTTACTTCCCAGAAATGGACGTTGTCAAGAAAAGAGATCTGATAAAGTGCTTCCATGAAAAAAGATGTGGCGACAATGATGAAGATGCAGTCAAAATTGCAATTCTATACTTCATCCACACATTTATATTTTCCCAATGAGATTCGGTGGAAATTGAGGACATAGACTTTCATTTGGTGGATGATGGCAGATACACCCAATTTCCATGGGGCAAGCTAGCTTTTCAATCATTGATCAAATCAATCCGGCAATCCATTAATCCTACACAGAAATTGTATCGATTAACTGGAATGCCATATGCACTCCAAATCTGGTTTTATGAATGTTGTTCGGAGGTTGACGAGGACTTAGCCGTTCATGAAAGTGACGTTATTCCAAGAATCTTGAATTGGCGTATGGTTAAGGAGGAAGTCAGCTTTAATTGTCTCATGAAAGGAATGTTTAAGAACAAAGGCAATAAGGTAAGACCCAAATAATTGTTTTCTGTTTAAATGTGTATCCTTATATATTTGATATCTACTGTTATCTGTATAAAGTATAATGTAGTTACTTGATTATTTATTGTGTATCCAAGTATTATTGGATTCTATCATTATCCAAAGTTACTGACTTAAAATGTAATTAGACGGTAAACTAGTGTGGAGATGTTGTTTACACTTTCTTGTCTTCATCGCAGCTAGTTCACCAGAATATTACACCTACTGCCAATGAGGTTGCTGAACTTGATTTGCCTCACTACATTGATCCTGGATGTGAAGACCATCCAACAACAACTTCATTTCCTGACTGATATGATGATTTTAGTTCACCTCCTCCGCTCAACATACTAAAGAGGTCTAATCAATCTACTGTTGTTCAGTCATCGAATCCCCAACCAAAGAAGCTAAAGCTTAATTCTGCCCCAAAAAATTTGAGAAACAGAAGCACTCGCAGTCGCAAATCAGCAACACCACTGACAAGGCCAATACAATCGGTAAAAATTACATTTGAGCCTCAAACTGATAGAGAGAAAGACGCAATTGATAGTTCAAGCCATCGCGTCGAACCAAAACAACCACTGAATGTGGATGTTCACGGTTGTGCAGCAAGACAACAAGCTAAAAATAGGTCAACCCAACAGGACGAGGTCATGGATCTAACTTCATTCAAGATACATGTAAGTTTATTTAAATTTTAATTTGGGTACGATTTAAATAGTTAGTACCAAGACTGTGTTTTACATTAATTTTTGACATTCATAGGTTGACAAGAGATTTCAAGATCTTCATAATTATATGGAATCACAATTCAAAGAAATAAAGAAGTTGATTTCGACTAAGTCATCCGCTGATTCCAAGGTAAAAGAAAGATCGCTTTCAAAATGTAATATATATGTATGTAAAACCTTACATTAGCAAAAAATTTATGATCTTTGGCAGAATCAAGACAATCAGGACAGTGAAAATAGGAATGGAGGTGGAAACAATCCACATGATTCAGAACAAAGGCAACATACAGATATTCCACACGGTGAAAATGATGATTTCATTCCAGATAAAGATTATGAGGTAATTATGTTTGTATTTTTATTGCATATAAAAAAGGAGACGTTCCTTTTATTTTGTTCGTGCAAAATCTGGAATATTTTCATCTTTCTTACTCTTTTGGACATTAATTCAACATTAAACATTAACAGCCTCATGAAGTAGCTCCCGAGCCTGTTAGAAATGTATCTGAGGCAGCAGCGCATGAACCATCATATAGGAATCCAACTACTGCACAACAGGATACACATTCCCGTGAATATAGTGGGCCACTAAAAGTTGCCCCTTTGAAAGCAGTTCAAGTTGGTATGGACACGGAGACACAATTTTTCATCAGTGATAGTTCCCTCCCAAGTCAGATCCCGTTGGCAAAAATAACTCTTACTTCGGAGACCAAAACTCCTGCTCCCAGGATTAAAAAGCCATCAAGATATGAAATGTCACCGTATATCACAGAGTTTGGTTCAAGTTCTAAAGGGAAGGATGTTCAAATGCACACTACGCAATTGAAATATCCATTTCAGGAAGACAAGATATCTGGACCTCATCAGATTGACCTGTTCCAGGCATACACCATATGGCTTGAGGATGGACTTATGATGCATCACGAAAAAAAGTAATCTTGTTGCTACTTTTATTTAGTTCCAATTTAGTGTTGCTAGACAACATCTTTAACTAATCAGGTGATGCACTTGCAGGAAGGATGATGCTGAGCACTACAAGGTTAAATTTAGAACTTTGCCTATTCATATGGACTTTGTTCTAAAATTTGTCTCTGAGAAGAATTGGTTTTACCGCATGTCAATGCAAGGTCGTTGCTGGAATGATGAGGTACATTTTTAATCATTGGATCTATATACAGAGGGGCACTATACATGTATCTGGATGTCAAAGTTTTTATTTTTCCTTAACTTTTTTTCGTTTACTATAATATGCTTGTCACAAAATTTCAGCATATGGATGTCGTATTTTATTACCTGCGCAAGAAGGCCAAGCTTCAGTCAACCATCAGTTACAGATACACTACTGGAATGTGCTTATTTAAGCCGATGATTGATGACATATGCCATAAGTATCAATCAGAGGACTTGAATATAAGTGCTGCTACGCAAGATGATTCAATATGCTCTTACATCAAGGGTTTGAGGATTCAAGCTGGTTTGCCATGGCATTCTGTTGATGAAGTTTACATTCCAATGAATTGCTGGGGGAAGATACATTGGGTTCTTGCGGTTGTAGCGTTAAGGGACAGATGCATACGGGTATATGACTCGTGCATGGCAGCCGGACACAAAGCTATTGTGCTGGAAGAAATTAAAAGGTTTGCCACCCTGTTGCCTCATTGGTTGTCGCTCAGTAATTTTTATGACAATACTGATCGCACAGACTGGTTAAAACTGGAAGCATACAATGGAAAAACAGACCAGGACTCATTTGACATTTATTGGGTCAGTCACATAGTTCAGCAAAAAGGCGGTAGTATGTACGTATCTTCCAGCTTTTATTTAATATGTTGTCACAATTAACGATTAAAATAGTCATTTTCTCACACAATTAAAATATGTTTAGGGATTGTGGAGTGTACGTAGCATCATTTGCAGAGTTTTTGAGTGATGGAGAACAGATTTCTTCCTCCAACTTTGATGTAGAACTTCAGCGTGTCAGATATGGTGCACTTTTATGGAATTACGGCGGCCCTAAAGCGAGTTCTGGTTTGATCAGTGACAATGACGATCCACCAAAGCCACCCCGTCGGCCATCAATCCAGATGACCATGACATATTCAATGTTGATTAGCTTTTCAAGAGTTTTGGTGCACTTTTAAGTTTCAAGTACTAAGATTAGCTCATCTATTTTCGTATTTAGGTTTAATGTAATAGAGATACAGTTTACTATCTATTACAAATGTCTACTTATGAATACTTTAGTTTTTTGTCGGATATGGTGAATGTTAAGTATGTTAATACATCATGTATTTTGTACTTACTTTTTTCATGGTTATTATACATGTATCCAAGCATTGGTCATGTATCCACACATTGGACATTTATCCAATAATAGTTATACTTTGGATCCATCAATATTTTTGTACAGTGTATCCAAGCTTTAATTCATGTACGAAAGCTTAATTTCATGTTCTTTCCGTCTATACAATAGTACAAAATTAGTTGTTGATTTAATGTGTATCCAAGATTATATTCATGTACAAAAGCTTAATTTCATGTATCCAACAATATTGTACAATGTATCCAAGCATTGGTCATGTATCCACGCATTGGACATTTATCCAATAATATTTACACTTTGGATCCATCAATATTTTTGTACAGTGTATCCAAGCTTTAATTCATGTACGAAAGCTATATTTCATGTTCTTTCCGTCTATACAATAGTACAAAATTAGTTGTTGATTTAATGTGTATCCAAGCTTTAATTCATGTACGAAAGCTTAATTTCATGTTCTTTCCATGTATCTAATAGTACAATATTAGTTGCTGATTTAATGTGTATCCAAGTATTTTTGGTGTCTACATGTATCCAATGAGATATAAACATTGGACATGTATCCAACAATATTGTACAATGTATCCAAGCATTGATCATGTATCCACGCATTGGACATTTATCCAATAATATTTACACTTTGGATCCATCAATATTTTTGTACAGTGTATCCAAGCTTTAATTCATGTACGAAAGCTTAATTTCATGTTCTTTCCGTCTATACAATAGTACAAAATTAGTTGTTGATTTAATGTGTATCCAAGATTCTATTCATGTACAAAAGCTTAATTTCATGTTCTTTCCATGTATCTAATAGTACAATATTAGTTGCTGATTTAATGTGTATCCAAGATTCTATTCATGTACAAAAGCTTAATTTCATGTTCTTTTCGTGTATACAATAGTACAATATTAGTTGCTGATTTAATGTGTATCCAAGTATTTTTGGTGTCTACATGTATCCAATGAGATATAAACATTGGACATGTATCCAACAATATTGTACAATGTATCCAAGCATTGGTCATGTATCCACGCATTGGACATTTATCCAATAATAGTTACACTTTGGATATGTATTCCACAATATTTTTGTACAGTGTATCCAAGCTTTAATTCATGTACAAAAGCTTAATTTCATGTTCTTTCCGTCTATACAATAGTACAAAATTAGTTGTTGATTTAATGTGTATCCACATTTTTTTGGTGCCTACATGTATCCAGTTAGATTAAAACATATTTCCAAGTTTACCAGTTAATATACAATACTCCTATTTTTAACTGCTCTTTTATTGAAGGTGAGAATTATTTAGCAACAGATAATCAGGTAATATTTGTCAACAGATAAATGAATTTACTGGACATGATTTTATACCAATTACTGTTATCACGGATCCTAGTTTACAAACTTAGATCATTTCGCTTCTTCTTTGGAAAATAGCTACAACTACGCCTGTTATGACCTTTACGGCCACATCTTCCACAACAATTACTGCTTTTTGAAAGCGTTTCAGTGTACTTCTTATGTCTCCCTTTTTTGGGACGTCCTGGTGGCCTCCTGTAAATAGGTGGCAAAACCAACTCGGCTGAAATACTTTCTGGTATCTTCCACTCCTTTTGATCTGGTAGTGGACAAACAGGCAGCTCATATGTCTTCACGAGTGTTCCCGGCTTGTAGTAATCTGAGCAGTAAGGTCCAAAATCATCAATATTTTTGCTTTTCAGAACAGCAATTGCATGTGGACATGGTAGCTCATCCAACTGAAACCTTCCACAACAGCACATTTTTCTTTCTAGGCAAACAATGTACTTTCTTCCATTTACACTTACTGTGTATAAGAAATCAGATGACGGTTTAACCTGAAAAAAACATAGGTCAAACCGTCAAACTATCAAATTATCTCTAATCGAACTAAATTGTGTCAGATTCATTATTGAAACTAAAAATAATTTGAACTTAAGGAGTAGAAACGCATACCGTTATTCGTGGCGATTCACTCTCGTTTAGTACTAGCATTTGTTGGAATTTACCACATAACGGAGTTCCCGTATACTTAGCTTTTGCACCATTACTGCAATTCCATTCACCAAATAATATTCGCGTTTTTTTCCAGAAACTCAAAAATAGGCAGTTCCCGTGCATCAAATAAACACCCATTGATACATTCTGCTATATTGGAAGTCATAATCCGCCCTCTATTTATTGGCGCATGCACTCTTGCCCATTTCTCGTATCCGGCTTCAAACAAATAATCTTTCACTCTATGGTCCATCTTGTCAACCTTTCCAATAAGATAATCAAAATCGTCTACCTTGTATGCTTTTGCCATCGCGTAATACACATCACTTAGTCTATCTCTGCTTTTTCGAAAATTCGTGCAGACGTTCTTCCAAAGATGCCATATGCATGCATAATGTGGTATAGTTGGAAACACTCTGCTAACACTCTTAATTATGCTTTCATTACGGTCTGACACCACACACATGTTTGGACGCTCACCAAAGGCACCTTTAAATTGTTCAAAAAACCACGTCCAGGAGGCATCATTTTCAGTGTCGACTACGCCATACGCAAGTGGTAATATGCAGCCTAAAAATAAATTAATGTTAACTTCAAAATACAAAGTAATTAACTGCACACAAATTTACTTCTTTTGATAGGAATGTGTATCACACCAAAAATAAAATTAAACACATATCAATATTTTTATCAAAAAAATTTTCATTACACATCCTTTACCTGCACCATCCAGAGTACTTGCAGATACAAATGTTCCCTGGTATGCCCCTCGCATGTGAGCCCCGTCCACAACGACTACAGGTCTACAATATTCAAACCCTCTCCTCATTAGATTCAGTGAAATGAATATATACATGAACTCATCCCTCGGGGACTTATGCATACGTAGGTACGAATTTGGATACACTTGGTCCAGCATGTACAAATACCCAGGCAACTGCTGGTAACTATCCGTCGGATCCCCCCGCACCATCTTTATAGCCCGCTCCTTGCCACGCCATGCCTTCATATAATTAATGTCAACTCCTAGGACACGTTTAAGGTCTTCTTGAATGTCCTTTGGTGATATTTTCCTTTTATGATTGACACACTTTGGCGCAACTAATCCACCAATGAATCCAGTAGTTGCCTGACGTTGATTGAACACCTTATCCTTCAATTGACAAGTGTGCACATCATCGAAACTCCTCACCAAAAAAAATGACGAATTGTTAAGACTCGAAGATCTGAACGACCATTGACATTCTTCAGAGTTACATATCAGGTAATAGCTGCACACAGAGAAATACTAGTTAACTAAATAAATCTATTACTTAACAAAATATATATATTCGTTTTAAATAACTGAAATGCGCAAAATTAATTAGTGTATATCTTTTATAAGTAATATACACTTTTTTAAGAAAACACATTCTATTCTAACCAAATGAATGACAGAAAAATGCAGATGTCTATCGCAATCATGTGTGTAAATTGCAGCCTCGGACTGTTATATCTGTTGTGTATCTACCAAATGCTTGGCTACATGAAATACATCAAATATAATTGGATACAGATAAAATTAGATAGTTACCTGGATACAAGTCCAAAAAAAGACAATAGGATACACGAAAAATTTGAATTTGTCAGAAAAATACCAGGATACATGTTGATATGCTTGGATACATACAAATATCTATATACTTGGATACACATTAAACAGTACATAATTACAGATTCAGAATAATGTTCATTTTTAACAGTGTGGATCGACAATATCTAAGCATTAAAGATGGATACAATACTGTTCAAGAGAACTAACCTTTTCTTGTCTGATCTTTCGGTTCTAAACTGATATCGATTAACAATTGCATGATTTGCCATCACCGACACAAGTGTGTCTTTATCCTTATATAGTTGGTCAACTCTTACAACGTTGTGATTACAGTCTGTAATCACATGATCAACATCCATATCCATCACACTTAATGAATCAATGTTACCATCACCCGTTATCGCAAGAACACCACTTTCAGACCCTTCTATACATGCAATTGTGCCCGTATTTGGTTCGTAGGCAATTTCCCCAAACATGCTGCCAGCGGATGATTTTTCTTCAGTAGTTACTATCAAAGGATACACCCCAAAATCGAAATTCTTCTTCTTCAACTCCATATAAAGTCTCATTCCCATATTATTTCTGATCTCAATTGCCGATTCATTACCCTCAACAATGTATCTGACTTGTATATCGAACTTCAATATATCTATCTCCAAATGATTCGAAATCGTTGAAATAAGAACTTCATACGAATCATAATCATTCAAAATAATACCATCACTTTTGTATTTATCGTACACGTTAGATGCAATCCACGTTCCAGAGTGCCTAAGCAAAATCGTGGCTAACGTCATGCTTTATCTCGAAAAACAATCGAGGAAACCTTCAGCTGTTTTGCTTTATTAGAGATGGATGATGCAAGATGAGAATTCTTCCAGAAAGTGCGTTTTAAACCATTATCTATTCTCCAGTCGTTTGAGGGAACTAGGATACTGCATAATCGTTTGTAACTGACTGACGCTTGATTTACTCCTCATTAATTGTAAATCTGTTAATAGTAATAGATTTACAATTAATGATTTACTCCTCATTAATTGTAAATATTTTATTTCCTTTTAAAGCGCCATAATTAAGAGGTTATATGTGTCCAGGATACACGAAAATACAAAAGGATACACTCATTTCATTTTTTAAACTACCGGGGAAAATGTAATATTTTAAAGTAGTGGGATAAAACGTAATTAGGGACCAAACTACTGTGTTTTATGTAAGTTCTACTTAATAGAATGCAAAATTTCATAAATAGTTAATAGTTTGCTAAATTATTCAGGGCCCATGCCCCATAGCTTAAGTTTCATAATTACAAAGTGTAGCTAATTTCAAGTTCTAAAATCAGTCCTCGATCTGTATATAAACACTTATAATACGTATATACCATAAAAATAGATTCCTAAAAATCAGTTAGAAAAACTTTTTAAAATGAAAATCTCCATAAATCATGCATCTTTTACTCTCATTAATATTCTCTCTTCATAATTGAGTGATACAGCTGAAAAATCTCATATACAAATAACCATTCATATACTTTGCAATTTCATATACTCATGTGTTCACCATCTAATGTATATATGTATTTGAGATTCAAGTTAACTAAGCATATACATTTCAAATGTATATACTGATATGTATAAATCTCATATACATTTTAATCTCAAAGTATGAATCTCAAAGTATGAATCTCATTTACATTTGAAACTCAAAAATATGAATCTCATATACAAATGTATAACAAAAAATAAAGCATTCCAGTTGCACAAATTTTAATTGTATATATCAAACTGAGATTCATGTTAACTAAGCATATACGTTTCAAATGTATATAGTGATAGGTATAATCTCATATACAAAACTCAACTGAGATTCAATTATACAAAACTCAAACCCAAATTCAATTATACTTTTTTTTGTATATACGTTTTAAAATTTTCTTATTTTAATTTGTATTTGTATATACGTGTGTCATATACAGTTATATATGAATAGTGATTTGAGCTATTATTGGCAAGTTTGAAGAGAGAATATATGGTAAATAAAGATGCCCATGATTTATGTTGTTTTCCCTTTTTAGGTAATATACGTTTTCTTTCCCCCCCAAAATGTATAAGTTGCCCAAAATAGCTATTTGTTCTAAACTATATCTATAAAATGTAATTACCCATATCCCATAATTAAGACCTTCAATATTCTATGTCCCGTAATTTTTCCTTAATAGAATAGTTTTGCCTGTTACGTTCTCTTCCGTGATAATTTCCAATTGTTCTTGTTGCAAGTTGAAACCTGTACAAGAAAAAAGAGAACACTAAAAATATCAAAATGTGGTAAATTATATTATTGTGGATATCCATATTATTCTTAACGTGTAATTTTTATTATTATATAATTAACTCCCGTACTTCCATGACCTCCCCCATAATCTCCTACACCTTCATAACCTTTCTTATGATCGTCCCCAATGTAATATTTATGATGATTACCTTTTTATTTCTCTATATAACACTATAAATAAAATTATAAGTACCCATCCATATTGTACACAATTGGAAGAAGTAAGAAAAAGTTTCATCTCTTATCTCCTCTATTTTATTGCTTTCATCTTTTAATATTGTTTCTTGTTTACTCTCATTTTATAATAAAAGATAATTTATTGTACACAATTTTACGAGCAACTATATGGGGTTTCAATAATTGAGAAGGTACATAATTGTATTGGAAGGCATGTAGATGTAGTGGCTGCTGAAATTTAGAGAACTGTACCCACAAAAATCCTAAAGGTTCATCGTTTTATTGTCTTCCACGATTTATTCCTTTTTTTTTCTTTTTTTTTAAAAAAAAAATAAATTGTAAAGGGAAAAAGAAATTAATCTTATCCAAGTGAAAGGGCAAAAAGAACTTTAAAAGACAAGAAGATAATTATACACGAATTTGGGCATTACAAGAAAATAATCTTTTACTGAACATTTTTCGACACACTGAATGTATCACTTGAATTTAATAATCCATATGTTTTAATTTATAATGACGTAGTTTGATTCGATTTGAAGTTTTTAAAAAAAGTTGGAGATTTGTGAAGCTTGTTGTCTTAAACATGCTATTATAACATTTACATGGCTATAAGATTTATTAAACTTGCGATTTTAAACGTGTCATCCCATTTCATTAAGGGTAAAATGAAAAGTTTATAATTAAATATTCTTAAAAAAAAGATATATCATTCTTTTCAAAGGACTAATAAAAACCTGTTGTCACATCAAATGGAACGTGGAGGGAGTAGATATAACAATTTCCGATTTCAATATGAACTTATTGATGACTTAGTGATAATTTTGAAGAAAAAAAGATGATTAAAGTCAAGTTGATAAATGGTCAAGAAGACTAATCCCATGATAAATGGATTGAGCTAATCTTCACACTTTTTTGTGAAACCCAATCCATAAATTGAAAAGCATATTAGCATCAGCCACTTATGCCCAACATGTCATTAACATTTTAAATTTGTGATCAATTTCATTTCATTGTACATATACATACAGATATAAATATATGACACAATCCACCAAGACGAGATAAGCCTACTACTAATAAAGAAAAATATTCATCAGCCAAATCTTACCAAAATTGATATTTTCATTTCAAGTATTGAGCCAGAAGGCATCTATTATTGGAGCCAAATGACAAGCATTCATAGGTGCCTCCATCATTTGTTGATTGTTTTTTTTGCTGATTAGGATCACATTATTTGTACACAAAATAAATGACGACACAGCAACATACCCAATGTAATCCTACAAAATAAGATATGGGGAGGGTAGGGTGTACGCAGACCTCACCTCTACCTCAAAGGTAGAGCGGATGTTTCCAATAGACCCAACTTTAAGATAAAAATAATCTATACAAGAAGCTACTAAAAATAAAAGAAACAACCGACAATACTAAAAACAACACATAATAGCAAAACAATACTACAACTAAATATTACAATAATTAAACTACACGAAACAAAAAATAAGAGTAATACGAAGCTACTAGAATGGACAGCAAGACAATAAGCTCCTATCCAGATCAAACAAATTAAAACCTTTTCAAAATTGTAGTGCTAGAGTTGGAAGCTTTAGTGCCTCATGGATAGGACGATGACATGACAAAAGAGCAAAATGGGACCCTTTTATTTTGAGGATTTATCGAGGCCAAAAAGGTTAGTGGATCAAAAGGTACTAATTAGTTTTGTATAGAGATTGAATTAGAACATATAGAGTACCAATTAAAAAATTAAATTAAATTGGAGAGAGAACATATCCACCAATAATGTATAATTGTAGAGTTGCTATATAAATATGTGAAGTGAGCACTCTTCATTTTCATTGTCAATCAAGTACTTGTAATTCTTTGTGAGTGAGAGATTAACAAAGAGAAGAATTTCCATTTTTAGAAGAAAAAAGAAAAAGAAATGGGTATTTCTGGTCACTGGGCATTTGTTTTTGGCGTCCTTGGTAAATATTTCCTTTCTTCGTTCGTAATTAAAACCCAATTATACATGAGTTTAAATTATATATGTCGTAGTAATCGCATCAAAATAAATACTAACACATTATTATTTCTTATTGTTCAGTATAGTCAGAAAACAAATAATATTGGTCAACAGTAGGCCAATAATAACAATTATATTACTTATGTCTCAGAGTTATAGAGACAAAACCATAAATTCTCTAAGTGGAAGTGTCAATCATATCATCGTACCAACATATCCTCAATCATTAACGTACATAATTTAGTCATTGCTAATGGGATCTTTGTTGGTACTTATTTTTAGTATATTAATATGATCTCTTCCAATTATTCATTATTTTTAATTACCAATAAATAATTTCTTTGTTGACCCTGAGTTTTCAATTAATCTTGCAGGAAATATTATCTCGTTTATTGTTTTCCTCTCTCCACTGTAAGTCAGCTAGCATGTTGCCCCTATTCAATGTGTTTTTCTATAATCAATAAATTCACAACAATTGAATTTACATACTTATAATTTACTTGCAGGCCTACATTTTATAAAATTTACAAGAAGAAATCAAATGAAGGTTATCAGTCAATTCCATACGTGATTGCTCTATTTAGTTGCATGCTTTGGATTTACTATGCATTTTTGAAGACCAACACAACACTTCTCATCACAATAAACTCCTTTGGTATGTTAATTGAGACTATCTATGTTGGTGTCTACCTTTACTACGCACCAAAGAAAGCCAGGGTAAGTTTTTTTTTTTGTCCTTCTTTCATTATTTCCATCTTACTAATATAAAGGAAGAAAAATATAACTTGGAACATTTTTATAAATGCAGGTCCATACTGTGAAAATGCTACTTCTAACCGTTGTTGGTGGATTTGGTGCAATAATCCTAGTTACTCAATTTCTATTCAAAGGAGCCGTTCGCGGACAAATTGTTGGATGGATCTGCCTTATTTTCTCCTTATGTGTATTTGTTGCACCCTTAGGCATTGTGGTAAGCTTGAAAATAAATATTAACGGCCTTAATTTTCAAATTTCTCATCCAATTATTATGATCTATTACATATAATTATCTTGGTGATTAATATATGAAAGTTACGAGTATATATGCATGCGTGCTCATTTTGCTTGATGATTTTATGCAGAGACAAGTAATCAAAACAAAGAGCGTGGAATACATGCCGATTCTCCTATCAGTTTTTCTGACAATAAGTGCTGTGATGTGGTTCTTCTATGGTCTTCTACTAAAGGACATTAACATTGCTGTAAGTCCTATGTTACATCCTAGCTAGATATAACATTTTATAAATGTTGTTACGTAATATCTTTGTACTGTTTAATTTATAGGCTCCAAACATATTGGGATTCATCTTTGGTATACTCCAAATGGTGCTCTACGCAATGTACCGTAAAAAGGAGAAGCCCGCCATCGTTAGGGAACAAAGCCTTCCTGAGGTACATAATCCGGTGACAATATTGGACGATAACAAGAAGATTCCGGAATTAACAGAAGAACAGATAATAGACATAGTGAAGCTTGGTAAATTAGTTTGTTCAGGAAAAATTCAAATGGCTTCAACTCTGAATAATCAAAATGCAGCTAAACAAGAGAAACTGCCCAATCTGCAAACTGTGGAGGCATAAGACTTTGTTGAACCTTCAAGTTTACTTACTCAATTTTAACAAAATTGTCACTTTGTATTAATTAAGCTAAGATTAAATGAGTGTGTTGTGTTGTAATTACTTCCCATCATATAGGATCGAATTTGATGGGAATCATGTTAGAGTTAGAGTTCCACCAAACACGTGTGTGGAGAAAAGAAATGACACATCTGATAAAAGCAAAGACAACTCCGAATATGGGTCAAGGTTTGTCTTGATAGACAACAAACAGATTTCCGGCCCAATAACAAATCAGGAAATAAGAAAATGGCCCAACATCAGATGAATATTCTGGGAAACAAAATATCTAGTATACCTAGTATATGATTTACCTATTTTATCCTTTTAGCATTGTAGATCATATAATTTGTTAGAGCACAACCAATTGTAAATAGGTCAGCTGTCCATTTAGTTAGAATAGAAGATTATTTTCGTTCTCATTAGCTTGTATATATAAATGTTTTGAGCAAGGAATAAAAACACACAAGAAAATTTCAAATACTGTCTCTTGATTTTCTACATGGTATCAGAGCAGTAATCATAATATTCAGAAATCAATTACAATCTTTTCTTCATCTACAATGGCTGATGAAGTCACGATCACCACTGAATGATCACGTCAAGTTGTACCAGCACCAGCCATGGATTCCAATCATGCATTCTACCTTCACTCTTCAGATTCACCTGGCATGTGACTAGTGAACAATCCATTTGATGGAAAAGGTTATCAAGGATGGAAGAGATCAGTGCTTATAGCACTGTCAGCAAAGAACAAGCTGGGTTTCATCACTGGTGCCAATCCTGCACCAGATTCAACATCACCAGATCTGCGTCTTTGGAGGAGATGTAATGACATGGTAACATCATGGCTTCTTAATTCTCTTTCCAAAGATATAGCAGATAATGTGATATACTCTAGAACTGCTAAGGATTTATGGATCAGTCTAGAGCATAGATTTGGACAGTCTAATGGTGCTAAGTTGTTTCACCTGCAAAAAGAACACAATAGGTTGGTTCAGGGAACTAATGATATTGCAGGGTATTTCACCAAGCTTAAGCGACTCTGGGATGAGTTGGAATCCCTCAACTCTATTGTTAAGTGCAATTGTGTGTGCACCTATGAAGGAAAATTGAAGCTAGAGAAATCTCTAGAGGATGAAAAACTTATGCAGTTTTTAATGGGGTTAAATGATGTTTATGCTCAGGCAAGAGGGAACATCTTGATGATGAATCCCTTGCCTGATATAAATGTTGCTTATTATCTAATTTTACAGGATGAGAATCAAAGGGAAACATATATGAGCCCTTTGATATCAACTGAAGCTTCCTCTTTTATGATGAATAACATGAATCAGTACAAATATGGTAAGAAGACTCAGAACCAGAAATTTTCAAATCTTATGCCAAATTCTGGATCTAGACCAGTTAATTCTTACCCAAGGATGAACAACTATCAACAACCTACAAAATTCACAAAGCAGAACCACAAATTCAAAGCTAAGAAGAAGTATAACCCTAATGTGTCATGTGACTATTGTGGAAACGGCAGGACATACAGATGATGATTGCTTCAGGTTGCATGATTTCCCTGATGACTTTCAATTTACAAACAATAAGGGAAATCAATCACAAATCAGAGGAAATGGTGTCATCACTGTGGAGGGTTGTGATGATGAGAACACCATTGACATGGATTTAATCAATCAACACATGACCAAGGATCAATTCAAATACTTCATGCAAATGACAAGGGAGAAATCAACAGAGAGATCAACCATGAATAAATGAGGTGAAATCAATGCTAATGCAGTGGCTGGTACCATTCTAAAATACTTTGGGACTTGTCTTTCAGTTATTAACTCTAGCACTTGGATAATAGATTCAGGAGCTTCTAAGCACATGTGTTTCAATTCTAATTCCTTTATTTCTATGACTGCTCTTAAGGTTCCTGTTAGCATTAATCTGCCTAATTCTCACTCTATTCTTGTCATACATATAGGAAGTGTTCAAATTCCTTATGATTTAACATTTCACAATGTTCTTTATGTTCCAAGTTTCAAATACAACCTTCTCTCTGTTCATAAGTTCAGTGTTCAATACAACTATACATTATCTTTCAGTTCTGATAGATGTATGTTGCAGGGCCCTTTAATGAAAAGTCCTCAAGTTTTTGGTGAAGTAAATGAGTGTCTCTACCTGCTTCAATTCATTCCTAAAAAGTCTAGTGCTATCCAGGATTGTCAAAATGATTCTCAGACATTTTCTAGCTTAAGTAGTTCTGTTTTTAGTCCCAATTCTGTTTCAGTTTCCTTTCCAGTTTGTTCCAGTGCTAAGTCTAATGTAAGGTTATGACATATAAGCTTGGGGCATTTGCCTTATTCATCAATGAAAAATGTCAATTGTTTGTCTATTCCTTCTAATTATGATTGTCATTGTGAAATCTGCCCTTTGGCCAGACAAGCTAGGTTACTTTTTCCTATCAGTCATATCACTTCCAACTCAATTTTTGACCTAATTCACATTGATACATAGGGTCCCTACAAATTGCCTACTCATAATAATTATAGGTATTTTCTAACTATAGTGGATGATTAAAGTAGAGGGACTTGGGCATATTATTGACAACTAAGAGTAATGCCTTTTCTGTTATTCAATATTTCTTACAAATGGTTGAAAGACAGTTCAATAAAAAGGTCAAGATTGTTAGATCTGATAATGCTATGGAGTTGGGGAAGAGTGAATCAACTTCAAAGTTTTTAAGTTCTCAAGGAATCATACATCATACCTCTTTGTGTTGCTACCCCACAACAAAATGGGGTAGCTGAAAGGAAACATAGGCACTTGCTTGAGATTGCAAGAGCATTGATGTTTCAATGCAAAGTTTCTATGATTTATTGGGGTGAGTGCATACTTACTGCTACTTTTTTTATAAACAGATTGCCCTCCAAGGTTCTTCAAGGCAAAACACCTTATGAGATTTTGTTTGGCAAGACACCCACTTACCAGTTCTTGAAATACTTTGGGTGTTTATGTTTTGGAAACACTCTATCACATGGGAGGGGTAAGTTTGATCCAAGAGCCACAAGGTGTGTTTTCTTAGGTTACCCGAGTGATCAAAAAGGATACAGACTTCTTAACTTAAATTCTAAGAAACTTTTTGTGTCAAGGGATGTTTCTTTTGTTGAAGAGGTTTTTCCTTTTGATTATGATTACTCTCAGATTTCTTCTCCTATCTTTCCTATTCCTACAGAAGAAGATCATCATTTCACCCCTTCACCTACTAATCCTTCTGCTTCTTCTAATGAAGAATCAGATTCAGAGTCAGCTTACTCACCATAATCTCCTCTCCAGTCTCTTGATCTGTCTCTTTCACCTATTCTACCATCAGTTCCTATCCCTTCTGTTAGAAGGTCCAACAGATCCAACATTGGTAACCTACCTTCTCATTTGAAGGATTACTTTTGCAACACCATCTATCTTAGCAATGTAACAGAGTCTTGTTTTGTTATTCCTACTAATCCTACAAGTTTATCAGTTTCTACCCTTTCTACTCCCAATAAGGTCCTACTTAACTCTATTCCATCCATCATTGAACCTAACAGTCTTTCTCAAGTTTGTACTCACCCAGTTTGGATGAAAGTAATGAAGGATGAAATTGATGCTTTGCTACTTAATCAAACCTGTAGGTTGTTCCTCTACCACAAGGCAGAAAAGCCCTGCCTTGCAAATGGGTATATAAAGTAAAACAGCATGCAGATGGGTCAATTGAAAGGTTGAAGGCTCGACTAGTGATTAGAGGGGATATTCAAAAAGAAGGGGTTGATTTCAATGAAACCTTTTCCCCTGTGATGAAAATGACCACCATCAGATGTTTGTTAGCTATTGCAGCCAAGAAGAATTGGGAAATTTCACAATTTGATGTGAATAATGCCTTCTTGCAAGGCAATTTGCAAGAAGATGTCTACATGAAATTCCCTGCTGGTCTAGATCCTCCTCATCCTAACATGGTTTGTCGTTTCAAGAAATCTCTTATGGCCTAAAATAAGCCTCTAGGCAGTGGTATGCCAGGCTTGCAGGTGCTCTAAACTTCAAAGGGTACACAACCTCACAGAATGACTATTCTTTATTTTTCAAGCAATCAGGAAGTTCTATTTCTATAGTTGTTGTTTATGTTGATGATATTCTAATCACAGGAGATGACATTGATGAAATACAGTACCTCAAAGGTTTTCTTCATACTGAATTTAAGATTAACGATCTAGGTTCTTTGCATTATTTTCTGGTAATGGAAATCCTAAGGGAGGAACAGGGTATCATTATGAGTCAACGAAAGTATACCTTGGATCTGATTAACGAGTTTGATGTTTCACATCTTCCTCCAGCTTCTTCTCCAATGGATCTTTCTGTCAAATTCTCTGCTGATTCAGAAAATCTCATGTCAGGTCTCACTTTTTACATGCATTTAATTGGAAAGATCAATTATTTAACTCACACTAGACTAGATTTGTGTTTTTCTGTCTTGACACTTAGTCAGTATATGAAAAAAACCTAGTCTAGATCATTTCAAGGTAGGATTGAGAGTTATCAGTTACCTGAAAGATTATCCGAATCAAGGGATTTTCCTCACTTCATCACCTTCTTTCTCTCTCAATGCTTGTTGCGATGCTGACTGGGCTTCTTGTAGGGATACACGTCGGTTAGTGAGTGGTTTTTTTATCAGCTTGGGAGGATCACCGGTCTCTTGGAATTCGAAGAAACAATCTTCAGTTTCCCTTTAATCTACGGAAGTAGAATATCGGTCAATGCGAAGATTGGTGGCTGAATTAACATGGTTGACAAGATTACTCACCGATCTATCAGTTCCACCGTATCTTTCGGTTTCGGTTCACTCATACAGTCAAGCTGCCCTTCACATTACTCGAAATTCGGTATTCCATGAACGAACGAAACATGTCGAACTCGACTGCCATTTCGTTCGTCAGCAATACATCTCTGGCCTAATCTCTCTTTCCTTCGTCTCTTCCAAGGATCAAGTCGTCGATATCTTCACTAAATCTCTAGCTGATCCTCATCACCATCAAAATCTTTGCAAGTTGGGTCTCACTTCACTACCCTCCAACTTAAGGGGGGATGTTAGAGTTAGAGTTCCACCAAACACGTGTGTGGAGAAAAGAAATGACACATCTGATAAAAGCAAAGACAACTTTGAATATGGGTCAAGGTTTTGGCTTGATAGACAACAAACAAATTTCTGGCCCAATAACAAATCAGAAAATAAGAAGATGGCCCAACATCAGATGAATATTCTGGGAAACAAAATATCTAGTATACCTAGTATATAATTTACCTATTTTATCCTTTTAGCATTGTAGAGCATATAATTTGTTAGAGCATAGCCAATTGTAAATAGGCCAGCTGTCAAGTTAGTTAGAATAGAAGATTCTTTTCATTCCCATTAGCTTGTATATATAAACGTATTGAGCAAGGAATAAAAACACACAAGAAAATTTCAAATATTGTCTCTTGATTTTCTACAAATCAAAGTTTATAATTGTGTTGTAATTAAGTTTCAACTGTGTTTCATCTCTCAATTAAATCAAGCTCCCTTAATCTTGGGACAATTTGTTCAACTCTCGTTCTTTCTTTAATTTTTCGGTATTATAATGTGACAATTTTGAAATGGCTAATCATTTAAAAATTAGCCGTAAGCCTTGTAGAAAAACTGTGAATCTTGTACACCAATATGGGCCGGATAAGAATTTGGTACTCGGTCTTTAAACCTAATTGGAAGAAATGTTTTTTCTGTAAAAATATCAGAGGTCATCCTATTCTAGTTGCCCCATCTAAGTAATACCTACCATCTTATATTTATTTTTGCATGAATATCTAATATTAGAAAATTTTCAGGCAAAATAATATTCATCTTTTTCACTTCCGAATCAGACACATATGGCTGAAATTTTAGCTATATTTAACATGTGTTTCAGTCATATGTATGACTGAGCGCATATATATATATATATATATATGAAAAAAAAATGTTAAATAGGTTTGTTAAATTTGTTGTTATATTGACAAATTGATGATTGAAGTTTGTTCGTTATGATAGAGATAAGGCATAAGTACCCCCCAGACTATAATCGAAGTTGCTATGACACACCTTAACTTTACAGGGGTCCTATTACCCCCCTGAACTTATTTTTTTTGTATTTTTGTACTCCTTTTGTGCTGATATGGCTGCCAAGTCAGCACAAAAGGAGCACAAAAATATTCTGCCACTTGGCAGCCACGTCAACAAAAAGGAGCACAAAAATACAAAAACAATGAGTTTAAGGGGGTAATAGGACCCCCATAAAGTTTAGGTATGTCATAGCAACTTGAGGTATAGTATAGAGGGGTACTTGTGCCTTCTCTCGTTATGATATATGAAACTTGTGCTTCAAATTTGAGCTTATTTAGAGTAGATTTAGATGTTTAGAGCTTATTTAGAGTAGATTTAGATGTTTAAATTTAAATTTTTTATTTATTTTTGAAAAAACCTTTCAGACTTAGATGCTTGAAAGTTCAGCATGTTTTTACACATGGTTCAATCATTTGTGCATGAATGAAGGCAGATTTGAAAAAAAATAAAAGGTTGTTAAATGAGTTTATTAGATTTGTGTGTTTTTGATAAATTGGTGATTGAATTTTGTTCTTTATGATATATGGAACTTATGTTTCAAAATTGAGCTTATTTAGAGTAGATTTGGGTGTTTAAATTTAAAAAATTATTATTATTTTTTTGAGAAAAACTTCCAGACTTAAATGCCTGAAAGTTTAGCCTATTTTTACACATGGTTCAGTCATTTATGCATGAATGTCCGAACCCTTACCTTTGTAAGTCATACTAAACATCAAGCAAAAACGTCTGATATTTAGTTTTCACAAACTTTCAAACGCGGATGTCTGAACTTATCAAGCTTCAGACGTGAGTGTCTGACTTCTTGTTGAAAGTGGACAAATTTATAACAAAAAAATAATTAAAGCGAGTATTAGTTAAGTGGCGACATAAAAAATGGCTATTCATGCACTTTCCTCAGTTTTTTTAGGAAAAATTATGGGACATAGAATATTGAAGGACTTAATTACGGGATATGGGTTAACTTTTACATAATTACATTTTATAGGTAAAGTTTAGAATAAGTAGTTATTATTTTGGGCAACATATACATTTTGAGGGGAAATAAACATATATTATCTAAAAATGGAAAACAACATAAATCATGGCATCTTAATTTACCATATATTCTCTCTTCAAACTTGCCAATAATAGCTCAAATCACCAATCACATATAATTGTATATGACACGCGTATATAGAAATACAAAATAAAATAAGAAAATTTTAAAATGTATATACCAAAAAAATGTATAATTGAATCTGGGTTTGAGTTTTGTATAATTGAATCTCAGTTGAGTTTTGTATATGAGATTATATTTATCACTATATACATTTGAAACGTATATGCTTAGTTAACATGAATCTCAATTTGATATATACAATTAAAATTTGTGCAATTAGAATTCTTTGTTTTTTGTTATACATTTGTATATGAGATTCATACTTTTGAGGTTCAAATGTATATGATTCATACTTTGAGATTCAAACTTTTGAGATTAAAATGTATATGACATTTATACATATCAGTATATACATTTGAAATGTATATGCTTAGTTAACTTGAATCTCAAATACATATATACATTAGATGGTGAACACATGAGTATATGAAATTGTAAAGTATATGAATGGTTATTTGTATCTGAGATTTTTCAGCTGTATCAGTCAATTATGAAGAGAGAATATTAATGAGAGTAAAAGATGCATGATTTATGCAGATTTCCATTTTAAAAAGATTTTTCTAACTGATTTTTAGGAATCATTTTTTTATGGTATATACGTATATAAGTGTTTATATACAAATCGAGGGCTGATTTTAGAATTTGAAATTAGCTACGCTTTGTAATTAAGAAACTTAAGCTATGGGCCCTGAATAATTTAACAAACTATAGCTATTTATGAAATTTTGCCTTTTTTTAAGCTCTTTATAAAAAAATTTAACTATGTCTTTTCTTATAAGAAATCTTCATTGGAGGTCAGAAAAGGTTATTTTCTTCTATTCAAATTGTAAGAGGACAAACAATTTTTATTTGCTCAACTTTTTTTGTTTAGATGCAATCATGCACATGTCAACTTATTAAATTTGGACATAAATCGGGTGCCAACGAGTGAAGAATTAAGTGCACAGACATTTTGGCGCGATACAAATCTAGAAATAAGTCTCTCGAAAATAGCTAGTCTCTCTACCTCATCTTTGAAATAGTGATATGGACTGCGTACGCTCTATCTTTTTCAGATCCCACTTTGTGAAAATACACTGAATATATTGTTGTTGACAAAGCTAAAAATATGAGATCAATTAGTTTTCTTTTTCATTTACCAGTGAAACAGTTATATATTGTTCACTCCTAGGGATGACAAATTGGGCATGGCGGGTGGGCTAAGGCAAGTATCGATCCACTAAGATTGTGATGCACCCTGCCCTGCCTCATTAGTTAAAAATTGTCCTACAGGCTCAGTTTAGTATTTTTTTTTCTTTTCAAAATTTGCTTTCTTTATTAGTAGGCTAATCGGGAGGTCTATGAAATGAAGGAAGAAAAGAACTTAGCTCTCATCCCTTGCTTTGCCCTACTCCACCCCTTCCTATTAAGCCCTGCCCCATCTAGTCTTTTTTTCTCTCTCTCTCTTAATTTTCATTTTGTAATATTCTTTTCATTTTTTTTTGAGGAATAGTGTTTTTAGTTTCTCAATAATTAACCGATTTGCTTGTGTCTTTTACAATTGAACACAATTTACATTTAATTAGTGCTTAAACCACTGATTATTTCACCATGTAACCATTCATGGGAAATTAGTACTTTTAAATGTCTTCAGAATAATAATTTTCTATGAGGATCTAGATTTATTTGTACTCCGTAATAAAGAAAATTAATACAATCTTAATATATCACTAAAGTATTCCTTATTTCTCTTGAAAATATCTCATTTAATTAATCAATTGGTTAATTATTAGCATTTTGAGCTCACATTCGGAATTAATTAGATTTTTATAAGTATATATATAAGGAGGGGACCCGTACTAGAAATTACAATATTTTTGTCAAGTGGTTAGTTTCACCTTTATTTGTGATTAACAAAGTAGAACAGACAAGAGAAGAACTACTTTTGTTAGGCTAAAACGATCAAGTGCTACAACTGTGAAGTGTACTTATAACTATAATTCCGCCCCTTCGTACTTTATCAGCGGATCCGCTAACTTGCTACATTGTAATGATGCATATTAGTATATAATATCATTTCTCCCGTTCTACCAAAAAAAAAAAAACTCAATCCAAAATTAACTAATAATAATACAATGGAAGAATAAAAGAAAAATAAATGAGTAACTTACATAAAATACACTAGTATAGGAGTTAATTATTCCCTGAAATACTAGTTTATCAAATTATATTTTTTATCACTTTTTAGGCATCCGAATACATATCATTCTCACGGTGTTACATGTATCTCAGATACATGCGCAACTAATTTCGATAACTGAACCTATTTTCAGTAACAAAATCCTTTAATATGAGGCAAATATCAAGGAATTTACAAAAAATGTATTTTGATTATGTAAATTTGATTAATTTTATTTTTATTACTCTTTAAAATAATAAATTCATTAATTTGATGTATCTATTGTCAATTTTATACAATGTATCCAAATACATGTATCTGGTATCAAAGATATATGTGTCTGATGTCAAAGATGCATGGATACATTCATCAAATTTCATCTCGTGAATGCTTATATGTATCTAGTATTAATTTCATGTATCTGTTTACATGTATCTAATATTAATTTCATTTATTTATTTACATGTCTCTAGTATTAATTTCATATATCTTGTATCAACTTCATACATTACATCCAAAATACATGTATTTAGTATCAAAAGCTGCCCTGCTAGAACTTTTAATACATGTATTTATGCATAAATAATACTTAAAAAAATAAAAAAAAATAAACACAATATCTAATATCAATTTCATCTAATCAATTTCTATGTTGAAGCCTCTCTGTTTGGGGTTCACTTCCAAGAGAGAAAAAAAGATTTAATTCAAAGGTGAATCTTGGAATCGGATTTGAGAGTCTGTTGAGGAATATCTTGTCCCCTCAAATAATCGGAATACAACCCCCCCCCCCCCCTCCCCTCCCCCTCCCTTCTTTTTTTTAGAGTTTGAGCTCAACTTCTTAAATAGCTTTTTTACTTTAAAAATAAAATAAATTAACGTAGGGAATGGAGAAATGATGAAGGAGATTAAAAAGTGGGGGAATTAAACCCTCGCTAAAAAGGTGTAAAAGTTCAGATAGTTAACCACTTATCAATTAAGGGCATGTTTGGACATATAATGTGAAATTATTTGACATGAAATTGAAATTTTATTTGGACCTGCAATATGAATTTTTAAGTTGTATTTTTTTTCATATACATGAAAATTTCAAAAGTTGTAAACATTATTATTTTTTTCCAATATTTCAAAAGTTGTAAAAGTTCATAAATAAGATCTCGTAATATCATAAGATATTGTATTGATAAATTTCAAATCTTCATGTTTCTTTTATAAATAAGTATTTGCGATTATAAACTTTTAACTACACATAATTTATAAATATCCAATAGTCAACAATAATAGTAATTAGTAGTTATTCTTTGATATAATCATTTTACATGGTATGGACAATTTCTTTAGGACATACATGAGTCTTTTTTTTTCTTGCAAAATTTAAAAATGATGATTTTTCTTTATAAAATATAAACTTATGGATCAAATTTTGTATATAAAAAAAATGAAATCATGATTTGGAATCCCAAATCATGGTTTTTTGAGAATTTGGGATTTTATCTCATGATTTAAAATCCTAAAATGAAATCACATGTCCAAACACTGATTTCATCTCATAATTTTAAATTATAAGATGAAATCGCATGTCCAAACGTTAGCTTAGTAATTAAGATTCTCCTAACTACTTAAATACAAATATTTGCATAATAGATTAATTATATTAGTACATTAATCGTGCTAACTCTATAGTAGCAGTAAGGAATATAATCATAATGGAGAAGCACCATGCTTACATTGGCACATAATAGTGCAAAGATTCTTCACCATTTTTGGGTTTGTAGTTTGTACAGCAAGCTAAGCTAGTCAAAGCAAAGATTCAACTACATAGGTAGATTCTACCATACCTATATTATAGTACTATATATTGTATATTGCTATGATGACCAAAAAGCAGCCAACTATTATGGGGATCCCTGACCAACAATTATATAATGAGTATTATAAGTTGAAGTATCAAAGATATTAGTAATATTTTTTCCATCTCAATTTATGTGAATTAGTTTGACTTGACATGAAGTTTTAAAAAAAAATTAAAATTTATAATCTAAAATATGTCATAAATATTTATGTAGTTATAAATCATTTCAGTAAAGATAAAATAAATATTTTAAAGTTAACTTGTTACTAAATATATAAATATGTCATTTTCTTTCAGACTGAGTAAAAAGAAAAGCAAGTCATATAAATCGAAACAGAGGGAGAGGGAGTACTTACTATGTTGCTAATTTAGTGTTAGACAGTGGAAAATATATGACACGGTGATTTGATTTTGTAACTTATTATAGTTGTTATTCTAGTTATATAATTGTTTATATACAAGATCTGTATAAAATCGTCTAAGATATTATAAATTTTAAAAAATGAGATATTTGTAAAGCCATTTTATTTTGTTCAAATTATAAATAGGTTTAGGAAATTCATCTTTTTATATAATCAAAGACAGAATACATCAACAATTCTTTAAAGTTGTTATAATAAATTTTATCTAGACACTCAAGTTATGATATGTTTTATAGAGCAGTTAAAGATATGATAAAATCTTCTTATTAGACACTTATGATGTTTGATAAAATCTATATATGTATTTTCAAGCATCTATTACATGGATAAGTTAATCAAATAAAATATGACATCTTCTTTAATTATACATATCAGTGATACTACCCTCAATTAGAACAAGCTTGAGCTTTTACGATTTATGAAGCTAATGCGTATAATCAATGGAGGTTACATATTTTAAAGGATCGAATTATCTAGGTAAAGGACGTCTGAGAGCATGCACGGTAGTTTTTTCAAAATCTAATAGAAAATCCTTATCATGATTTAAGATGCTTAGTTGTATGAAATTTATTGATAAATTTACGAAGGAACTATCAATATATTCGTCCTAACCATAAATACAAATAAAATAATGGAAGGACTGCAGCGGAGCACTAAATTCGCACAAAGTGCCATCCAGGGTTGTATACTGGTCTAACTGAAAAAAGTGACTTCTTATATTTTAATATTGAAAAGTATAATGAAGCAAAAGTAGTAGCTTAATTTAATGTTGTTTTGTCAAATTAGTGGTCTAGTTTTCTCTCAAGGTTAATGCACTATCTGATCGATGAGTATTTGATTTCACATAAAAAGTTAAAAGTAGTCATCTGTAAAAGAATGAAAGAGTGGTGTTCATATGTTTTGTGCGATGAATTTCAGTTGCTTAATTAATTCTTTAATAGTAGTAAGTTGGTAAACATTTTTAACCTTTTTCTATGAGAAAAAAGGCTAATGGAAGACAGAAGGGAATGTAAGGCTTTCATAGTCCCTAGCTAGTAGGGAGAAGGTACTACCTAGTACGGTGAGTTTGAAGTCTTGAAGAGTCAAATTAATTACTGGATACATAATTTACGAAAGAAATAATTTTTTTAAAATTTATGATCTAAAATAAATCATAAATATTTATATTACTATAAATTAATTCATTAGAGATAAAATAGGTATTCTAAAATTACACTGTTACTACTAAATAGTAATACTACTTTACTGCTCCATTGTTGTTTAAAAATGCACTAAAACGACTTAGACATATGGAGTATCTAACTAACGACTGTTTTCATACTTATAAAACATGTTGGATTTATTCATGAAATTGAAAGTATTTATTTACTAGTATAATATAGTTATGATATCTTAAGCTACAATACAAAAAAACAAATTTAGATTGAATTAATTTCTTAATGAATTGCGAGTACTAACACATAAAAATAACTAGGGGAGGCAATAACTAATACTCCCTCCGTTTAATTTTATTTGTCTTAGACATTGAGCTTAAGAAAATAAGAAAGTGATTTTAAACTAAAGATATGTATAATATATTAAAATGATTTTTAATCTTATGATCTTAAACATGCTATTTGAAATGTTGGAATTAAAGAGTTTTTCTTACCTCTCCTTTGAACTAAGCTCCCACTTTTTCACTCCCTTGGTGACTCGAACTCACAACAACCTCCGGGTTGGAAGTGGGGGGTGCTTATCATCCGAGCAACCCCTTGAAATTATAGAGTTAACAAATCAGGAAAGAAACATTTTTTTAAATAAACTAAAAAAAATAAGACAAATAAATTGAAACGAGCGAGTATTGGATTTTGAATTCCTGCTCAGTATACATTTTTTTTAAGAACATCATGTTGGCCAGAATTACTAAGATTCGATTCTTGATGCCTCTGACTAAATGCCACCTTCAAAATGGGTTTTTATTTGCCGAAAACAAAGTGGTGCACAAATTGTAACTTTTACTTTTAGGGATTGTTTGGTTGGGGCTTGAATACATCTAATGTCCACATAAAATCCTAGAATTAATTTATTAGTAAAAAGTCTTTTCCCCATATATAATACATGACCAAGTTATGCGAAGTACTCCTCCGTTTTAGTTTACGTGATATTGTTTGACTAAGCATTTAGTTTAAGAAAGAAAGTAAGATTTTTGAAATTTGTGATTCAAAATAAACCTTAGACATCTATATGACTACAAATTATTTTATTAAAGATAAAATAAAAAATTTAAAGTTAAGTTATTTTTAATTATAGTGCATTCTTTTTGGAAGTAATATTTTATGTATGCGAATTAGAATGAAGGATAACAATGCAGATATCAGTGAATACTGAATACATGGATTTAAAAACTAACCATCATATTGGTTGTCAAACTTTTATTTTGTTTTAAAAAGTAAAAATTTGTACTACTCCACATATCAACTGAACATTCAATAAGAAATGTATAATAAATTTGTTACTAATATCTATGTTATTATTAATTCCTTGCCTAACTTGTTTCTAACAAAATAGCGTTAATTAATCGTTATATTCGACCTAATTTTACATTACTTTAGTCATCATATTTTAACCGGGTCAATAATTCGTGGGACATGCACTATATAGTTCACAAATAATACGAAACACAAAACACATTCTTAATTTATTACTGGAAGTATTGACGTAATTTATATATAAAATCATTTCGAACCATGTTTGAACCTATATTTGATTTCTTTTTTTCTTTTTTTCTTTTTTTTTTTTTAAAAAAAGAAAATTCAGACTCGAGCATTCCAACGTATAACCATCAAGAATATTACCGATCAGGGACTAGAAAATTTTCAACAACAACAAAAATAGCTATACCTCAGTTTCAATAAATTGAAAATTAGAAATTCATCACGATTTTGAAATGCCATGTTATTTTTGGGTAAAAGTTAAACACGCTTTACTTAGTGAAATTAAAAGTATGCATCCTTTTAAGTTGTGTTTATGTGGGGAGGGAAGAAGGACCATATGTATTATTACCTAAGAATAAAAGTTTGAGTTTTCCACGCAATTTTGATAATTTGAAATACATCTCTCTGAATCTCAATCTCTCAATTGTTTAATGTTTCTTTTTTACATAAAGTTAAAATCGTAAGGCAAGCAATGTGTAGTAATACTATATTAAGATCAAAGCAAGAAGGACGTTCAAAGTGACAACACACAACCTTTTTATTATGTTTAATAAAAATCAACTTTTAAATTAGATCATCAAAGCCAAGTGTTCTATTCCCTGACAGAGATATTACATTCAACACGTTGTCCCAAAAAGAAAAATTATAAAGCAAGAGAAAGAAAGATGGTATCAAATTACATTTTGGGGTTCAATCATTGAGAAAAGCTTATATTATAATTCATGCATGAGATATATATATGTAGTGGCTGTTGAATTTTGGTGAACAGTATCCACAAAACATTAAAGTTTAATCCTTTTTGTCTATTGTTTTTTTCTAGGCTAAAGAAAATGTATCTCAAAAAGAAGAAAATAGAGAGGTGGGGGTGTGAGGAGGTATGGAAAAAAATCTGTTTAACAACATAGAGCACCGAAGAACTAAAACTTATCGAGCCAAACGAAACTAAAGAATGCCTAATACTTTGATAAAAGTAAGAGGAACTAAGGGTGTGTTTGGTATAAAGGAAACCATTTTTCAAAAGCATATTTTTAAACTTGTCCATGCTTGGTTGGTTAAAATTATTGACAAATATTTTCTCTTAAAAACAAGTAATTTCTCAAAAATGAGAAAAATGACTTATGTGATAGAAGCAGAGGCAGAGCCAGGATTTCATTTAAGGGGGTCCAAAATTCGAAGAAATGAACCCACGAACTAGCTGAAGGGGGTTCAACATCTATTATATATGTAAAAAATAATTTTAACCATGTATAAATAGTATAATTTTCTGTCGAAGAGGATCTGAACCCCCTGGCCAAAGGCTGGCTCCGCCCTTGGATAGAAGTAGCGAAAACAATTTAATAAGTGACATCTCACGCTGATTGTATTTCCCCTACCCTCCAAGCACACCCCAATCCCAACCCCATCTCGATAATGTTTGACTAGAAGATATATAAATATTTCAAAAATAATATTTTCAGTTTACTTACCAAACTACAGAAAATAAGTAAAACCCCACTTATTTTTCGGCAAAATATTTTCCAACAAAACTTTTTCCTTATTACCAAACACACCTTAAGAATACGTTTTTTTTTTGTACAATTTATTTGGTGGTTGTGGGTTGGGCTGGCATCAATTGAAGCCTAATTAACACATAGGAAAGCATATTACAATAAACACGTCACCAGCATGTAATTTACAAAATTAAGAAACAAAGGAATTAAATTAGATTAATTTCATTTCATTAAAACACTATAGGGATAAATGACAACCCACCAAGACAAGTCTAGCAAGTAAAGCAAATTGCAAAGCTAAGCATATCCTGCTTTTCAATTTTAATCAGCCATTGGAGCCAAATTGATGATTTCTTCAATAGCCACAAAACTGCATGTAAACTCTATTATTGATGCCAAATGGCAGGCAATCATTGGTCCCTCCATCATTTCTTGATTGTTTTTTTTTAGCTGATTAGGAGTTTCATTTTGTTTAGAAAACATTAAAATCAAACCCCTCTCCAAAAAAAATCAAAGCATGATAATTTTAAGCCTTAGTGCAGTACATTAGGATTGGGTAATGACATAATAAAAGAGAATCATGGGACCCTTAAACCCCTCTCTGCTCTTTTGCATTTTTTTAATATATAATAGAATATTTGTACAATATATTTTCAATTGAGAAAACACCAACTTTACCACCCCTTTGCCCTATATAAATACTTCAACCAAGTTCTCCTCATTTCACTGTCAAGTACTACAACTTGCTAGTCTTTGCTAACTCTTAGCACTTTTTTAATTGTGAGCTAAGTGCTAGAGAGTAGAGATTTGAAACTTCTTTTTGTTACAAAAAACAAAACAAAAATGGCTTTTTCTGCAGATCACTGGGCTTTTGCTTTTGGTGTCCTTGGTAAATATAACTCTTATATTCCTTCTTTTTTTCTTTTTAAATTATAAACAAAATGATGGCCAACGTATAGTTTTTCTTTTTGCTGATTAGAAAAATTAGCTTTTGTGATTGAGTTAGACCCAAGATTCATTTCTTTACAAAACTTCACTGACAATATTAGGCCTTGCTTATTCCGTGACGTTGTACTATGTATAGTATTACATGCGTCTTTCTCCTAAATCATTTCTATTTTTCCGTTTTGATACTTGCAGGTAACATTGTTTCCTTCATCGTGTTCCTTTCTCCATTGTAAGTCTCCATTTGCTTCTTTTTATTTATTTATTATGTTTACTTTATATTTTGGCTAATTATAATATAACACTATGATTTTCACAATTGCTCCAGGCCAACGTTTTACACAATTTATAAGAAGAAAACAGCTGAAGGATATCAATCAATTCCATACGTGGTTGCTCTATTCAGTTCCATGCTTTGGATATACTATGCATTTTTGAAGACCAACACAACACTTCTCATCACTATTAACACCTTTGGTGTCTTCATTGAAACTATCTACGTTGTTTTCTACCTTGTCTACGCACCAAAAAAATCCAGGGTACGTACGTTTTTTTCAATAAATTCAGTACCTTTTTTTAACGGAGTTCTTTTTTAAGTCTAATGTTTATAATTAATTTAATGCAGGTCCAAACAATAAAGATGCTCATGTTATTTGTGGTGTGTGGATTTGGTGCAATAATCCTGGTTACTCAATTTCTATTCAAAGGAGCCGTTCGTGGACAAGTTGTTGGATGGATTTGCCTTATTTTCGCTTTATGTGTCTTTGTTGCACCCTTAGGCATTGTGGTAAGCTTTTTACGTACAATTTTTAATTCTCTCATCGATTTTATTTTTCATTTCCTTTTTTTGGTGCTAATTTTTCTCACATATATCATGCAGAGAAAAGTCATCAAAACAAAGAGTGTTGAGTACATGCCATTACTTCTATCAGTTTTTCTCACATTAAGTGCTGTAATGTGGTTCTTCTATGGTCTTCTACTAAAAGACATTAACATTGCTGTAAGTTATTTAATTATTTGCATGTAACTTCTTCCATGTATAACATGTTCTAACGTACTATGTTTTATTTATAGGCTCCAAATATACTGGGATTCATCTTCGGTATACTCCAAATGATTCTCTATGTAATATACAGCAAAAAGGAGAAGGCCATTCTAAAGGAACAGAAACTTCCAGAGATACAAAAGCCTGAAGTCATTGTAATGGATGAGAATACAAATACTAATAAGAAGTTTCCAGAACTAACACAAGAACAAATTATTGACATAGTGAGGCTTGGTTTAATGGTTTGTTCAGAGAAAGTACACGTGGCAACGTGTCCACATGGTACAACATGTGAAGTTAAAGTTGATGAGAACAAGCCTAAGCTGGAAACTGTGGTGGATGTCTAAGACAAGATTAGAAGTTGGAGTTTGTTTTTGTCTTTAATTGACTGATTTCCTAATCCTAAATGTGTTTTTACACAATTAGTTTAGTTTGATTCTCGTACTTGTAACCTGTTTTATTTTTTTTCTCTCCATGGTACTCAGAAAGCTAGATAAAATGGGTGCTGTTGATACTTAGAGAGGCTAGCTAGCTGTGTGTTGGATTTTCTCTTATTAGCAATAAAAGTAACTTTTTAATTTAATTTCTTCAATTGTTCATTGAGTTAAAATTTCTATTTGGTTTATCGTTTTAGAGATTTAATGCTACACATGAATACTAATGCAAGTATATGTGCAAAATTTTAACGTAATAGAACGAGCAATCTTTCACGATCAAAAAAGAAAAAGTATATGTGGAACAAACAGAACTCATCGCAATAAGTAATCTCAAGCAGTAAAACACGTTCATGTGAAACTTGTAAATACTCCAAGTGCATGTTAATTAACAAATACACCTCTAATTAACAGATAGCATAAAGATATGGCCAAGTTAACTGTACTAAAATTGTCAAATTTAGCTCACAAAAATAAAAATATAACTCGTGCAATTCATTCGAATTACTGATTGGGTGGACATATATCCATTGGCTGGCCAATTTGGGCACAAACCAGTACAACCCATCGAGAAGTTTGGCCTATTTATGCAGCCTTGTACGTAGTCCAAATTGATCCATAAAAAATTTTAAAAAATATTTTGTAAGTTTGCTTCGGTAATAAATTAATTATAAGAAACAAATAATAAAGAATGATATTAATTGGGATAGTTGAGTGATAACTCGTTATTTAGCCCAAATTGACACCCCTTGCATCTTGAGCCAAGAAAATTTGGACAAATTGTGGCCCAATCCTTTTATCGACCCAGTTTAATTTATTCAACTTTAGCCCATCTTGCCGCACCTATATACACAATCTCCTGGACACACTTATTGAGAAATTATTTAAATTAACAACCAAAGGTAATGTATATTTCGATTATATTGATAAATTAGATGATCGAAGTGTATATTTATAAAAGTTTTCCGAGAAATTAAGCAAATGATGAGCTTATGATTTACTGAGCCCCACCTTCCATAAGCATGAAGTAATAGGCACATACAGTCCAAATTTTTTCCTAGATTAATATAAATAATTTGTGATAGCAACCTCTGTTTTACTGTTCACTTGTTTTATTATAAAATATAACGGTTTATCTAGTCTTCTGCTTCCCAGCTTTTCATTATTTTTTATTCCAACTTAAAATTGGGTGGGTTTAAAAAATAACATTATTTTTTTTATATATACTAACAACATAAAAAAAATCATACTATCAATGTTTCTCTGTAGTAGCAAGCAAATTACGACTTTTACAAAGTTATTGGTTAGTAAATTTTTTACATATGACCTGATGTAAAAATATTTTTTATACTGACGGGAAATATAACTTCAAACTCCATTAGTATCATAGTATTCTTAAGATGTAAGAAAATTAGCTCACGAAATTACCCGTCCAATTTGTTCAAACTTGATTTGATTATTGACCCATCCATTTATTAGCTCAACCCATTAAAAATAGGCTGATATCTAACTCAAATTGATTCGTAAAATTCTTATCAAAGATTTTTCAACCAGATATTTCTTTTATTTGATATGTTATATATAGTCATAATAAAGAAAAATAATAATTTTATTTGGTACTAAAAGATTATAAAAAATAAATAAAATAATTAAAACTACGTAAGAATTGAACTGATTGAGTTTTGATCCACATTTTAGTCCATTTTAGCCCAAGAAACATTTGGGCGAGTCAATAATTAAATCAACTCATCTTAAACTGCCCAATTCAATCCAATCCACCCATTTATCACCTTTAGTATCCCCTTTCCTTTACCTTTAGTAAAAATTGGGTGTTTAGTTTGATCTACGTTTTAATCTATTTCAGCGTAAATAACATTTGATTGACCCGACCATTTATTAGCTCAAGCTCATATTAAATCGCCTAATTTAACCCAATTCACTCATTTGCCACCTCTAGTATCCTCTTTTCCTTTATATTAAGTGATGAATTGCGAATTCAAATGGGTAACTTACTTAAAACACACATCTTTGAGAGCTAATTATTCTTTTTTCCACCTCAAACTACTCGGATACATCCCTCACCTCGGGATACATCGCCTCACGTTGGGATACATCCTCAAACTACTCGGATACATCGGAATCCCATTTGATACATCCCAAAATCACTCAGATACATCGGTATTCTTTGATTTTACCTTTGATACATCTGGTGGGATGTATCCGAGGTGAGACGATGTATCACGACCTGAGGCGATGTATCTGAGTGGAACATGTGGTATATTAAGTAATTAAAATAAAGTAGTGAGAGAGTTAGTAAATATGATAAGGAGGTACGTCTCTTTAGGTAGTTTAACTAAATCAAATTGCATGCAACTTTTTTCGTTCATAGATAGAAATATAATGCATTTAAATTGGCATGCAAACGTTGTCGTGTGTACACGTAAATGGTTGTCCCATTTGCTTTTATTCCATGCTAGCTTTAAGATCGAAACAAAAAAGCACCAATATTTTATCTTCTTTCTGAAGCCTACGTTTCTTTTTTGATCATTTTTTTTGGGTAAAGAGAGATATTATATTAATAGTTAATATGCATCATTACAGGATAGAGTGGCAGCAGTGCCATAGTAGTGATCGGTAGGGATAGTTACAGTAGTTACAGGAGAATAATATAAGGAGTGGTTGAGTGACCGCTTTGGCCTTACAAAAGTAGTTCCTGATTTGTCTATAACTAGTACTGGGGTTACAAACAAAGGCGGAACTGCCCATACTATTATATTATTATAACTGTTAGCCTGCGCTCCCTCCTTAGCAAGTGCATCTGCTGCCTGATTTGCTTCACGATAGCTATGCTGAATGGGGGGGGGGGGGGGGTCCCCTAGCTGCCGAAGTAGCTCCCTGCACTCATAAATAATGTTAGCATAAACAGGATGATCATTTTTTACTAGTGTCATAATTATCTCCGAATTTGTATTAATAGTCAGAGGCGTAAGGTTTTTTTCATGAGGTAGCCCAAGTCCATGAAGGAGGGCTAGTAATTCTGCTCTGGTGTTACTAATATGTTTATAAGGTGCCCATGTATCCTCAGATCCAATCACCATTTGAGTCTCTAATTAGTCCCCCTATACCACTCTTACCTGGATTTCCTAATCAGGATCCATCGGTATTTAATTTGTATCTATATATCTCGAAAAATACTTCCACCCATTATAAAACATTAATATCTATATATTGATATATCAACTTTGATTGTTTTTTATGCTTTTCCTGTCCATCAGATAAGATCTACTGAGTATTGCGATAACAACATAATTTAATAGGGTGTACATTATTCTTATAAAATCAAAAAATTAGTCGAATAGAAATATTTTCATTATTTGGGATGGTTTTTATTTTTTTATTTGGTTTCTAATTTTTCTTTATTTTAAAAAAGTAGTTTTTTGGTTTGGTTTTGGATTTTGAAACATACAAATCGAAAACATATACTTTCACTGTGTTCATTTGGTTTTCCTTTCATGAGATTAATGAGATATATCACAAATCTAATGAGGAACAAGCTAAGAATGTTTTTTAAATTAAAATAGGAATTTCTGTAACAGCTTAATATATTCGATAAATATACGATAATTACTGATCAGTTTCGTTGTATGATTTTCTTTCTAATTAAACGGTCAATCAAAATCCTATCAACTTAATTAGTCAATACCATGAAATATGAAATAATTAATTTATCCTCCCCCTTTACTGTTTCTACTGGCAAAATTGAAGTATCTCTGCAATTTCAATTTATTTGAGCCTATTTGTAATTTGGATATGAGGTTTGACGAAAAAAGAAGATTTTCAAAATTTGTGGTCTTAAAAATGTCATAATAATACTCATGTTTGTTATAAATTTTTTAAAACTTGTGATCTTAATCATATATATAAGAATGGATTTTGGGTTTAAATCAACTTCAAAAGATGCGTGAGCTATTTAATATGGGGCTCAACATCGATACACAATAACTAGTAACATGGAGGGGTCCTGCGCTCTGATACTATGTTAAGAATCGATTTTGAGTATAACTCAAGATCAAAAGGTAGCTCATAAGGAGAGGATGCCCAAGTCCATATAAAGAGACCTCCAGGCACCAATCCCTTTTTCATTTGATATGGAACTCTTCAATACATATCATAATATTTACATGGTTATAAAATCTTTTCAGTAGGTAAAATTAAAAGTTAAATTAAATTATTTACAAATTAAATTTAAGAGAAAAGATCATTTTTATCAAATTAAAAATAAATAAATTCACATAAATTGAAAAAAAGAAGGTGTAATTTTTTTACTATAGTTGATACTACTTAGATTTTTCAAAAGAAAGTGTCATTTTTTGTTCTATAGTTGATACTGTACTTAGATTTTTTAATCAAAATAAAACTGAAAAAAGGTTTATGCTTTACCCCCACCCTATCTTGAGAAAAACCCTCAATATTTATTTATTCTCGAGAACAACTTGTTGACATCATAACCAAACTTCTTTTCCATGGTGTAATACTTTTTCGTTGGAAGTTGAATGTCCATCAACACCTACCTTCAATTGAAAATTATGGAGCATATACAGTTTTTCCAAAAAATTCTACCTACTTGAGTATCTATTTTAATTATTTTTTAAAGCTTGTTTGGATGGTTGTTACTTATTGTATTATATTATGTTATTAGTCTTATAAACAAAATGTTTGTTTTCATTATTATTTAAACTTTACTGTATCGTATCGATCCGCCATTATGTAACAACGAAAAGTCTCATTTTATGTAACGATCGATTTGGTGTGATCGGTTCTTACCTTATTTTTCTTCCTTGTTTGGCCTTCGCTTCTAATAATAATATTTCATCCTTTATCGTATCTTTTTACGGTAGCTCTATATCGTACTCTATTTTTCTTGTTTGATATTATGTAACGACGAAAAACTATACAATCCATCCAAATATTGTATTTATCAAAATAATATATTACAATAGAATATGATATAGTATAATACATTATGATTAACAACCATCCAAACAAGGTGTAAATGATTATACATTTCGTAAGTTGGTCCATATGGGGAGAACCTTATTAGCTTTTACAAGATTTTCAGATGAAATCCACAAAATACCGTCGAAAAAATTATTATTACTAATCGAAAAAGAAGAAAAAAGAGATTCCCATAAACCGATTTCCTCCGGGAAAAGTGGAAGAACTTTTCCTTTTGGCACATTATTATTAGACAATAGTGGTTCCAAATAATGTATTTCGATGTTTAGGACGATCGATCTTAATCGCCAGAGTTTTTTTTTTTTGGTTTGCCTTTTCTAGCAATCATTTAAAGAGAAGAAATCAGTGGGAAACATTATTCATATTGGGTGACCTCAATAAATAGCTAATTGCTGTCCCATAGTTACGACATTGTCCACTTTCATGGTACTACCTCCATGTTTTTGTGCTACTAAAGTTACAATATTTGGGATAGCCTCCAACTTTAGCTTAAAAAAAAAGAACAAGAAGATAAACAATACTATAGGATAAACTGAGGTGAGTTTATGTCAATCTCTTAATTCTTATTCTTGTAATTTGTCTGGTTATTATGGTAAACCTTTTCTTAATATTTTTTTTAACCTAATATCAATATAGTATTATAGTCTTGTCTTGATATGAATATGATTAATAGGAAAACATGATTAGTTTTTTGATTAATTAATCTTGCCAAACTAATTAAAGTGTATCTTTGACAATGTGTGGTTACCAAGTTATCGTGTGCTTTGATTGCTTCCATGAAAGTCTCTTTCACATTCGCAGAGTAATTTAGGATTTCACTATCAGACAGGCTTCCTAGAGTTTAGTTGGCCTTTTGCACCATATTTCAAATATTTTTTATTTTATATTAACATAGAATTGTTTTTTATTATATTTTTCGCAAAGAATAATTGAAATAATAGTCCACACAAATGTATATGTTTTATATATTATTGTATAATATACATAAAATATACACTTTTTATACCAAAAAACATATCGTTTTTGTATATTTAATTAGCAAATGTAATTATTCTGACCGTCCTACCAAGTATATATGTAATTTGCCCAATTATTATTAGAGCTGGTCAAATATATATATATATATATATTAGTCCACCCAACATGTAACTTTTGGAGGAGTGGTCAATTTGGGGTGTCCTCCATAGTTGAGATATTTATCATCAAAATATGAATCGTTACTGAATCTTAGTACTTAATTTACTATACTAGTAGAGCTTTGCCTTTATTAATACATGGAGGGGGAAAGTGGTGGAATATAATTTCCACCATACCTATATATGTTTGGTCAAGTCAATATTCAAGTCCTATGCTATACAACTCCTTATAGCTAATTAGTACAGTAGTATTTAGAATTTGTTAAACGTCAACCGATGTCTTAAAAGGCAAATTTTAAAGGTTAAACATCATTTGTTTCCTTTTATTATGTGAATTATTATTAAAGATGCCCCTCTAGTTAGGCCCAGGGGCGGAGCCACGTGGAGGTCAGGGGTTCATCCGAACTCCCTTTGTTGTAAAATTACACTATATATATAAGACCAAATTCCGATTTTATGAGTATATGTATCATAATGAACCCCTCAACACAAGTGAGAAGCTTAGCTTAGTGGCCAAGGGGTTTCAATCTCACCTTTGTCACCTAGGTTCGAGTCTTGTTCTCCTCAAAATTTCCTCCCTTTTTGCTTTAGTTTTTCCTCCATTTTTTGCTTTAGTTTTTTCCATAATAGGTGCTGGCTTTTTTTTTGGGCTAGAATTCTAACTCAATGAAAAAGAGAAAAAAAAGTCTGGCTATTTTTGGGCTCTAGAGCTTTATTCTTATTTGTTATTTTTTTATGCTATTTTTACTTCTCAGTTTGTCTTTATTCAAAAATTTTAGGCACGTTTTTTTCAAATTTACTAACTCTCTTTTCATTTACTCAGTCGAAGAATTTTTTTAAAAAACAATGAATAATTATTAAACTTGAAATTTAGGGAGAAAAAATATTCTTTTAAAAATAAGGTCAATTAAACCTAATCAAATGAAGAAATTTAAAAGTTGTGAATATCCTTTAACAAAATTATTTAATTGAATTTTCTTTTTTTAATTTCATGGTATTTATTTTCTATTTTATTCATTTTTATTCTAAGGAGATGAAAACTAAACTAAACTTATTTAATTTATTCATTATTTATCTTATTTTTCAAATAATTGACCTAGTAAATTGAACTAAATAACCTAAAAATTTGACGATGTCATTTATTTTACCTTTTGAATATGCATTATAATATTAGTAACTCAATTCTTACACTTTTTAAAAGAATTTTGGCGATTTTCAAAGTAATATATGATTGAATGTGTACTAATATAGGATTGAAAAAAGTTCAAAAAAGAATATTGTAGAATAAAAGAAAAAAAAGCACAACAAATTTAAGAAGGCTCGATGGAGGAGGGTAAAAGTAGGACGAAACGCTAAATGGGACACGACAAGCCAAATTAAATTTAGCGGGTTAAGGTTAGTCTTTCCCTCCCCTGCCTCGCTATGTTTTTCATTCTATTATTTTCACGTGTTTGCTTCTTCATATTTTGAACCCCTTTAGTAAAAATTCTGGCTCCGCCACTGGTTAGGCCTCATCATTAGGCCAAGAAAAGACCAATTCATTTGTTTCGTCTGATTTTGACTAGATATGAAGTTTAGAAAAGTAAAGAAAACTTCTGAATTTTGTTGTCTTAGATTAATTAAAGATATGTAGAAATTAGAATCTACCAAAATATTCTTTAATTTTGTATACTTAAAAATGTCATGTGAAAAGTTAAAATTACAAAGTTACAGAAAAAAGAAAAGAGAGATTTCTTTTTAAATGAATTAAAAAAAAAGATAAATAAATTAAAATAGAGAAAGTAATTTTAAAATGTTAATTGCTGTACATTCTCTTTTTTGGAGACTCTTTTGTATAGAAAGAGGCTCTTTTCTGACAAGCTCATATGATTTTGTTGTAACACTAGGAGATTTGGTTCTGTCCTCCTAATTGTATCAAACTCTTTGATTATTTACAATTCACATTCAAAGTCACATGGTGGGGATTTGAGCTGCCCCTCCAGTTTTATCACTAGTAAGAAATTATTATTTTCGTATTGAAAAATGTTTAGTGACTATTTTTATAGATATTTTGATTGAATCGATGAGAAAAAATGGTAATATTTTTATATGAAAAAATCATAAAGTTTTTCAGTGTTTCATTGAGAATCTGTTTCCCTCGATACATTTTCTCAGTGAGCTGGTTTGATGAAAAATGAGTAGAAATGACAAAAATTCTCAATGATTTGCAGTGATAAAAACCTTTATTTCTTGTAGTGTATATGTCATGCATTGAGAAAAAGTATTTGAGAAATATTTATAAATTTGGAATTAAAAAGAATGTTTATTAATTACCTTATTTCTGTTCAAGTGGTACAAGCGATAATTTCTTTTCAAGATACTATTTTCTTTTTTCAAGTGTGTGGGTCGTTAGGATGTTATTAGCAATTCTTATATCATGATATCTTTTATACTTTTGTAATTTTCAATTTAGTTAGAAATTTTATTATAATGGTAAAATTTTCAACAATTTGTTTTATTTTTAATTAAAGGTTCATGGGGCATACATCCTATGTCTCTAGGCTTACGGCTCACCTCATACTAGGTAAACTCCCCAATCGTGTGCACTAATGTGCATTACAAATTTATGTTTATTTAATATCAGAAATTTCTCTCGACTTTAACTAGAGAAAATGATGCATCCTTTGCGTGGTGGTATATATGCTGGAAGAAGATGGGAAGGACCATTAATTCATTAACATAAAGTATTACTCCTCAGTGTCCTAATTTATGTGACATATTTTTATTTTTAATTCATCTAAAAAAATATCACATTTTTATAATTAAAAATAATTTAATTTTAAAATTCTCTTTTTAATCTTAATGAAATGATTCAACGAGTGTTTTTAATCACAAAATTTTAAAAGTCTTATTTTTTTCTAAAACTTTATGTTAAGTCAAGGATGTCACATAAACGGGAACAGGAAGGAAGTAAAATTTTAGTTCTCCACGCAATCTGGAGGACTTGACAATGCATCTTTGGATCTCAATCTCTCGATTTTTTAAATGTTAGGAGTAGTACTTTATAATAATTGATGAGACCCTTTACAGCCCTAACAAATTTATAATGTCTCTTTAACTTTGCATGATCTTTTCTTATTTACTCCTCCTCTTGTCCTAATTTATATGATACTGTTTAAATTTTGAGAGTCAAATTTTTTTAATTTCGATCATAAAAGTTTAAAATTTTTATATTTACCCTCCAATTTATACCAATCCGGATTTGGAAAGTCACGGTCAGAAAAACTCATCTGACTTTTCAAATTCGAATAGTGCCACATAGACTGATCGAAGAATGATTAATACTTTTTGCATTAATTCGAATCAAGCCAGCGATGTGTACATATGGTATTATTATACTAGTAAGAATAAATCAAGAACGTTAGAAGTGGCAGGAGCCTTTATGGTAAAATATACAACCTTTTTCAACAGTGATATTGCATGCAACACGTTCTACAAATATATGTACAAATTAAAGAGCAGAATATGATTTAAAAATTAAAATATCATGGATTCAATCATTGTTAAAATCATAATAATTCATGAGATAATACATAGTGGCTCTTGAATTTGGGAGAATAGTATCCACAAAACCTTAAAGTTTAGACAGTTGTTGATTCAACTTTGACAACCTTTTTTTCCTAGGTGAAGAAAATGAATTTCATGCAAGAAGAGGAAAAGAGAAGGCTACCTAATACTTTGATAAAAAAATAAAAAAAAATTGGACAGTTACATAGTTGGTCGTTCGATCAAAAAGTAAATCAGAACTTATAGCCACAAAATAGTAACATATGTTCATCAATAAAATTAGATCTGTGTTACCTCTACCTCCCTAGTCACCAAGACCAAAAAATAATTCGAGTTATTCCTTTTATTTCCAACTTAATTATCTTCTTCACCACAGCTCCACCTCTCCTCTATCCTTCACCATTTTTCTCAATCCCTTTTCACCAACGTAACTAATTACCATCTCTACTTTCCTCTTCATCGTCACAAAATCACTCGCTATATACACTTCTTATACATTATTTTGTGGCCCCACCATCATTGCATATACGTATATACAACTTTTATATACAATTAAGAGAAAAATTATTTACAAACATCACTAGAAACCAAGAGGAAGAGGAGGAGGAGGAAGGATATTCCTGTAAAACTCTTATAATTATTTCCCATTTACACAGAATTGGCATCAATTGAAGCCAAAATCCATGCATAGAAAAACATGTGTCATGCTAAACATGTCACAAACATTTACAAATGTACCAATAAAAAAACATTGATTGATTATATTGGATATCCATTTCATTCCATAGTAGTTCACTATATATATTTACAGATAGATGACACCCCACTAGGACAAGATAAGTGTAACATAAAGCAATTGCATGCAAAGCTAAGCATCATATCCTAATTAAATTCATCAGCCATTGCAGCAAATTGATCTTCTCAATAGGTGCACCAACTCTATTATTGATGCAAAATCTAAGGCTTTATTAATTGGTCCCTCTTCCCTTTTTTTTGGTTGCTAATTTGGGTTCATTTTGTACAAACAATAAAAGAGAATCAAGCACATTCAAAAAATAAAGCATACAATATGAGTTGTAACACTTTATTGCTCCTAAGGATTGGGGGATGACATAATAAAGAAGTGTCCTGGGACCCCTTGAATTTTTATGATATTGCCATAGCACTTTCATTAAATAATATATTTTTTAAAACTAATGAAATAGAATAAATTAAAGATCTTTCACTATTACACCTAAGCTACTTTCCCATCCCCTTGCCAGTATAAATATGTGAATCAAACTCTCTTCATTTCACACAGCCAAAGTAGAGAACTTTCTTGTCTTTTGCAACTCTAACATTGTGATAGAGAAATTAAACAGTGCTAGCAATTTGCAATCTTTGGCTAGAAACATAAAAAAGAGAGATGGCTGGTATTTCTGGTCATTGGGCTTTTGCTTTTGGTGTCCTTGGTAAATATTTCTACCTCTTTTCTCCTTGTTGCTTCTTTAATGTTAAATATTCCTATTGGAATTCTTTATAGTCTATTTGGCCAATCTCAATAGTCCGTTTCTTTTTCCTTTGTAATATGCAGGTAACATTGTCTCGTTCATTGTGTTCCTTTCTCCAATGTGAGTCTCCATTTACTGTCCTTTTTTGCGGTGATAATTTTCGATATATTTGGCTTAATTATTATCTAAATAAACGTAACACACTATATTATCACACTTGCAGTCCCACATTTTACAAAATTTACAAGAAGAAATCAACAGAAGGGTATCAATCAATTCCATACGTGATTGCTCTCTTTAGTTCCATGCTTTGGATATACTATGCATTTTTGAAGACCAACGTCACCTTACTTATAACAATAAACTCGTTTGGTATGTTTATTGAGACTATCTACGTTGGTGTCTACCTTTTCTATGCACCAAAGAAAGCCAGGGTAAGGATTAAAACAAATCGATCGAGTTCTTTTGATTTTTTATCTTTCCTATTCGAACTAAAGAAAGAATGCGTAAATCTGATATATGTTCATAATTAATTAATGCAGGTTCACACTGTAAAGATGTTACTTCTAACAGTGGTTGGTGGATTTGGTGCAATAATCTTGGTTTCTCAATTTCTATTCAAAGGGGTCGTTCGTGGACAAGTTGTTGGATGGATTTGCCTTATTTTCTCCTTATGTGTATTTGTTGCACCCTTAGGCATTGTGGTAAGCTTTTTACGTACAATTTTTAATTCTCTCATCGATTTTATTTTTCATTTCCTTTTTTTGGTGCTAATTTTTCTCACATATATCATGCAGAGAAAAGTCATCAAAACAAAGAGTGTCGAGTACATGCCATTACTCCTATCAGTTTTTCTCACATTAAGTGCTGTGATGTGGTTCTTCTATGGTCTCCTACTAAAAGACATTAACATTGCTGTAAGTTATTTAATTATTTGCATGTAAGTTATTCCATGTATAACATGTTCTAACGTACTATACATTTTATTTACAGGCTCCAAATATATTGGGATTCATTTTTGGGATACTCCAAATTGTGTTGTATGCAATATACAGCAAAAAAGAGAAGGCCATCCTAAAAGAACAGAAACTTCCAGAGATACAAAAGCCTGAAGTGATTGTGAAGGATGAGAATCTGAATGCTAATAAGAAGCTTCCAGAACTCACACAAGAACAAATTATTGACATAGTGAAGCTTGGTTTACTTGTTTGCTCAGATAAAGTACAGGTTGCCACGTGTCCAAATGATACTAATTGTGGAGTTAAATCCACTAATAATGTAGAAAACATGCCCAAGCTGCAGACTGTGGAAGCCAACTAAGATATATAGTAGTAGATCAACTTCACTTGTGGATTAATTTAGGATTAATCTCAGATTAATTGTCATTCCTTTCCTTTTGAGTTAATTTCCTAGTCCTAGCTTTCTCTTGTAATGTACTCAAAAAGATAATATGGCTGTGTTAGCTGGACTCTCTTTTTATATGTAGCTATAAAAATAAGCTTTTTATCCAATTATTGCGTTGAAAGTTATATGAACCATTTTTATTTTAATTTTTTGTAGTACTATCAGTTTTCGGCAATACATTTTATTTTTGATCAAACATATAAAATTTCGGCAAATTTTTCATGGTTGATAAAGGGAACGGCAAACCTAGCTAGTTCATGAAAATATCATCTAATCCGCTCAAAATAAGTGGGTTAATGACTTGCACAATTTAACTACCTAAAATTTGGTTTAAATAATTGGGTTATGAAATTCAGATTGATCCATAAGAAACTACATTAATGTTTGATATAGTAGTTTTATTAGTTTTAATTATTTGGTAATAAACCAAATTATAAAAAACAGACTACTAGTTTTGTTTGGTAAATAATCAAATTATTAAAAAAAAAACCGTAATTAAGCTTTGTGTTGGACGGGTCATTTTGACCCAACCCATCTCAAATCAAATAATCTCTAAAGAAATTAATAACCCAACCCATTTTTCCCCTTCCAAATTCAAACCATGGGATCACGTGAAAATTGCAATATCGCGAGAAAATTATAAAACATCACGTGAAAATGGCAAAATATCACGCGTGAAATTGTAAATATCGTGAGAAATTGTGCAATTTCCCGTGATATTTTGAGCAAAAATTGCAAAATATCACTCCAGAAATCACACAATTTCGCCTGAAAATCGCAATCTATATATATAACATATCATACCCAATATAATCCTACAAGTGAGGTTTGGGTAGTGTAGAATATACACAGACCTTATGCAGTAAAAACGTAATCAATGCAAATTTTCAATGAATAAGAGTAATATAAATTTTGAATAATAAAACTTGATTCAAGAATTTGAAAAGTTGATATAGTGATATCGAAATAGTGTTGTGTTGAATTTGATAAGTTGATATAATGATATTGAAACAGTGTTGCGCTACTTCAACATCATGATAATTTGTTGCAATGTTTGAAATTTGAAGAAAAACACCAAAAGCAAAATTGATCTTTTTATAAACAACCAATAATAGATTTTCATAATCTAGAAGGTTTGACCGTTTGGAGGCTTCAAAATATTCAATAATAAGAGAATAAAAATAGTGAAATGGGGCAGTGAAAAAGATAAATATAAGAATAATAATGCGGATTCATGTTAGTCATCAGTATTCAGTATATTAATGAGGCAACAAAATACGTAGCCACGTAAGAAAGGATACTACAATTAGCTAAAAACTATTTTATTTTTCAATTATTACAATGATTTCAACATTAAATAAGGTAAAAAGTTATTATATTTTCTATTTTGAAATTTCTTTTCAAATTTAACAGTAAATAAGTTTTTTTAAACAATATATATATAATATTTAGGAAAAAATGGGGGGCCCAAAAAATTCAGAGGCCCAAGCGGTTACTTTAGTGTGTAAACAACATAAAACACAGTAGTTTGGTCCCTAATTACGTTTTATCCCACTATTTTAAAATATTACATTTCCCCCGGTAGTTTAAAAAAGGAAAGGCGTGTATCCTTTGTATTTTCGTGTATCCTGGATACATATAACCTCTTCATTAATGGTAAATCTGTTTCTATTATGGCGCTTTAAAAGGAAATAAAATATTTACAATTAATGAGGAGTAAATCATTAATTGTAAATCTATTACTATTAGGGCGCTTTAAAAGGAAATAACAGATTTACAATTAATGAGGAGTAAATCTGCAGTATCCTCATCTCCACAAACAACTGGAGAATTCAAATTTCAATTTAAAATTAATTGGATACACATCAAACCAGCAAGTAACTCCATTATACATGATAAATGTAATAATAGATCTCAAATATCTAAGGATACACATTTAAACAGCAAACAACAATAGGTATACTTGGATACACTGTTAACACTGTATCCAAGATTATAAGCTTGGATACATTATAACAGTGTTAAGGATACTTCCCAATATCTAAGGATACCCATCTAAACAGCAAATAGATATAGGTATACTTGGATACATGTTAATATTGGATACAAGTTTGTAAGCTTGGATACATTGTAACAGTGTAAGGATACATGTTACCAACATCTCAAATAGCAGGTTGCAGTAGTATTGGGATACATGTTAACATGAATTAATCTTGGATACATGTAACACAAGATTTGCTTACAATGTTATCCCTGGATACGTATTGCTTTGTTTTGATTTGAAACTTTAAATTTACAAAAGTTACACATTTACAACTCAGATAGATATATGTATACTTGGATACATGGAAAATAACACTGGATACATGGTAACAAGTTGGTAACACTGGAAAATAACATCTGGGTTTGAGTCCCTTGTTCTTGATTTCAAATTTTTGTGCAATTCATTCATTTTGACTTGATCGTTTCTAAATTTGGATCTATTTTCAGCAAAGTCTTCTTCTTCAAAGTCTCTAACAGCCGGAACAAAGGTCGGAGAAGGCACTTCATTGTTCTCCATTTGAGATATACCTAAATCAAATGAAGGCCATTGTTGGTTACTTGGTATTATCAAATTATCTGATTCGTTATCCATGAAGGCAATCGTTGATAACAACAAGGCATTATTGAAAGTAAGCCTTACATCGGCTGCAAATTCAAAAGGGGTAGGGTAAAAATTCTTAGCCAAATTCAATTTCACCGTCCCCAAATCCATAGGTCGCTTAATAATCTGGTGGTAATCGTGAAGACCCAAGGCCTCAGCATCAACAGGGGTATTGAAAATCCACCCATTTTTATGCTTCATCAGCTTCCCCAAAATCTGCCTACAATCCTTCATCATATTTTCCATTCCGATGGCCTTAACACCACCACCAGGATTATCACAATCCTTCACAAGGCATTATTGAAAGTGGAGGAAGATCGTGTGGAAGATGGAGCCTTGGTTGAAGGCGTGATTTGAGGAAACCGATTATAGAGAGAGAACAACCGTTGCCTTTAGAAACAGCCTCTCTACCTCACCTCTGAGGTAGTGGTATGGACTGCGTACACTCTACCCTCCCCAGACCCCACGCTGTGGGAATACACTGGGTATGTTGTTGTTGTTGTAACAACCGTTGCCTTTAGATACAAGTTGAGTGATTTTAGGCCCTTTTTTAGGGATTGTGGTGGATACAGTTTTTTAACCATGTAATTTCAATTTAATGGGATAAATGTAATTATTTTAAAGTATTGGGATATTTAGTAATTAGGGTAAGGATGTTTGATTATTTATGTAGTTTTTCCTTATATTGCCTTATGATTGAGCCTGCCCTGCTGTTAATCAAAATATATGATTTAGAGTAACAATACAAATTTAATCTAGTAAGTGAATAATGAAATATTTTTTATTTTTTTTTAATAAACCACCTAATGGTGGGGGGTTAGGTATAGATCCCAACCTATAGATTTCACATCCAGAAATTTAATTACAAGAGGTGGTTTTTTGTCCAAACCTCCTTGAGATACAATGAGGATGAAGAGCTCATCCTTGTTAAGAGTATGTCCTATACTAAAATAGACAACAAAAGTTTTGAGAAACAAAAATTCACGATGAAAGAGGCTAATCATGAATTAGTTTGTACAAAATTATATTGACCTTTGATATGTCTAATTCTGAGACATGGGAGGCCTATTTGATCATTCTTCATATGAGCTATAACTTTAGACGGTAAAAAGACAGCTTGAGTGAAGAATATAGATCTCCCATTCTTTTCTCCCCAATTAGCAAGGAAGTCTGCAACCATATTACCCTCTCTTAGGCAATGTTGAAATTTGAAGTTGCCCGAGATGTTGAAATCCCATATTTGTTGGATAATGTCCTCTAGTTGCCATGATAGCTTGACCTCTTTCTTGATCATGTTAATAATGATCAGTGAATCAGACTCAATAACAACGTGTGTGTAGTTGTTTCAGTTGCACCATTGTATTCCTGTGAGAATGGCTTTAGCCTCGGTCACATTGTTGCTTCCTTGACCATAAAATTCAGCGAAGGCCATAACCATATGGCCAAAGTGATCTCTTAAAATCCCACCTCCTCCAGCTCTGCCAGTGTTGCTTTTAGAGCATCCATCAACATTAAGTTTGAAGAAGTTGTGATTTGGTTTATGTCATTGCACCACCTTGATCGAGTTTAGGAGTACATGACTCAATAGCTGCACATAAATCAGACTAATTTGTATAAGAGTTTAAATAAGAAAATTCACAATTAAGAAAAAGAGTCATTAATTTGCTTATTTGCTTAATCAAGAACCATTTAGAAATTTTAAGCCCTTCAAATTTATAAGAGCATCTACTCTTCCAAAGTTCCCAACAAATAACAGTAGGTAAACATTGAGTTAGAACCCTGTGGATACTATTTTTTGTATCCATAAGCCACCATTGCATGATGTTGTGTCTGAGGTTGTCCTGTATAAACAAAATACCGCAAGAGTTAAAAAAATATCACCAAATTTTTTTGGCCAGTTCACTTTGAATAAAGAGATGCTGGACAATTTTGGATTTGTTTTGAGAGCAGCAACAACAAATGGAAGATCCATTAATGCCGAATCTATCAATTTTATCATCTGTGGGAAGCTTATTACTAAGCATTCTCATCATAAAAAAGGATATTTTATCACAAGAATTAGGGATGGCAATGGGGCGGGGCGATTGCGGAGATAAACCCACATAAACTCGCAAAGACTTTAACTCGCTCCGCCCCGCATAATATAATTCATTGTTTTTGCTCCGCCCCACCCCGCTCCACATAATTTGCTACTCATTTGTTAATTAAAAATAAAACGTACAGAATCAGTTGCCCATGTAGAATTAACAACTACATGATCAAATGTCATGAATTCTGGCACATCTTCTTGTCCATAGCTTCAATTTAATGAATGATTTTCAAAAGTAAAATGTATCAATGTTTGACTTTTGAAGAGTTAGATTCTATACTTATTATAATTTTCAGGACCACAAATACTGAAATGAGTATGACGACCACAATTCATTTTGTAGCTTTTCTTTCCCCATAATGGCATAAAATACTTTGATCATGACACAAGATTTATGAATTTTAACTTAAGGTTCTACTAATTTTCAAAGAGTTAATAACTCAGATGGTCACTCCTATGGGGTTTTTACTCAAAAAGTCACTCAACTTTGAGGTTTTTACCTACAAAGTTACTCAAGCTATTTTATTATTTTTTGCATTACAATTTGTTGACATGTAAATTTTATTAAAAACTAAAATTTTAAGAATTAAAAGAGTGAAAATCATTTACACCCTCAACTTTACTTTAAAAATCAAACTTCACCCTCAACTTTGAAAAATAATCATTCTACCCCCTTTTTCCTAATTTATTTTTCTAAATGTCTATTCTACCCCACCCCGCCCCGGTAAAAGCTTTAACCCGCAAACACTATAACCCGCCCCACAAATTATTATTTTATTTTTATTTAATATTCAATGAAAAGGGTTTAATATTGAACCCCTTCCATCCTCGCTAGCTTTGCCCCTAATTCCAAATAAATAAATTTATTTCGGACGATATTCAGAATCGACAAATAAAGCTGGAGACGGTCCATTTCTTTGCTGCCTTTTTCTAGTAATCATTAAAAGGGAGTGAGAAACATCATTCATTTAGCAACCTCAAAAATTATGGCTATTGCTGTCCCATGGTTACCATCTTTATGGTACTATCTCCAATGATTTAGTGCTATTAAAGATTCTTGGGATAAAGTTCAGCTTTAGTTTTGCAACTTGCACCTTCATTGTTACATATAGTTGGATATGGTTGGACGAATATGATCCTTTTACCCTTAATAAGGTTTTGTGTTCGATCTTTGAGAATTGAAATTTTCTCATAGGAAGTATTTCTCCTTAAATGGGCATTAGAGCGTCGTTTGAATTTGAACTAGTCAGATCAGTGAGTTCCAAATACCAATTTGTATTAAAAAGTGAAAATGATATGTTAGCTAAATAACTTGTCATAGCATAAAGTGTATCTTTATCGAGTTGATTGCCAAAATCTGTGATTCCTGGAAAACCACCTTTATTGGGTCATTTTCTAAGAATTTCAGTGTTAGGATCTCACTGTTTGATATAATATTTCATTATTGGAATTTCACAAGTGTCATTGTCACTAAGAATCTCACAAAGGTTATTACTAAGAAAAACAGAGAAAAACAAAGAAATGGAGGGAAAAAGTAAGTCGACAAACGCTAAAATCTCGTATTGGCTTTTTATTTTTTTATGCCTATGTCCTAATGATTCCATTCCATTGATTAATTAAAAGCCCAAAACGCCAAGGGGAGACCTTAGCTTCGTTAATTTATAGTAAAAGTTTGGGTCTTTGGGATATAAAATACAAGGTTGTTCTATCTATAGTGGGGCTAAAATTTGTGTGTATATGTACATGTATTGGTAAAGAATGAATTAAGTTATAAGAAAATTCTGATATTATGTAATATATTAATGTACTACTGATATTATGTTATGTTTGATATAAAACCTTGTTTTAGCAAAGAAAAAAAAACATCCTAAAGGTAGTAAAATATACTCTCTCTCTCTCTGTATTACTCATTTATTTGTCCTACTTGCTCTTTTAATATGTTTCAAGAAAAATATTTCTTTCTTTTTTTAGTGACTTTTTAATTTCAACTTTTCACAAGATATGTTTAAGGCTACACCGCAAGATCCAATTTTTTTTTTTAATTTCTTAAACTTCGTGTCAAGTTAAAACATGACAAACAAATTGAAACGAAGAGACTATGCTAAAAGCTCAACGTTCTATTTGACAGTAAGGTGTGACCGATGCTTAACAAGAGGTCCTTCCTTAATCAAATCTCAACCTTCTCTTTCAATTTTTATTTTTATTTTTATTTGAATCCTAACTTTTTTAATGATCAGATCTTGTCTAAAGTTTTTAAAAAGAATCTCCCAATTCTTGTGGTCCTTAATTAATTTATGTACTTTTTAATAAGTTTGAATATGGACTAATTTTTATTGCTTCGTGCGGTTTGGTACAAATTAAAGGTGACCTCAATTGAGAAACCAAGTCATTAATAAAGGTTTGATTTATTAAATTGAGAATATTCCAGATTCTATTTTGTTGCAGAACGTACAGCAGAAGTCTCCAAGAAAGGGTGCTAGAAATGGCCACCATTTGCATCTTCAATTATTATTTCTTCAAAGAAAAAAAGAGTCAAGATGCTGTTGATGTTTGGTTTAAACATTAAAGAGTAAAGCAAAGATTGAAAGCCTATAATTAATTTAAGAAAATAGCTAGAGAATTTAGCTACAAGGTCTAGAAGCCAAGGGTTCACTCATCGTTTAGGGTGTGTTCGGTCCGACGAAAAATGTTTTCTAAGAAAATAAGTGATTTTTTTTTCAATTCAGTATTTAAGTAAAAATATCATCCAGGAATTTGTATATAATTTAGATAAATATTATGAGAGGTGGGAGGTGGGAGTCAGTGGCGAAGTCAAAAATTTCTATAAAGGTGTTCAAGAATTGATATATACATACGAAAAGTAATTTGTGACTTACAATATACTTTGTATAATCTTCTATATATACAATACAATTTTTTGACAAAGAGTATTCGATTGACCACCCTTCACTATATGTGGTTACGCCACTGGTGGGAGTGGGGGATGGTGGGGATGGTGGTTACAGAGTGTGGGAGTGAAGATGAGATGTGTTGGAGGCGGGGAAGACACAATCAAATCAATGTGAAATACGGCTTGTGGAACTTGTTCCCCTACTTTCACGAGGGAATTCATTTTTCTCATTTTTAAGAAACTTTTTTGAAAAAAAAATATTTTTCAAAAATTTTGACCAACCAAACATAAAAAAATTTGAAGCATACATATTTTTTTCTCCATAGCTAACAGACCTAATCAAATCAATGCTAGAAACTATATATCAAAAGCTAATTAGCCTGCTGTCTTCTCTATCTTTTTTTTTCTTTTAGAAACTAAAAAAAAACATTCAACCACTTAAAACAATAGGTTGAGTATCTCTAGCAACATGACTAAAAAGCAATAAAATGAAGGATCCTTTGATACGACTACTAAATAAAAAGTGTCAGACGACATTGCGTAGTATTTATGATTAAACAAATGAAAAACACATGAAATTATACAACCAAAAGAGAAAACAAATTAATATGGAGTTATGGACGGACAGAGTGCAACCGACCACCAAATTAGCACAAAGTGGCATCCATGATTATACTGGTCTAACTGAAAAGATGAATATAAACAGTTGTCTTTTATTTTTTTATGTTGTAATTAACTACTAATCAAAATTTAGGGCCATGACACACACTTTGCCATGAAGCAGCAGTAGAACTTTAATTTAATGTTTGTATTTGTCCAAGTGGCCGTGCAATTTCATCAACGACAAAAGTTGCACTATATCACATGCATGCAACATCATTTCAAATATAAAGAAACATATATATTCTTATACTATAGTACTAAATAAGAGGTTCGCATGTCATTTTGTAAGGAGGCAGCTCAGACAACGTGCATGCTTGAAGGATCTCGCTCAAAAAATTTAATATTTTTATTCGTTTCAATTTATTTGTCTTACTTTTTATTTTAATATGTTATGTATTTGATTAAAATATTATGTTATGTATTTTATAATTACATAAAAGATATTATAAATCACAATATAAAATTTTTGTTGACTCTCTAAATTACAATTAGTGCCACCTAAAGGGATAAAAATGACATATAAATTATAAATCACAACAATAAAAAAACATATAATAAATTTAGTGAATTTAAAAAATTCTATCTATGCAACATATATTGGGCCCGTGATGACACAAAATTTTGTGTATATTCTTATATGAATTTCATTGATCTAAATAAAATAATGTATGCATGTCTAAAAAATTAATTGATCTGATAAATTAAACATATCTTACAATTTTCGATTATTAACATTGAGCCCGTACATAGCACAGAATTTTGTATCTAGTATGATACTATGGCTAGTGTCAACGGTAGTTTTTCTTAGAGAAAATGCATAAAGTCCTCCCTAAAGTTGGACGTGATTTGGAAGTAGACACTTAAAATTTTTGGGGGTCCTTTTACCCCCTTAAACAATTTTGAACTAATATTATTACACCCTTTTTGAACCAGTCCCAAATTTTAAAAGGCAAGTGCTAATCACTCACCAATCAATGTTTGTCACGTATTAATTTAATTAAAAATGTGTTTTTTTTTCATTTTAAGTTTTTTTTTTAATCTTACCTTTTGACTTTCTTTCTCTCTCTTACCTCCCCCCCCCCCTCAAGCTCCTTCAGTCAACCCTCGCCCCATATTCTTCCTTCTTCTTTAACTAACCTCCCTCCCCTGTGCAAATACCCCCTAATACATAATTTCAACTTTTAAAAATGAAAATAAGAATCATTCTATCATTTTGTGCTATTAAAATTGTATTAATTTTAAAAATTAAAATTGGAGTCGTTTTTAAAATTTATTGGTTAATTATTTGTTATCCCTTAATTTCAAATGGAATAGGAGTGATTTCTATAATTGTGTATGAATTTTTTTAACTAAAATTTCATTCAATTTTTAACTCACCTTTAAGAATGATTTCTTCCATCATTCGAATTCAGCAACTGATGAAATTTTATCATTTTTGATTCGTCGAAATATGTTTGCTCACCAAAAAAAATGATAATTAACAGAGATCATCTCCCTTTTCACTTTTTCTTTCCACTCTTTGTTGTCCTTTCATCATTTTCATTTAAAATAAAATTATATAAAATTTACCACCAAATCATAAATGAAGAAGATGAAGAAGAGGAAGAGGAGAAGAAGAAGGGAGAAACAGAAGAAAGAAACAAGAAAAGAAGGGAAAAAAGTAAAAGAGAAAGAGAAAAAAATAGGAAAATGATTTTCATAAAAAAAAAACGTTCATTATTTTCTCTCTCACTCTCTTTAGGAGAGTGAGCTACACTCACCATCCCAGGTGGCTAAAAAGGATGTAATAATATTAGTTTAAAATAATTTCGTGGGGTAATAGGATCCCCACAAATTTTAAGTGTCTACTTTCAAATCACGTTCAATTTTAAAGGAAACTTTACGCATTTTCTTTTTTTCTTACGCCCGAGGTTCGCCCATAGTGCATGAAATAAAGATAGACAAATAAAGATAGACGGAGGAAACAATAATTTAAATGAACTAACCAACTTATTAATATGTATATTTAACTTAGAGATATAACATATATACGCTTGTATATCAAAACTTAAAAGAAACTTTAATCTTTGTATAGGTTACTTGTTTTATTTTCTGATTAATTATTAATTTCACTTATTATGGATGGTTACTAACTAGTATCTTTTACATAACTGTTAAAAAAAGGAGGAGGAAGAAGTTACGGTGGTTGGAATATAGAAGTAATTAAACTCTTAACTTAATAGTTACCCCTTTAAAGACAAAGAGGGAAATTTAATCAGGAAAATAATATATCTTATTAATGATGCTTTAGAATATACTATTAACAATTTTAGAACAAGCTAATCTCGTGTAGGTACTGAATAGTACATGCATAAAATTAGACGTAATTAAGATGATACAATGTTTACCCCTTTTACTTCATATTGGCTAGGAATAACTAAAATTTGATTCTTGATGGCTTTGACTAAATACCACCTTTTTAAGAGCGTGAAAAAAGAAGGGCAAGCCATAGGCCAATCAACTAAAAATATATTCGCCAGTCAAATATATATGATTTTGTATCAAAAAAATAATTATTTATCGATTATTATTTTAGTACGTGATTATTTATGTCAATTTCTCAACAACAACAAAAAAAAAAAAAAAAAGGAAGTCTATACTATCAAAACTTGAATAACTTTTGCAAGCGTGCGAAGAGAGAGAATCAACCCATAAGCCCAATCACTTTTTTCTTGCTCTTTAGTCTTTACCAGTCATTATATGAATATTTTTTTTTTTTTATAAAGTTAAAAGAAAACAGTTCTTTCTAATCGACAAAGGACATTTTATATTGAGATACTATACTATACTATTTTTTCCAATACTAGTAACCATCTTCTTATCGAGTCAATAATTCGTGTGACATGTAATAGGTATAGACTATAGTATTCCTTATGTATAATACATCATAAATTTAAGAACGCGAAAAAATATTTTGTATCAGTAAAATATCGGGAGTTTACTTACAAAAGCTTTTTAAATCACATTTGATTAGAGGTGTTCAAAATGGAATTATAATCGATAATACAAATCGGAAAAAGTTAACATCACTCTATATAAATTTCTTTGCTTCAAAACATTTGTTTTCATTCGCTGCTCACCCCATCTATTATCACTATCACCTACTGATCGTATTCTCTGTCGATAGTAACAATAGCATCTGATGAATCAGGCAGTTGGACGAGAAATCATTGTTGAACTAAGTACATAAAAGTTATTTTTTTTATTTCAATTTTTATATTAGATAAATCAATTAATCGATAACACGATTGATAACCAGTGGATATACCAAAAGCACCCCTGCGTTTGACAAACGCCAGTGCCGACTGAACTCCTTTGGAGAAAAGGCCATTGCCTTAGGCTCCCAATTTTAGGGGGCCCCATTTTCTAGTAGTTATTGTATTGATAGATTTTAAAAAATATATATATTACTTTACAAAAGGTAATTTTTTTAGGGAAAAGGGTGAAAATTACCCCTCTACTTTTGAAAATTGGTTAACTTTACATTTCATCATACTTTCTGGTCAATTGTACCCCTAATATCATACTTTCTGGTCAAAAATATCCCCGCTATCACTAAAGTGTTCACCTATAACCCTAACTGGATGGAAATACTCAAATTACTCATTTTTTTAAAAATAAAACCCATGACCCTAATTTAACCCGTCCACCCCGATCCATCTTAATAAGAAAAGGACCCAAATACAATAAAAACCTCATAGTTATTCTCCATAATTGTTTTGACTTCAATTAAATTTACAGCTTAATGACTTCAATTAAAAACGAAAAATACACTACAAACTTGAAAAAAAAACAAAGGTAGAAGAAAATTTACACAATGGCATGCTTATTTTATATAGGGAAGAACAATAAAATGATTGGATTATTTTATTCTTAAGAATGTTGTCTAGTAATTCAAAATCAATTAAATTTATATTTTTATTTGAACCGTATTTTGCACTTCACACAGATAATTCTCATAAAATGATTCAACTAATCATGCATAGCATTGATAGTTGGTAGAGCTTCGAGTCACATTTTGTAACTTCATTACTTACCATATCTCATCCAAATCAATGATGTATCTGAAGCTTCATTGAGTTACGGAGAACAACTATGAGGTTTTTATTGTGTTTTAGGTCCTTTTCTTATAAGATGGATCGGAGTGGATAGGTTAAATTAGGGTCATGAATTTTATTTTAAAAAAATGAGTAATTTGAGTTGATTTGAATATTTCTATATATTGAGGAATATAGGTGAATACTTTAGTGATGACGGGGGTATATTTAGACAGAAAGTATGATGACAGGGGTAAATTTGATTAGAAAGTATGATGAAAGGGTAAATTAGCCAATTTTTGAAAGTAAAGGATAATTTTCACCCTTTTTTAATTTTTTTATGTAAAAAGAAGTAACTTTTTTACTTTTAGATGAGACTTACTTAAAAGTTGGACTAGATTTAAAAAAAGCAAAAAATAAATAGAAAATTGATGAGCAATCACTTTTTACCTTTTCAATAAAAAAACGTGACCCTTTTTTTTTAACTTTTCAAGTAAATATTTTTTTTATCTTACTCTTTATTAATTATCAGATTTTATTCTCAAATTTCTCTCTCTCTCTCTCTTTCTTTATTCTTTCTTACTCTCTTTCTCTAAGATCAATAATGTCTCAAGAAAAATTTAGTGCCTTGACTATATTATCAATTGAAAAAGAATTAATAAAAAAATTATTAACGATTATAAAAAATTATTAACGATTTTGCATGCATCTCAAAAAGTTAAAAAATAGATTTTAAATAAAAACATATATAACTTTTTAAAAAAATTTAAGGTCTCTAATTTAATTTTAGCCTTAGGCCCTCGATATGTTTGATCGGCCCCTGATAATCGCACAGGGGAATTCTTATTAAATCATTGAAGTAGACCGACATACATGAAATATTATATCATATTTTAATAATTACCAATCATCACGATTTTAAAATGACTTATATTTTTTTTCCTCAAGCTAAAAGTGAATAAATACGCTTTAACTGTAGAAAATGATGGAATGAGTGGGGAGGACCATTAATTCATTATTTCTACCTTATATATAACACACACGGATTTTTTGATACGCAAACTAAATTATTTTGAATTTATAATTTTTGAACTAATTTATCTCACTTGAGAAATAAAATAAAATAATCCTAAATTAGATAGTATCAGCTGAAATATCCCAAAATTAAGTATGAGATAAAATTTATCATGCATTTAATAAACAATATAAATTTATCCGAGGATATAAAGTATATAAATTTGAGTTCTCCACGCAATTTGGAGGATTTGAGAATGCATTTTTGGATCTCAATCTTTCAATTTTTGCAATCTTACTTTATTAAAGCTGAGACCCTTTTTTAATAATCATATTTATAATGTCTCTTTACTTTTTGCATGTGAAATCAAAATCAGACAAGCAATGTGTATACTGTTCTATTTCCTTGAGAGTGATATTGCATACAATTATTAGGGTGTGAAAAATGGGTGAATTAAGCCGGGTTAAAATGGGTTGAAATTAATAATGGGCGGCTTCTTATATAATTGTACATGTGATAAAAAGGCTTTTCAACAAAATGCTCAAATATATATATGTAATGTATTCATGTTAGATAAATAGTTATGTAATATATATATATATATAATATATATATATATATATATATATATATATATATATATATATATATAATATCGATATTATTGAAATATTATATAATTGTGTATGTATGATGTATAATTATGTATCAGAAATATATATACATTCATAAATACTGTTTATACAATATTGCAGCAGTTCATCTTCCTCAAAGAGTTGAATTTTTTTCAGTCCTAACTAACTCAAAGAATATTATATTTTTGACGTATATACAAAGTTGGGCGAGTACTTTGTCACTTTTGGCTTTTTTTTTTGTTTACAATGTGAAAGGAAATGTATTATTTTTTATTTTAACATTCAAACTTTGAGATGAACAATATGTACGTATACGTCAATTGTATAGCGAAATAGAGAGAGAAAATTACACAGCAGCTTTCTTTTTTTGTATTGTGGACGGAGAAATTTAAAAAGTGGTAAGATATAAAAATTTTAATAGCAATCATAAATTAGTACTCCTTCCATTCTAAAATATATCTTTCTTTTTTTTTACTTTTTAGTCAATTTAACTTTTTTTTTTCTTCCATATTTAGTAATAAAGCTAGAATGCACTTTGAAGTTTTGGTCGAATGACACTTTGAAATATAGATATTAACTGATAAATTGGAAAATAGTTGATAGAATGGCACTTCGTCTGCAATACTTTTGGTCGAATGATTACTTTTTATAATAAATAACGATTGAGTTGTTTTGAGTAAGAAATTTTAATTCAATAAATATTTTTTTTAATTTTTTCATCAATAAATATGTATGTGTTCAACTTTGTCCAAAGTTAGTTGGGCTGAGATGAATAAATCAAGATTCGCTAAACGATAAGTTCTAGTCTAATTCGTTCAACTTTTTACCGAGTCTTAATTTGTGTAAAAATATGACATCTGAGCCTAACTCAACCCCAAAAGCTAGTTCATTAGGGGAGGATTGTCCAAGTCCATATAAGCAAACCACCAGTCCATTCCCCAACCAATGTGGGACTTTTACCCACTCTAACACCCCCCTTCATGCCCAGGGCCCAACTGGAGCGTGGACCGGGAGCCCAAACGGGATGGACCTGGCTCTGATACCATGTAAAGATATGGTACTTGGGCCTAACTCAACCCCAAAACTAGCTCAAAAGGGGAGGATTGCTCAAGTCCATATAAGCAAACCGTCAGTCCATTCCCCAACCAATGTGAGACTTTTACCCACTCTAATAATTTGTTTATTTGTTTTCTTAAAATAATTGTATGTAACATATCAAATAAAAAAATATGACAAATTTTGATAAGGTATTTGATTTGATGGATCAACTTGGATTACATACTTGGACGGAATGAACACAACTTTTAAAGTTGATTGAATTTCAGTGAGTCAAATTGAGTTAATAAATAAGCGAGTCATTAACCTATCCAAACTTAAATGAGTTGAATAATTATATTTTCATAGATTAATTTTGCCACCCTATGTATGACTCGTTCCACAATTATATATGGTAATTAGATAAGAAGATGATTTGAAACATCTCGATTTCAATCATTGTAAATTTGTAATTAACAAGCATAATTAAGGAGAATACGTAAGAATAGTATTCACAAAATCTTAAAGTACTTTAGACTGTTGGTGTCAACATAACTATATATGATTATTGCATTTGTCAGACTAAATCAATTTAAAGATACTCTTAACATGATGTAATATTTGTTCGCTTTAGAGCAAACCTGCACTTCCAATCTTTTCATCTATCAATGTGAGACTTTGTTTGCACACACAATAATTTCCCCTTCAAATGAAATTTCACGTGGCTCATCACCACGATCCACGAGTCAATTTTTGAGATTCACTGTGTTACCTACATCATTTGAGTATTTTATGGCAATTAAAGCCCAAAATTAGCTTATTTTTGTATGTGTGCGTCTCTAAGTTGGTATGGAGAAGTAAATCGAGTCCCTACGCCATAACCTGCCTTCGTTATACTTGTCCTTCTGAACCAGGGGTCTAATACTAGTTGTTTGGCAAAATCGGCCAAACTTGCACAATTTTCCTCAAAAGGTCTTACACCAAGTCTATTAACGTGAGACTTTGTTCGCACACCCAACAATATTCTAGGCAAAAGAAAATGAATCTCATACAAGAAAGAAAAGAAAAATAAGATGGCTAACAGTTTGCTAGAAATAAAGAAAAGAAAAGAGATTTTCCTTTTCATCATCTATGCTCGATTTATTTAACTTGTTAGTTATAGTTTGGTCAATTGTGGTTAGAGCTTCTAGAGAAGATTATTAATGAATTACGCTATTCTACCATTTAATCTAAGTTTTTCAATTGGATGTTTACAGAATAATTAGGCCAATCTAGGCCCAAATTCATGTACACAAAAACATGGTACTCTAAACATCGGCTACTCAGGTGGTAAGCACCCTTCACCTTTTATCTTTAAAGTTGTGAGTTCGAGTCACCAATGGAGAAAAAACGGCGTGAAAACTCCTACGAAGGGGTCAAAAAAAAGTGTCTCATCATTTACAAATTCAACATAAAACATTAAAATTGGATCCATTTCATTTCATTATACACTATGCATGTAAGTGACATTGTTGAGTCCCTAATCGGCTTAGGGAATAAGTGGTCTTCTTATATAGTCTTGAACAATTTTTATTTCTCAAATTCTTTTTTAAGATTGAGCTAGACTGAAGGTTTATTTCTTTAGTCGACTCCGCACTAGACAAGATAAACCTGATAAAGCAAAACAAAGCGAAGTGCATATGTCTTGAACTCATCAGCCATTGAAGCAAAATTGATGAACTTCTCATAGCTCCATTCAGAGCCAAAATTTGATGGCCCCAACTCTATTATTGATGGCCCTTTCATAGTTTCTAGACTATTTTTGTTGATTTGTGGCTCATTTTACAGAAAATGAAAGAAGAATGAAACAGTCCAAAACATAAAAGTATGAGTTGTATAAGTATTAGTGATTCTAAGGATTGGGGGATGACATAACAAAAGAGCCTCATGGGACCCTTCAACTTAATTTGAGCACCCCACTCCTCTGAGTGCTTCTTTTTTGCATTTTAATTGAGTGGGTGTTTGACCTCGAAAATAAAATATTATTCATTTTATTAAAAAATTTTAAAGTTAGAGTTGTGGTTATGTTTGATTATATATTTTGCTAAGAATATTTGGAATTTAAATGGATTTTTATACATATGGTTTATATCATTAATTTCTAAGAACTAGCAAAATCACCTAACTTGACTAATTTATTAAAAACGTGCAATCAAATCTGCTATAAAAAGAGTAATATCTCATAATATATAGTCGCATAATGTCATAGATCAGATCCATATACGAGCTATTACATATCATTACAAAAAAAAATCACTTCATTTGAAATTTTTGAAGTTGAAGTTGAAGTTAAAGATGGATCAGTGTTGTGTATGATTATAATTTTTACATGAAATATAATTTAAATGGTTCATTTTTATAAAAATAAAATTAGAGTGAAATTTTAAAAAGAAAAATCGTGAAAGTGAAACAAGGATTTTAGGTGTTCTTCAAATTTCAAATACAATTTTAAATTGTATTTGAAATTTTAATGACCAAATATTTACTTTCAAATAAAGTGAAAAATATTTACCGAGAAAAAGTGAATAATTTTCATGGACAAACAGATCATAAATATTTGTCTAAATGCATTAGAAGAAAAAGGAAAAGGATACATTTTTTATTATTGGTATACTACTTTAATAATTATATTTAAATGTTGCAGCTGGCTACTTTCCCACCCCCTTTCCTGTATAAATATGTGAACGAACCCCTCCTCTCATTTCACAGCCAAAAAAGAATAAAACTTTATTGTCTTTTACAACTCTAGCCTTTTGGGTGAGAGACAGAGTGCTAAAAATTAGCAATTATTTGGCTAGAAACGTAAAAAAAGAGAGATGGCTGGTATTTCTGGTCATTGGGCTTTTGCTTTTGGTGTTCTTGGTAAGTTATTCCTCTTTTCTCCTTCTTGCTTCTTAATATTCTTATGGGGATTCCTTAAATTCACCTTATCATTTGTTCATAACATTAATCTTAGCCAGAATAATATACTTATTTAACCATATTATTCTTCTTTTGCAATTTGCAGGTAACGTTATCTCGTTCATTGTGTTCCTTTCTCCAATGTAAGCCTCCATTTACTTAAGGAGTATATTTTTTTGAATATTTTCAATATATTTGGCTTATTATCTAACTAAACACTATATTGTCACGCTTTTATGTAGACCAACGTTTTATAAAATTTACAAGAAGAAATCAACAGAAGGGTTTCAGTCGATTCCATACGTGATTGCACTCTTTAGCTCCATGCTTTGGATATACTATGCATTTTTGAAGACCAACGTCACCCTACTCATAACAATAAACTCCTTTGGTATATTTATTGAGACTATCTACGTTGGTGTCTTCCTTTTCTACGCACCAAAGAAAGCCAGGGTACGTAAGGACTAAAAGAAATCCCCTATTTTTCTTTCCTATTCGAACTAAAGGAAGAACGCGTATGTCTGATATATGTTTATAATTAAAATGAATGCAGGTCCATACTGTAAAGATGTTACTTCTAACAGTGGTTGGTGGATTTGGTGCAATAATCCTAGTTACTCAATTTCTATTCAAAGGGGTCGTTCGTGGACAAGTTGTTGGATGGATTTGCCTTATTTTCTCTTTATGTGTATTTGTTGCACCCTTAGGCATTCTGGTGAGTTTATTTTTACGTCCTAATTATTCTCTTCTTTTTTTTCCCATGCTTGAATTAATTAATTCTCTTTTTTCCCCCTCATTTGTTGCAGAGAAAAGTCATCAAAACAAAGAGTGTCGAGTACATGCCATTACTCCTATCAGTTTTTCTCACATTAAGTGCTGTGATGTGGTTCTTCTATGGTCTCCTACTAAAGGACATTAACATTGCTGTAAGTTATTTAATTATTTGCATGTAAGTTATTCCATGTATAACATGTTCTAACGTACTATACATTTTATTTACAGGCTCCAAATATATTGGGATTCATTTTTGGGATACTCCAAATTGTGTTGTATGCAATATACAGCAAAAAAGAGAAGGCCATCCTAAAAGAACAGAAACTTCCAGAGATACAAAAGCCTGAAGTGATTGTGAAGGATGAGAATACGAATGCTAATAAGAAGCTTCCAGAACTCACACAAGAACAAATTATTGACATAGTGAAGCTTGCAGGTTTACTGACTTGTACAGATAAAGTACAGGCTGCCACGTGTCCACATGACACTAATTGTGGAGTTAAAGCAGCAAATATAGAAAATATCATGCCCAAGCTGCAAGCTGTGGAAGCCAGCTAATTAAGTAGTATCAGTAGAATTTCACTTGTGGGTTTGGCATTAATTGCCATAATTCATTTGTTTAGCTTTTATTAATATTGATGATGATGTGTTTGTGAGCAAGTTATCTCTATATATGCTCATACATATATTTTGTGTAAGATTTCTCATTTGGCATATTGTATTATAGTATTTCTAAAAGAATTAATACCATTCAATTAAAGTACAATTTTGCGGTATTGTATTGGTTTTATAATTTATGCACATCGGATCGGCAGTAAATTTTATTTTTAACAAAACATATTTCATTTCATTGCACTGACTATATGTTGACTCTCTTTTATTTTCTAGGGGAGTGTCTATATTTTTTTTTACATATTGTGAAAAATTTCTAACTCCATCATGCCCCCATCATCATTTATCCTTTTTTCAAGGGAAAATAGCTCAAGACACACCTAAACTATGGCTGAAATTGTTGTTACACACTCTAACTTTGTGGGGGTCCTACGACCCTCCTGAACTATTTTATAGTGTAATATTGTGGGTATTATTAGCATAGATGAACATGCAAGTGAACATACGTATAAGCAGCAACTTCAAAATAGTAGATTGAAAGTAAAAATCACATGAAATTGGAATAGTTTGTGTTATTTGATCAATAATCATGAAGATAAAGTTAGAGAGTTTTAAGAAAATTCTAGGGTTAATGGAAGATAAATTAACATTAATGAGAACTGACCCCTCTTTTTGATAGCGTGTGAAAGAACTTACTTTAGTTTAAGTGATTTAGTGGTCAAGCTAAGCTGATAATACCCTAAATATTACACTATAAAATAGTCTAGGGGGGTCATAGGACCTCCACAAAGTTAGAGTGTGTAACAACAATTCCGACCATAGTTTATGTGTGTTTTGAGACATTTTCCCTTTTTTCAATAAAAAATGTTTAACACCACAAATTTCCTGATTATAATGGAAAAAGGGTATAAATCATTTGCCATAGTTTGAGAGGTATATATATTTGCACCTTTTCGAAGAAAAAAAACACACACACATTAACTTGAAATTCATCCTTCACTTTCATCAATAATTTACTAGTAAGGAATCACAATTTCTTCATATTGATAATTTTTTCCTTTTCTCTAGAGGAAAAAATAAGTTCCAAGTTATATTTTATCTTTCTTTTTCTTAGAAAAAGGCTAAAATATATCTTTGAATTATGTAAAATGATTATATATGCCCTTTTTCAATTAAAATCAGGTGATTTATGGAGTTAATAAATCATTCTTTTTATTATTGGAACTAGGAAAAAGGCAAATGTTGTTAGAGCTCATCGAGCTCATTCTGTACGAATCTATGGAGAAGAAAACTCTAATCTAAGAGAGGAAGAGAGAGAATTTTATTCCATGTTTTAATAAAAGTCTGATACAATTTTTGTTCAGTTGTTCCTTCTAGAATCTAGTGCCTACTTTATATGTACCTACCAAAATAGAAAAAATACAGATCCTTGTACAAAATACAATAGAAAGAATAAAATGTGCTATTGTGAACTTGGTCCTGGATCCGGGTTTGGGCCTCGACTTGGACCAATGTCAACACCCCCCTCAAGCTGGAGGGTGTGTGCACACCAAGCTTGCACAACATTGAACGATGAAGAGGACTTGCCAAAGACTTCGTCATGATATCAGCAAGTTCATTAGCAGAAGAAACATGATGTAAAGAAATAAGATCAGAAGACAAGCAGTCACGAACAAAATGGCAATCAATCTCAATGTATTTCGTCCTCTCATAATACTGGGTTCTTAGCAATATGCAAAGCAGTTTGGCTGTCACAAAAGATAGACACAGGAGAAGAAATGACATGTCCAAGATCACCCAGTAAACGAACAAGCCACATAACCTCAGCTACAACCTTGCGCAAGGCTCGATATTCTGCTTCAGCAGAAGAAAGAGCAATGGTAGGTTGTTTCTTACTTTTCCAAGAAACTGGGCAATCCCCCAAAGTGATATAGAAACCAGTGACAAACCTTCTCGACAATGGGCATGCAGCCCAGTCAGAATCAGCAAAAGCAATAGGTGAACACTGGGAAGATGAGGATAAGACGATGCCTTGATCAGGTGCATTAAGGAGATACCGTAACACATGTAAACCAGCAAGCATATGAGGAACCTTGGGAGAATTGAGGAATTGACTAAGGTGTTGGACAGCAAAAGAAATGTCAGGACGAGTGTGTTGGGGAAAATTAAGTTTCCCAATAAGTCTTCAATAAACAATAGGATCAGGAATTGCATCACCAAGATCAGGAGATAATTTTATGGAAGGGTCTAAAGGAGTAGTGGTAGGAGAAAAAGAAGAGGACTGAAATTCCTCCAAAAGATCAAATGTATATTTGTGTTGGTTCATTAGGTAGCCAGAAGGATGAGAGGTAATCTTCAAACCCAAAAAATAGTGAACTAAACCCAAATCCTTAATCTTGAACTGGGCATCAAGAAAAGATTTGAGATTAGTCATTTCAGGGATATCAGAACCCCAGTAGTATATCATCAACATACACCACTAAAACAACCAAAGAGTCACCTGATAACTTGGTAAAGAGAGAGTAGTCATTTTTGCTTGCAATGTAGCCTCTGGATAGCAGTGCCTCAAACAATTTAGAAAACCATTGCCTGCTGGCCTGCTTGGGGCCATAAAGGGACTTCCTGAGTTTGCAAACAAGAGATGTGGAGGAGGAGGCAGATGGAGAAACAAGTAGACCAGGGGGTATCCTTATGTAAACATCCTCATGGAGATCACCATGAAGAAAAGCATTATTGACATCCAATTGGAAAACAGTCCAATTCTTTTTTACAGCTATGGATAAAAGACAGTTGACAGTGGTGAGTTTAACAACTGGAGAAAAAGTATCATGGTAGTCTACTCCTTCCTTTTGAGTGTCACCCCTAATAACAAGTCTGGCCTTGTATCTCTCAACAGTTCCATCATACCTCTGTTTTATTTTGTACACCCACTTACAAGGGATGGCCTTTTTATGGACTGGGAGGGGAACAATATCCCATGTATGATTTACCTCAAGAGCTTGAAATTCCTTTAGCATGGCCTCTTGCTAGGAAGGGTGAGAAACAACTTGCAGGTAAACTGAGGTTCATGCATATGCTAATCAGCAATAGAAACCTTGGAATTGATGGAAGAACAGAAGAACAAATAAAATCAGAAAGGTGTGAAGGAGGGTGAGTGATTCTGTTGCTCTTTCTAGTAGGAACAGAGGGAGGAACAGTTGGAACAAAATGACTGAAAGAGCAGGAACTTGGGCCTGGGAAATGAAAGATGAAAAAAGGGAAGTAGTGTGAGGGGAAACAATGGGAGGAGCAGTTGGAGTGTCAGTGAAAGAGTGAGTAGGAGGTGGAAAAGGAGGAGGAAGAGGAGTGTGATAGGGAAAAATATGTTCATGAAATACTACATCCCTAGAGAAAAATATAGAGTGAGAATCAAGATTGAGCAGTTTGTATCCCTTCTTGCCACATGGATAGCCAAGAAATAAGCTGGGAATGGACCTAGGTTGGAATTTGTCTCTTCCAGGTTTAAGAGATACTGCATAACATAAACAACCAAAGGATTTAAGATGATCATAAGTAGGAGGATGACCATGTAATTTTTCAAAAGGAGAAACATTATGTAGGACAACTGAAGGAATCCTATTGATGAGGTAGGTTGCTGTTAGGACACAATCCCCCCAGTATTTAAGAGGTAGTTTAGATTGAAACAAAAGGGCTCTAAAAACTTCCAAAAGATGTTTGTGTTTTCTTTCCACCACCCCATTCTGTTGAGGGGTATGTGGAATGGTGGTTTGGTGGAAAATACCATGGTCAGAGAAGATAATTTGAAGTTCAGCACTGCTGCCCAATTCATAGACATTATCAGACCTAAAAACCTAGACAGAAGTCTGGAAATGCACTTTTACCATGGCAACAAAAGCTTTGATAATAGAAAGGGCATTACTTTTAGAGGATAGAAGATGAGTCCAAGTGACTCTAGAAAAATCATCCACCAATGTCAAAAAATATTTGAAAGCATTATATGTTTGAGTATTATAGGGACCCCAAGCCATTTCTGTTTCTGTTCCTACTTTTGTTTCTATTTATTCTGGTACTTCTGATTCACAGTTTATTGCTTCTGTTACAGATTCTGATTATTGTACAAATCTTAATAATATCCGTAATTCTACATGTCTACCCACATCTTTTGTTGATGGAAATAAGAATGATTTGTTTTGGCACCAAAGATTAGGGCATATGCCTTTCCACAAGATGAAATCTATACTTTTCTTATCTGATAAAATCTCTTCTAAACAACAATTTTTTGTGATGTTTGTCCTAAATCGGAGGGATGTATGTAGAAAGGGTGATTTTGGGAGACAGTAAACTCGTCGAAACCCTGAGTACCAATATTAGGAGCAGTACCCATGACTATATTTCTAAGAAAAACTAGAATCAGACAAACTTTTGATCATATGCAACAGATACAAAGAGACTAAACTAGTTATCACAAGAAGTTACAGACGAAAATCAAACAGAGTACAAAACCCTAAATCGAACAAGACAACGATTTAGAGAACAAAAAAACCCGTTACCCCCCTTCTTCGCAACCTGAAGAAGTAAGGCCTTCGTCTACAAACGTCTTCGTCTGAGAATGAACACAGGAACACCAAAACGGAATCGGTGAAACCAGAACGTCGATGAAAGTTTTCTCCGGCGAAAACTTCTACGGGTAACACTGGAAGATAGCGGAGATTGAGGAGGTTATGAAATTCCGCTCTGATACCATGTTAGAGCTCATCGAGCTCTCATTCTGTACGAATCTATGGAGAAGAAAACTCTAATCTAAGAGAAGAAGAGAGAGAATTTTATTCCATGTTTTGATAAAAGTCTGATACAATTTATGTTCAGTTGTTCCTTCTAGAATCTAGTGCCTACTTTATATGTACCTACCAAAATAGAAAAAATACAGGTCCTTGTACAAAATACAATAGAAAGAATAAAATGTGTTATTGTGAACTTGGGCCTGGATCCGGGTTTGGGCCTCGACTTGGACCAATGTCAACAAATGTAGTCCAGTTTGGTAACAGCATGGTCAATTTTGACCTTCAATATTAACGAATAAAAAAACAAATAATTTCACATAATTTGGTAGCAAAATAGAACTACTGTAATAGTCTGGCAACTTTAGGTAACCTTAGTACTATCACTACCAGTGATAGTGACAATGTACTTTCAATGTATGCTAGACCAGCTTGATTTATAAACAATCGCTATCCCTTGAAGAAAAAAAAAAAACTTTCCTAAAAGATAAGTCTAAAATCAAGGTTAAATGAGTGATCGTAGGAATTACCTATAAAAAAGAATCAAGGTTAAATTGGTCGAACCGTTTCGCAAAAAAAAAAAAAAAAGGAAGTTTGATATTTCTCAAACTAGAGAAGGCGTCTATTAAATCTTGTCAACTATAAGAAATGTGGCAAGAGAAATATATATGAGACATAATTAAATAAAATATAAATGTGATTCATTTAATTATTTTGACAAACTGATCATGGGAAAAACAAAAAATTCATACCATACACTTCCAAAAACCATTTTTTTTTTTTTTGAGATTTTGAACTTAATTCAATTCCAAAAACCAGCTAACGAGAGAATGTCTGTGTAAACATGAATCTTTAATAAGTACTCCTTTGTTTTACACTTTGGTGAGGGCTCGATACCTCACCGTAATCATTTACTCTACCCCCAAATTTATTTATTTTTTTTAAAAAAATCACTTTTTAACAAAAATACTTGACCACCCAAAGCTTTGTCAATTGTTCGATGCAGACCGTAGAATCTTAGTGGTTGAAGTTGAACCTTTTTTCAGAACGAGTAGCTCTTTATAACATTATGAAATATTATTGTGCTTGTCAATAGCCAAAGATCGAAAAATTGAGTCGAAATAAAAGGATCGAATAAAAATGGATCCCTATAAAAGTTGTCAAAATTAAAATATAGGTTATACAAACTATACTGTCTATTGAGTCTTTACCAGTCAAAGATTCAGCCTTTTTCCAAAACAAAACTGCGCCCCTAGTTAGGTTATCTTTTTTCAAATCATAAAGGGAGCCCTCAATCTTTTTTATTACTTTACAATCTTTTTTCTTTGAGTTGATTAATTAATCTCAATATGTGGGGGATACAATTGATATCCTCCGTCCCAGAGTTTAAAAAATATGGAAAGACTTTGCCATAATATTTCAAAATTACTCTTAAAATAAATATTTTTTCAAATAGAAGAATACACTTTTGTGGATTTTTGCTAACTAAGTGACACCCAACATAGATAAAATGTTGATATGTCATTAAATATGAAATTGTAAGTCTGATCAAGAAAGAAAGTATGTCATATAAATTGAAACAGAAAAGAGTAACATATAAAAGAAATTGCTAAAAGCTAGTAACTGTGTAATGAGGTCCTTTATTTGGGACCTTCAGAAGAAAATATCTTTAATTGTAGTCCTCTCTTTCTTAATTCCATATTTATTAGTTTATTTAAGAGAAGCATATTCTTTACAAGCTACTTAACGTAGAAGAAAAATACTATTACTACTTATTCCAGATCTTCAAATTCCTTTTCAAACTCAAATGTTGACTCATTTATGGCTTCGTGTCGTCTGACATAAAGATGAAAGTTAATAAAGATATGAATATGATTGACTAATTGAACAAATATATGTTATATAGTACTCCCTCAGTCCCATTTTTATGCGACACGCTTTCCTTTTTAGTCCGTTTCAAAAAGAATGTCATCTTTCTATAATTAGTAAACAATTAACTATGAAATTTCCCTTTTACCCTTAATAAAATGATTTACAACCACACAAATGTTCAAGGATTATTTTAGACCCACAAGTTTCAAAAGTTTTTTTTTTAAACACCGTGTCAAGTCAAAGGGTGTCACATAAAATGGAACGGAGGGAGTAATACATTTTGAGCATATTCAACTCAAACTTGAGGCTATTATGTAATGATCCCTCATGACGTTACGTACATTCCACATACTTTATATTACCGGAGTAAATAATTTCATGGGACATGTAATAGGTACAACTATAATTATTAGTTATAATTCTCATCATAAGAAGAACGAAAAATATTTATGGTGTTTAATTATCAGTAAATTAGTTAGGTCTATTAAACAAATTATTCTTAACCATGTTTCACTCCTGCACTTTTAATTTTGAATTACTCGCAACGCTGACGTACGTACATCCAAAGAGCAGAAGTTTGTCACAATTTTAAAATGGCATATAACTTTTCGTTAAGACGGAAAGCTTTTGGCGTAACTGGTAAACTAATTAGTTAGTTTCATTACACGGGTTTGAGTTGTGAAAATAACCTCTTATAACAATGCAGGTCACGACTGCGTATAATGGACCTATAATCTTATTGTTCGACCCTTCTTCGGATCCCGCACATAACAAAAATTTAGTGCACCCGAACTTTTTTTTTTTAAAAATATAACTTTTCGTTAAAAGTTAAATAAGCTTTAAGAAGTAGAAAAAGGGTATATTTTTTACATGCTTAATGTGTATAGTGGGGAGGACCATTTTTAACATGAGTAGAGAAATTAGACTTCCACTCAATTTAGAAGAAATGTGTTGCACCTTTGGTTCTCCATCTCTCAATTGTTTAATCACTATAACATCTTTTTCATTGTATTATTAAACGACAAAGATCAAAGCAAGAACGTTCAAAGTGGTACCAAATGTCCTTTTATGATACATCCAAAAAAGAAACAAGTTAATAAAGTAAGAGAAGAAGTTTGTACGAAACATCTGAGGTTCAATCATTGAAAAAAGCTTTAAAATCACGAGCATATTAATATGTGTGGTTGTTGAATTTGAGAACAGTATAGAAATTAAAATTTATTAGTAGTAGTATTTGAATAACTTTTGTATATAACAGTTTTAAAGTGCCATCAACAAAAGTTATAGAGCGTAACAAAATAATAAACTCTAACTTTGTACTCCTTCCGTCCCAAGTTATATCACTTTTCGGATTTCGAGATTTTGAGATTCAAACGACTCTTTTTTTACCATAACTTTTTAAATATTTTGAATTGTTGATTATTTTGTGACTTATAGTTCTTTTTACGTAGTTTTCGAATATGTAAATTTTATTTTGAAAAACTGAACGATTCCATGTCCAAATTTATGGTTAAAATTAAAAGATTTAACTCTCAAAATTCAAACTGTGCCATATAAATTGAAACAAAGGGAGTACTTCCGTCAATTTGAAAATATTTTGAACATAATTTAGTTTAGTTTATCTAAAGTTTGGACCAATTATTGAGTTGCTTGCATATACAGGGCCAATTTGACTCGCAAGGGAAAAAACATTATAAACTGTAACGTTTATTTTTTTTAAGTATGATTATGATCTTTATTGTATAAGTCAATATATTGACGTATCCATTGTAAGTTGTAACCTAAACAAATATTAGGCAGGTTATACCTCAATCTATTTAATTATTGATTCAATTCATTTTGACTCGCCTAAATATAGACCCAAGTTGTCGATTTGACATATGTATGAAAACATGTCACCAAAATTTCAAATATAAGAAACTAAGTAATTGGATGCATTTATATCATTATACACTCTTTTATACGTAGATATCGATAATATATAAAATCTCAACCCACTAGAAAAAAGATAAACCTAGTAAAGCAAAATATATCCTGAATTCCTTGGGCAATTGCAGAGCAAATTGATCTCCTCAATTGACTATAACAGCACCAGAAAGCCAGAACTCGAGGATGGCACAAACTCAATTATTAATGCCAAATGGCAGGCAATAATTGGTCCCTCCATTATTTATTTATTGTTTTTTTAGCTGATTAGGAATTTTTCATTTTGTATAGAAATACATTAAAAGTCAAATCCCTTCTCCAAAAATATTAAAGCATGATCAGTTGTAAGCCTTAGTGGCACTGAAGATTGGGCAATGACATAATAAAAGAGCATCCTGCTGGGACCTTTGGGTTGTTGGCAGTGGCGGAGCCAGAGTTTTCACTAAGAGGTGTCAGAATATAAAAAAGTAAATTCACGAAGAAGCCAAGGGTTGTCAATACATAATATATATACGTAAAAAGAATATTTTCACCTAACTACATAGCGTAATTTTCCGATGAAGCAAGACCCCTCAATTACATGTGGCTCCGCCAATGGTTGTTGGGATATTTGCCATTGCACTTCTTCAGAGTGCTCTTTTGCATTCGGAAAAGGGTCAAAATTACCCTCTAATTATCTGAAATGGAGCATATATACCCTCCGTTTGATTTTGATATCAAAACTACCCCTCCCGTCTAACTAAAGGACCACAAATGCTCTCCCTTTTAACGGATTGCCACTAGATCCTACTTGGCATCCGACGTGTCAAAAAATTGTCCACATGGCTGTCCACCTGGGCATTCCAAGGTGGCAAAAATACCCTTTCCTTGAAATTGATGTCTTCCTCTTCCATTTAGAACCCTAATTTTAGATTTCTTCCCCCATTACTCAAAAAACATTCTTCACCCCTCTTTTTTTGTTGTCTCTTCTGATTTAGTTCTTATGGAGTTATGGTACTAATAATTAATGATGCCATCATTTGTTTAGATTATATTGTTCTGGATGAATTTGTAATTTTTTATCGGTGCAGAAAAAAGATCATATTTGGGTAATTGGGGGTCGACCGAAGAAGAGGGTAATATTGGGGTTGTGGCATGGCAATTGGAGCTGGTCCATCCAGTACTTATAATTAAAAAGTTTAATATTTTACCAGAGTCCATCCAGCAAAAACATGCATACTTAAATCTTGTAATAGGTTAAATTAATGTAATTACTGTTGCTTGATCATTAATTCATATATGTATCCTATTTTGAATGTCTATCTATTTCAGGGTGAAAGTTGTGTTAGTAGTCCATTGAGTCAATTAATGTAAGAAGAAAGGGATAAATCGGAACATCGAATCTTGCCGATTGAACATGTCTTCTATCCAATAATATTATTAAACGGTTTACTGTATTTTAATTTTGAAGGGAAGAATGTTTTCTAAGAAACGGAAGAAGAAATCTAAAATTAGGGTTCTAAATGAAAGAGGAAGACATCAATTTCAAGGAGAGGGTGTTTTTGCCACCTTGGAATGTCTAGGTGAACAACCATATAGACAATTTTTTGACACGTCGGATGCCAAATAGGATCTAGTGGCAGTCCGTTAAAAGGGAAGGCATTTGTGGTCCTTTAGTTAGACGGGAGGGGTAGTTTTGATACCAAAATCAAACGGAGGTTATATATGCTCCATTCAGATAGTTCGAGGGTAATTTTGACCCTTTTCTGTTTTGCATTTAGAATAAGAATATTTGTCCAAATAAAATACACTACTAATAGTACAAAAGTTCCAGTGTTGCACATACTTTCCCATCCCCCTGCCTATATAAATATGTCTGACCAGCCTCTCCTCATTTCACTGTCAAGTAGAACTTGCAACTCTTAGCACTTCTTTGTGGGTGAGCTATAGAGAGAGTGCTAGAGATTTTGGAATTTCTTGCTATAGAAACATAAAATATAGAGATGGCTGGCATTTCTGGTCATTGGGCTTTTGCTTTTGGTGTCCTTGGTAAATATTTCTACCTCTTTTCTCCTCCTTCCAAAAGATATTTTTGAAGTATCACAAGCCCCTTCTTGTTTCCTTTTTTCACTACATGATGATGTCTATCAATTGGTTTTTCTTCAAGGGAAAATAATTACTAGCTAGTTAAACCCACTCTGTTAATGTTTGTGGCTAATATTATTTTATCATACCATTAGTACTTCTTGCCTAATTAATATGTAAAAGTATTTTACATATACATGTTGTTTGTGATTGCGATAGTCATTACATCATACTACCTGTATACTCAATAATTTACCTTACATTTGTTTAATTTGCAGGTAACATTGTCTCGTTCATTGTTTTCCTTTCTCCAATGTGAGTCTCCATTTGCTTAATACTTTTTTTTTTTTTTCATATAACACTCTGTTTAACACTCTGTTATCACATTTGCAGGCCTACATTTTATAAAATTTACAAGAAGAAATCAACAGAAGGGTATCAATCAATTCCATATGTGGTTGCTCTATTCAGTTCCATGCTTTGGATATACTATGCATTTTTGAAGACCAACACAACACTTCTCATAACAATAAACTCTTTTGGTGTCTTCATTGAAACTATCTACGTTGGATTCTACCTTTTCTACGCACCAAAGAATGCCAGGGTCCAAACAATAAAGATGTTCCTATTGTTTGTGGTGTGTGGATTTGGTGCAATAATCCTTGTTACTCAATTTCTATTCAAAGGAGCCGTTCGTGGACAAATCGTTGGATGGATTTGCCTTGTTTTCTCCTTATGTGTATTTGTTGCACCCTTAGGCATTGTGGTAAGCTTTTATGTGCAAATTAAATTATTCAGGAATCAGTCATCTTCATTGATTTCCCCTGTTTTTCCATCTATTAAGATTACTATTCTTGAAGTATAATTTTTCTTATGTTATGCGCAGAGACAAGTTATTAAAACAAAGAGTGTCGAATACATGCCAATTCTCCTATCGATTTTTCTGACATTGAGTGCTGTGATGTGGTTCTTCTATGGTCTTCTACTAAAGGACATTAACATTGCTGTAAGTTCTATTTTCAACCATCATTTATATACTCCTTCCGTCTCAAAATAAGTGTCGCTTTGCTAAAGTTAAATTCATTTTGGCCTCTTAATTTAATTACCTTCACCTTAATTTGTCGTTGTAGATTCCAAATGTATTGGGATTCATCCTAGGAATACTCCAAATGGTGCTGTATGTAATATACAACAAAAAGGAGAAGGCTATCTTAAAGGAGCAGAAACAGCTTCCAGAGAAGTTACAAAACCATGTAATAATCATGGATGAGAAAAACAAAAAATTTCCAGAACTTACAGAGGAACAGATTATTGACATAGTGAAGCTTGGTTCACTAATTTCCTCAGGGAAAATTCAAGTGGCTTCGTGTGTGCATGATACTATAAGTGCAGCAAAAATTGAGATCAATACGCCCAATAAGCTCCAAACTGCAGAAGCCACAAATTAATACCTTTGATTTACTCTTTCTTAATTAACTCCAAATGGCTAATTAATGTTATAGAAGTTGTTATTAACTTTCTTGGTCATGTACTCAAAAAGGCAAAATTGTTGTCTTGATGTATAAAGGGCTTGTCCGCATTTGATTTCTTGTGTTGGCAATAAAATAATGTCTTATCCAAGTTCATTTAAGTTGAAGTTAATTTCTGCTATCTTGTTTATGAGGTAAATTTATTTGTCATATTATTATTGTAACTTTTTTTTCCCACCATAATCAAATAACAATAAGTTTTCTAATAGAAAAAGTCACAATACTTTTACTCTATTAAGACAAAAATCACTACTGCTAGAAAATTCAACTTAATTCCAATAGGTAAAAAAATTACTCATTTTTTTTTTTAAAAAAAAATTAATCTAATAAATATAAATCTAATTAAAGAGAACCAAGCTGATCCTGACCAAAGTTCATAGGTAAAATTTTTACCGTAAAATTAAAATACTACTCTCTCCGGTTTATATATTTGATGTATTTGCTTTTGGTACACCACCAATTAAAAAATATTATTTTCAAAACCACCATAATGGTGGGATTACGCAGTGCCTAATCTATGTACTGATTATAGCAAAACTACATCAGTAGATTTGATATTTTTCTAATCCACTTTGAGTTACATGAAGAATGAAAAAGTCACCCTTATACAAAATTTCACACGAATGGATCCCTCGAGGATAACCGCACTATTCAAAGTATATATACTGCGTATCATAATCAGGCTCCCATTATTAAAAACAAAGGTTTTTTCCATCGTAAGTTAATGAGAAATTTGTATGATCATGATTTTTTTTATCCATTTTTTACCGAATCAGCTTCCTGAAAAACGCATGATGGAAAACAGATTATCATTAAAATATTGGGAAGCTTCTTAATTTTCTCGTGTGGGAACACTATTATTTTTTCTTTTCTCGCTGATTTTATCAAAGTATATATGAAAACAGCCACTAAACATTTTTTAGGTGAAAAATTATAATGGAAAAATAATACTTCCTCCGTTTCAATTTGTTTGGCCTATTTTGACTTGTCACGAAATTTAAGAAAGTAGAGAAGACTTTTGAATTTTATCGTCATAAACTAAAAGTATGTTAAATGTACCAAAATACCCTTTAATCTTGTGGTCTTAAACATGCCATGTGAAAAAAAATATTTTTTTTTAACGGACTAAAAAAGAAAGTAGTTCAAACAAATTGAAATAGTGAGAGTAACTTTTTAATAGTGCCCTGAGAGTATGCCAAGCAAGTTTAGTAATAACAATTCATGTTAGTTAGGAAACTAGGCTTGTTTAACCATATCCAAAAGTGAGGAGCCAGCTGCAACATCAAACTCCCAGACTTGTTTAACCACATTCAAGAAACTAGACTCATTAATTCAGAAATTCAAAAATTGAATTATTTCTGTTGTGTACGTAGATTGATTAACGTCAATGGTAATGAACAAAGGAGAGTGATCAGAACCTGATCACTGGAAAAATTAGCACTTACATCTAGAAATTAAGTCAGATTTCTTTTAATTGAATTTGTATTTATTGAATTAAAAATAAAAAAAGATTTAAAAAGTTTATCCATCGATAGTGGCGGATGTAGAGTGATGGTTGCACTTTTGACGCGAAGTATAAATTTATAAAATTTGTAATAAATAACAGGTATAAATCCTTAACATTTAAAAGATAGTAGGTTCAACTCTAAGAATCTTAGAGGTTTAGCTCATAAAAATTAAATTTTGGATTCGCCAATGCCCATTAAATATTAGATTTTTCTACAATAATGATTTTTGTTTAAGTAGGGTAAACGTTTTGTAATTTTTAGATTAGAAAATGACAATCTGTTAAATTTTAATGAAAAAAATCATAATTAACGTTTGTCGTAATGAAAAAAAAAATCATAATTATATGACAATCTGTTAAATTTGCCGCTAGTCCATGCACTATCACCCATCAGCAGTAAATACAGTAGTCCTATTTTATTTTTATCGTGCATGATTTCATCACGTTTTACATGATCGATAGTGTTGTTTCATCAAATTTGAGCACGTGGGCATCCAATTACGCTTGTGTCACAATAGTTGCATCAACTACAATTTATTACTGTGCCGCACTCACGGCGGAGCCACCTTAAGTGAAGGGTTGTTCGGTGCATATTTTTACCAAAAAATTATGTGATGAACAGAAGTTACATATTACTTCATAAGTTTCAATTTATGTGGCACTTTTTGTTTTTCGAAAGTCAAACGGTTTAAGTTTGACCATGAATTTAAGTACGAAATTTTTAAATTTTTTAAAATAAAATTTATATATTTGAAAACTACGTAAAATATACTATAAGTCACAATAATTGACAATTCAAAATATTTAAAGATATATGAAAAAATCACGATCAAAGATAGATTATTTGAATCTCGAAAGTTAAAAAGTGCCACATAATTTGAGACGAAAAAAATAGCAATTATGAGTGCTTATTTAATTTTACACAACTTTAACACAAGACACAAAAATTCTCAATCACTAGCCGCACTAGCTAGCTTAGCTAAATTCTCGTCAACCAAAATATTCTAAATTCACACCAAGTAAAATACTTACTCCCTCCGTCTTATATTAGTTGGTCACTTTCTTTTTTACAAATATATTAAGAAATCATAAATAAGAAAGTACTTTTACTAATCCACCCTTCAAAAAACTTTTTTGGAACTTTACAAACAAGTCTGAACACTTTCAAAAAGAATTAATTGCAAGAGTAATATGAGAAAAAGTTAATTAATGCTTTCTTGATTTAGTAAGGTGACCATTAATATGAGATAACTATTTTTAATATAATGACAAATTAATATGGGACAGAGGGAGTACGTTTTTTTTACTAGTCCCTTATCTCAAAAATAAGTTTTCCGAGAGAGTAATTTATGTTCCTGTCGGCTTAGCCACTCTCTACGTCTTCCCATCTTTTTTGTTGTCGATATATTTTTTATTTCAGTTGGATTAAAATCGTGCAAAATAAAAAGTGGGAATTAAAAGACATATAAAGTGAATAATAAAATTGCATATGAATAATTGGTTGATGAGGTAGCAACAATAATGCATTTAAAAGACTGTGAGACGTAAATGGTTGTCCCCTATATAGGCTTTTCCCATGCTCTACACCGACCATCAAAATCATGAATAATTTTTAAATCCTGCCCATGACTCTTTTTTCTCCTTTTCACTTTCTTTTTTTGTTAAGCCCACGAGCCATAACTCATTTAAAAGAAAATAATTTCCTGCATTATCGGACTAGTTTGGTCATAAATTTTGAAAGTATTTTTTTGAAAAGAAATTGACAAATATTTGTTTGGTTATAAAATTTGTCTAATTTTTGAGAGATAGCTAACAAATGACCCTTAATTGAATTATGCTAACAAATGAGAGTTAATTTCTCAGACGATCACTGAATTAATATCTTTTATCTTAAAAAATAATTCATTTTTGTTTTGTAACGCAATAGTCACTCAACTAATTAATGATTTATCTCAGAATATCACTTAAATTTATTTTGTAATAAAAAATTCACTCAACTATTGTTATTATTTCAGCTACAAAGTCACTCGACCATTTCAAACGGTCATATTTCCATCAAATATTGTTGATGTGAAAAATTGTTTAAGCCATATTTTTTTAAAAAAAACTATTTATTTTAATTAACCATTAAATTGATCCGCTTTTTATATTGCCGGAATGAATCACTTTTTATTTTTACAAAAAGAATTGGCTTAAAAAATATTCACGTTAGTAATACCTATCAAAAATATCATCTGAATTGGTTGAATAATTGAGTGACTTTTTCAAATAATTATAATTAATTGAATGAATTTTTGTTTTAAAATAAAATTGAATAGTTTTGTAAAATAAAACTTTTACAGCTTGTTTGGATGGTGGTTAGTCATGGTATGTTATTGTATTGTTTGTATGAGTACCATGTTTGTTTTGATGGTAACTTAAAATAAATGGTATGGTATGGTTTGATTCCATGGCTATTTAACCATGAAAAGCCCCATTCTATTGTACCACCGATTTGGTGGTATCCCATGGTAATTTAATTTCTCTTTTCAATTATGCCCTTATTTAATATTAATAAATTTAACATTTATAATAATTTAGAGTATTTTAGTAAACTTACCAACTACGATACAATCAAATCAAACAACACAATACGATACAATACATTAAGAAATAACAACCAACCATATAGTCTATCCAAACATTGTATTAATAATATAGTATATCCAAACATTGTATTAATAATATAGTACAATACAATATTGTACGATACAATACTATACATTATGAAACCATGGGTAACCACCATCCAAACAAAGGGTTAGTTGAGTGACGGTTGAAAAATTAACGGTAATTGAATTATCCTAATAAACTATTGGAGTATAAAATTACGAATAGAGGAAAGAAAAGGTATAAAGAGAGAATCTTTCATGACAAACTGACATTTATACCACCCAAATGGTGGAGAATGAATTTTTTTACTAATATACTCCCTCCGTTGTAATTTATATGACATATTTCAGATTTCGAGATTCAAATAAGTCTATCTTTGATCGTAATTTTTTTTATGTATGTTTTAAATATTTTGAATTGTCTATTATTGAGACTTGTAGTACTTTTTATTTAGTTTTCAAATATATAAATTTTATTTCAAAAAACTTAAAGATTGCATGTCTAAATTCACAGTCAAACTTAAACTGTTTGAATCTCGAAAAGCGAAAACTGCCACATAAAATGGGACACAAAGAGTAACTCGATATATTATTTATAACTTGAAATGAAAGCTACCCAAGTGTCCTTTAATAAGGACGAATTGACACACTGCAGTTGTTTAGTTAAAATAATCAAAGATAAAACTTCCTTTCCCCCACCTTAAAAGCATCGTGGATAAATTCCTTAAATAATTAGTATTAATATGTTTGTTCTCCATATCAATATCCTGGCATCATGACTAAACGTATCTAAACGTACGTACCACTTTCTTTTTTCTGTTCAATATATATTGCTATTTCCAATACAACGTACGGGACACATAAATCTGTCGATGAAAATGCACTCAAATTTATTTTTCACGTACATCAATCATCAATGTATGCAAATACTTGTGTTTATACATATATTTCTATCACTTAATTATTATTAACTGATACACATTCATATATCATTAAATAATTACTTAATCATAATAAGTTGATGTAGTTTATAACCTGTTTAGCTAAGTTTCTCGTAAGCAATAGTGTTTGTCTTTTTTCTTTAAAAAGTCTTGTTTTAGAAAGTTGAGGTATTTCGTCAAGCTTTTGGTTAGTCAAAACCCTAAAGTGCTTATTTGAGAAAGTTGTGTTTGGCAATGTTTGTAGTTGAAAGAAATAAATGTTTTAAGTACTAGTAGCTAAGTTGTTTTTTCACACGCTAAAAGAAGTAGTTTTTCATAAAAGCACTTTTGAAATCTTAACCAAACATAAATTATTGCACAAATGGAGGAAAAAAAATTCAAATTAATTAGGCAAACATAAGTTGTTAATCTCTAAAAGTTATTTTTCAAAGAGTACATAAAAACTACTTTTTAAAATATAATTGATTTTAAAAGCTCATTTTATTAATATAAAAACATGGTATATATTTACCAAGAAAACATACCCACGAACGGCTTTTAGAGGTGCGCATCGGTCGGTTCAGTTCGGTTTTGAGTATTATCGGTTCAGTTTATCGGTTTTAGGTTTGTCAAATGCAAAACTGATAACCAAACCAATAAGATATTCATTATCGATTTTTGGTTAATCGATTTTGGTCCTTAACGGTTCGGTTTAACCGATAAGAAAATATTTCTATAATTTTTTTTGTTCTCTTATTTTCATCTACATACACTACATTCATGCATAAAAGTCTATACAAATTACAAGCATAAGCAAATTCAAATACGTTATTACTAAAACAAACTTATTTTCTTTCTTGTTAATTAACAAACTTGAATGCAGTAGCAATGCTAGCAATCACTCAAAAAGAAAAACAACACTGATAGGTAGAACCCTACCAAATCAACGTCTTTAGAAAGAAACAACGCCACTAAGACAACAACTATAAAATGTAAAAGAATAATAGGGTATATATTTAAAATCTAAAGCCACTATTATAATTATGGATAAAAATATAGTTTTAATATATTTTTATTGGGTTATCGGTTTAACCATTAACAAAAACCTTAAAACTGAAACCGGACCGATAGCCCAATAAAAAAATTACAAAACCGTTAACCCAATAACCCGATACCGATAAATCAATAACATTTTTATCAGTTCGATTTATTGGTTAAATCAATTTTTGCACACCCCTACGGCTTTCTCAGGGAAAGTGGAAGCACTAATTTTCCTTTTTGCCTCATTATTCATATACATAATTAAATAATGGCATTTGATGAACATCTTTTAAGCCTTTTTCCAGGAAAAGAGGTAATGGGAGACATATATCATTCATCAAGAGTAGTGACGTAGAATACTAGGGATCTCAGTGGTTCTAAGTTATACCTTTTCAGTCAACACAAGAACAAGAACCAATTGACAGAACAAACGAGCATTATATTTAGAGACTAATTATAATTCTTTGAAATAATTAATTAAAAACTAGTGATTGTCAATAGTCAAATATAGAATATCCCAGTAATAAAGAATCGAATAAACATTGGCAAATTAAAGTGCAACGTAAACAAGCTAGTTCACTAGACTAATTTACACTTTTCCAAACATTCAGGGAGCCACCTTTTTTTTTTAAATTCCCAATGTCTCTTTTGAATTGATTATACAAAAACATTTTGTATTAGAATATATTAATCATTATACAGAGAGAATTTTTTTTTTTAGGGAATGATTGGTCTGACAAAAAGGAAAAATGTGTGAAATTCGATTTATTTTACTTTCATATTAATTGTTAAGACGAGATATTTATTCTTATCTCCCAGCTCCCATGAAATTAACCAACGAAAAATCTCTTAAGCGGGATCAAAATGTGCTAGAGGTTCGATCTTTTACCATTGGAACCAATCCCACCAGAGTATGTTGAAGTGAAATTCCATACGTACAATATGCTAGAGTTTTCATAATTTTACGAGTGATATTCCAATACATTGCTGTGCTATAGAATTCGAACACCAGATTATTTCTTTAAAAGTAATTACACATATATACAATATATATATATGTGTGTGTGTGTGTGGAGAAGAGCGAAATCAAATGTTTTCACATAGTACTCATCAAATGAAAAGATGATTAATTAAGATTATAATTCTCGTAATGCTACTCAACTTTGTACTAATTTGGATTTGCAAGTCAAGCTAAAAAGGCTTTAAATTGAGCTAATTTCTTTGTCGTTTGTGCCAACTATGTGAACACACAACAAACTTATGTGGGCAAATTCATTCTTAGCTCTTGTTATTTTCATAAAGTAATTAAGTGGGTTGGGCTGCTCACAAATTTGACAATTTGAAAATATCTCATCAGCATCAATCTCTTAATAGGAAAAGCAGGCTGACCCATAACAACATTCATATATAACCCAACAAGGAAATTAAATATAGAGCCTGCCAGAACATTATTATAAGTTTAAACAAAAATAACAATATAGTGGATCCACTTGATATGTATTATTGATGCTGACATGGCAATACACTATTGGTGCTGAGACAGATGACTTTTAATTTGCTGAATAAGGTCATGGCTATACTTTTAAGTCATAGGTATCAAACCCTACCAAAACTGTTATAGTCTGAGTTGTACACCTTAAGGCCAATTGGATTGGTGGTTGACACATCAGAAAGGAAAATGTGGGGCCCATTTTGGCTTTGTGTATTTTTCCATTATAGAAATTATATGAGCTGGTCAGGGCCAGAAAATAACTAAATAAGGTTAAATGGAGCATTAGGGCAAGGAAAGCAATTTGGATTTCTGATAAATACAGTGCTTTTTAACAACTGTAAAGGATAATAAAAACATAAAAGTAAAACAAGTTAAACAAAAAAAAAGTGAAAAGGATTGTTGTGTTAGATAGACCTTTTAGGACTTTGAATCTAGGCTTTTTACAATCCTCTATATAAATGGCTCATTCTTTCATTGTTCAAAATGTACTACACACAAAGAGTTATTTCACTAACCAATTGAGTTAGAGAAATTTGTTTATTTTTGTTCTGTTTAGGAGAGATGATGGTTCACTTGGCTTTTATATTTGGTCTCCTAGGTAACAAGAAAATACAATATATTTATAATTACTTATCATCGTTTTCTCATTTTATTCATGAACACTTCCCCCCTCTCCCCTGCCCAAATCATTTCAAAATATACATACCAAACCTAGCCTCAAATTTCGTACAAATCGTATTTTCCTTTCATAAGAGGAACGAGAGAGGAATGAGCCCACTTATAACTGTATGAAAGACTCTCACTGATATTACTAAACTATAAAATTTAGTAGTTCTACAAAGGCCTTGTTTCTTTTATTTTCTCTTTTAGTGCTGTCGCACCAACTTCAATGGTGTCTTTAATGGAAACAAAATTATCCTGCTTCGTTATCTTTTCCACTTAGAAACATTCATATTGAAACACATTTCATAAACCTTGTATAGAAATCCATTTTTAGCTTTGATTTAGTTTCATGTTATCCTCATTCTAATACTATCACTAAGTTTCAATTTCTTTTTTTGATATATTTTAGGCAACATTGTCTCCTTCATGGTCTACCTTTCACCAGTGTAAGTATTTCATCCATGCAACACCAATGTTCTTCTTCTTTTTTTTAACGTTATGAATTTATTTAAGCGAACATTATAATGAGAAAAATTGATTAATTGCAGGCCAACATTTTATAAAATTTACAAGAAGAAATCAACAGAAGGGTTCCAATCAGTTCCTTACGTGGTTGGGTTATTCAGTGCCATGCTTTGGATTTACTATGCATTTCTCAAACCTGATACAACTCTTCTCATTACAATCAACTCTGTTGGCTGTTGCATTCAATCTTTCTACATCTGCTTCTTCCTCTTTTATGCCACCAAAAAAGCCAAGGTACGTACTACAACATGTATATATATTCTTTTTTCTAGATAATATTGTACATTCAAATGTTATTTAATTAACTATTGAACCTTTTTTTGTCTAGATGGACACGATGAAGATGCTTCTTTTGTTGAACGTCGTTGGGATGGGTCTAATCATTTTGCTAACTCGATTTCTTGCGAAAGGCTCCAAACGTGCTCAAATAGTCGGATGGATTTGCCTTATTTTTTCATTCTGCGTCTTCGTTGCACCTTTGGGTGTTCTCGTAAGTATCTGAGCCAACTTGCACGCACCTTTATCTATTCTATTGAATTTTTTATTTTTCGTTAATTTGCATTTATTTGAATATTCTTTTTGTTTTGAATGCAGCGTCAAGTTATAAGGACCAAAAGTGTGGAGTACATGCCATTTCAACTATCGTTTTTTCTGACATTAAGTGCTGTTATGTGGTTCTTCTATGGTCTACTACGCAAAGATTACAACATTGCTGTGAGTTAAAAATATGACACCTTTCAAAAAAAAAAAGTATTTTAATAAATAAATGTGTGCTAATGATTTCTATTTTTATTTTTGAAATAGATACCAAACGTGCTGGGATTTACCCTTGGAGTTCTTCAAATGGTACTTTATTTGATTTACAAGAACGCGAAAAAGGTGACGGAAGAAGTGAAATTAGAAAATACAGAAACAGCTATTATTGAAGAGCATAAGCTTCCTGAAGAAATACTGAGAGAGCAAATTATTGATGTTGTGAAGTTGAGTGCAATGGTGTGTTCAGAAATAATTCCAATGGTTACTGAGCTGAAGATTAATGAAACTGATGTCCCTCAAATCAGTGTGATTATTAATGAAGACAAGATTATAAAGCCAAAGGGAACCATAGAGCTGGCCTCCTAATGAAGTCTGAACCTACTAATTAATTAATATGATAATGGCTTGCTTAATTAAGTTATCTAATTGTCTAATTAATGTTATTGATGATCATGTATTCATGTTATGTACTTAAAAATTATTAGTCATAGTTCCTCACGAACTGTAATATTCTAGCCAAGGGGGGGAAAAGCTCTGATTGTGTGTGTGCCTAAGTTTGGTTATGTCTTTATCCTTTTGATTTTATTCTATTTGTATCTAAATTCTAACGTATTAATGAATGAATGAATTAATCTTTCTATTCCAATATATCTTTTTTGTTCAATCTGTAACTGTTAGATCCTTTGTTTGTTTTCCATATAATTCCTTTTTCTTTTCCTTTTTAAACTTAAAAGTACTGAACAAGGACTAGTAAATGAAAAATTAAAAAGCTTTCTTATAACGTGCAAGTAATTAATTAGGATTAGGCAGGTTTAATTTTCCTAGTACCATAAACAGGGCGGCATAATCCGTTTCTACTTTAATTTTATCGTTATATAGGACTGAAATATATGAAAATGACAACTATATATTATTTTACGTGTTTGGCCATGCAAAAATATCTCTCAAGATATATATTAATTATATTAAATTAAATTAAATTTAGGGGGGGGGGGGGGGGGAGAGAGAACAAAAGGATAGGAAATAAAATAAAATGAAAAGAGCAAAAACAAAACAGGACTAAAATATAATTCCAAAAAGATGGGAAAGCCCACTCGTGCATGCCTTTGCAAATTTTTTGCTTAACCTATATTTAATACTTAACTTTTAGTAGGTTACTTCAATTTTTCTATTTTGGTCCTTCAATTAGTCCTATTATATTTGTTGATGACAATTATCATTATCAATTAGTTTATAGTTTCACTAGATACATAGTTTTCTATTTGTCGTCTCGAGACCGTTTTAAAGTAATTTACATCTCAAAAGATGTGTTGTATTTTCTGAAAAAATGAGTAGTATAATAATTTCACTATAAATATAGTTCCACTAGACATATATATATGGACAACACAAACCATCCTTGATTCCTTGGGGAATGTGGTGCAAGCTATATATGAAGAATTGGAGCACATTTTCTTTCTAAAATTTACTTCCTCCGTGTACTTTTACTTGTTTATAATGGAAAGCTTATAGTTTACTATAATACACATATGAATTGGTAGTACTATATAGTTTCAATAGACTTGGAAAATGAGTAGCTAATGATAACGGTAAAACGAGAAAAAAAACTTATCTTTCTTTTGATATATATTAAAATGGACAAGTAAAAATGAAAATTTATTTTTTTATATAGTGAAAAAAGTAATAGCGAATGGAGCGAGAATAACTTACAGTGACTAGCTCTTTTAAGTTTTTTTATTAGTAGGTATCAAAAATATTAATCATGGACGTAAAACTTTAGAGAATTGACTCTGATTATGTTAGTAATTGCTCGCGATTATTAACTTAGAGTGCTTTTTTTTTCATTCGGTGTTTACTATTCGTAGTGGAGTTCGATAAATTTGAATTCATGCATTGTAAGGCCTACTTTGAGGGGCGATGCTCCCAATAGGATATTTTTATTCTCAAAATTCGAATTCAAAATCTCTAATTAAGTAGGAAGGTATAATCCCAATCATCCCATAAATTCATGTTGGTAACTCAGAGTGATTATGAATATGCTTAAGAATGTTGACTTTACAAAATTGGCAAAAACCTTAGTGCCCCAAAACCCCTTTTTTTTTCTTTCTTTTTTTCCGTTTTGGCATAGGTATCCAACTTTCAGGTCAATTTGAAACCCCACTGATCTTTTTAATTACTTTGGCCTAATAAAGTACCTTAGTAAGTTGCATAAGTTTATGTATTTCACTGAAAAAGGTTACAAGTTAATTACCACAAGCTTACAAAGATTATGTAGAAATTGAACTTTACACTTCTTCTGTTGATCTCACAAATTAGCAATTAAATTGACCCTTTAATTATTCTTTTTCTCTTTTTACTCGTTATGTTTATTTGTGGGTTCATATATAATATTCTATTTTTTTGTAATACATCATCATGCATGTTTGAATAATGACAAAGATCTTGCGCAACAAATCCAGCATAGCAGCACAAAAGATGACAGGGACCATTAAGAAATCAAGATTGTAGGTAAGTTCTATCAAAAAACAGGAAGAATAACTATTAAATTCGGCGCTAATCTATAATTAAAAAAAACAATTTGTAGCTAACAATTTTTTTTTATAATTTATCACTAATCTATCGGTAAATATAATTAGCGGGTTTTTTTTTTGCTATTTAGCTGCATGAGTTATATGTCTTAAATTATTAGTATTTTTTTAGTGCATTAATTGGCATAAAAGACATACTATACCATTAATGTAGAATAAATTGGTAAAAGAAAAATAATATTCTACAATTAATGCAGATCCTAATCTTAGAAAAAATGTATATTTTATTTAATATTCCTAAACTAAAAGAAAAATTAAATGTTATATCATTAATGTAGAATCCTAAAGTATAATAAAGTAAATTTTGAATTATTATTTAAAATAACTCTAAAAATATATTTTAAAAATTGTGTCACAAATAAATTAATGTGACGAGATCAAGATGATTAGATCCTAATTTTCTTAATAGTTACAGAACCTTACATACTACAAAGCTACAATAGCAATGTATCAATCTCGATCGAATAAATTAGAATCGACTATATGATTTTTCACGAATCTATGTTATTTCATTTAAATTCGATCCCTAGCCAAAAATTAATTAGCATTTATGGCAGGCAAAGGAGACATAGATATAGGGTAATGTCTTTTTTCCTTTCTATGAACCTTATATCAACTTGTTCTATCCCTTTCACCTTTGTGAATAATTTTTTTTTTTCATAAGCACTTAATGGCTTTGATATATTTCTCCCTCCAAGTGATGGCTCATTGGTAGATGCCAAAGCCAAAAATGGAAAAATCCTTGGAGATTGAGATTCTATGTATAGTGTTCAATGACTAGAAAGCAAAAAATAATTCAACTTGAATATATGGCCCACTATTATATCATATCAATGTCTCTCATGCTTATAATATGGTGATGACAAAGTTAGGAATATAATGGATATTCTTCAAGTACAATAATGAATTTGCATAACCAATCATGTTGGGTCAAATTTTATGTTAGATTTTTGCTTTAACAAAGCATGGGACTAGTGTTACTATTCACAAAGGACTACTAGTTGAGGGCTTACGTTTTGGTGGGGTCATGTTTAATTCGTTACAACAAATTGTCTACGCTTAGAATAGATTAATTTTGTCCAAGCTTAAGTTTGTTAGTAGGAACGACAAACGATCGGATATGAGCGGGTCAAAAATGGATTTAAGTAAACGGATAAGATATTGACGCTCGAATTTAACACGGGTACTTAACCGATGGATAATTCATACTATCCATGCCTTCAAAAATATATAGTCAAATGAGAACACAAGTTAAAAGCCAAAATAAGCTTAAAACACAAAGGAAGAATTCATGAAAAATAACATGCACACAAATAGATATTGATAATATGTGTTTATATATTGTCCATCTGCATATCCATTTTTTTAGTTCATAATGTAGATATATCCATATTTGATCCATTTTTAAAAAGTTAATTATCCGATCCATATCTAATGGGTTGGATTTGATGACTACTGTATTTTTTAACCCAATTTGCTAGTCCTAACTAGCTGTTAGAGATAACATGTACACTTTATTTACTTAATTTTATTTTCAATATGCATCTTCATGTGTGGATCTTATTTTTTTTATGGATCAAACATGTTAAAATTCTTTTTAAAAATAAATGATGGTGAGATTCAATTTCAAGACTTGTACCTGCTCTGATGTTGATCTCCAATAAAAAGTGTAATTGACTTTGAACGACTTACACATTTATGCGTCAAAATTAACATTTCTATTTTAAATAGCAAATTACCCAAAATTAAGTCGTAGGGTCTATGTCAAAATAAACTTTTTTATGACTTACATATGATAAGTCGATGTAATGTGTATCACTCCTACAATTCCTTGGCGGATCTATCACGTAATATATGTGTATGTATTCACTGAGTATTTATATATATTTGATTGTAAACTCAATTAATATTATATATTAATATGAAACGATATAAAACTCCATAAACTTTAAATTTTGAATCTACTCGTCATCTCTTACTCTTCTTTTTTCTTCGGGAGGTCAACTTTATTGAAATCTTTTCTTCTTGTTAGTCTTCTGTTTTCTTTTCTTGATTTATCAGTCCTCAAATACATGTATTCATATATCTATATAGACACACCTTTATTTGAAATGGATAAATATCATATAACATGACTACTTTATTTTATTTTTCGGTTCCTTAACAACAACAACAACATGCCCAATGAAATCCACAAGTCGAATTTGGAGAGGGGAGAGTATATATCCGCAAATCTTACCATTACCTCGTGGAGGTATAGATCGAGACTGTTTCCGAAAGACCCTCGGCTCAAATGCAACAATTCAAGTACAAAGAAGAAGAAAACAATGATGGAAACATAACAAATAATTACAAGGGAATTAAGCAGTGCAAAGCTTACAAAAAGGAAACAACAACAATAACAAAATAGTGTGATAATCGAAATACAATAAACAATAAACGATGATAGATATTAAAAAACAAGAACTACAAAAGTACGGCTAGTACAACGAACACCAACAAGCCTAACCCTCGAAAAGCAAGACAATACTCCACGCTATCTACTGACCTTCTACCCTGATACATGTCTTCCACACTCTTCTATCTAGTCATTTCCTCGATAACTTGAAACGGGACCAGATTATTTTTTAGTTCCTCGTAATGCATTGTTTTAAGGTTAATTCACCAGGCCATAATAAAAAAGTAGGAACAGATAATCTTCATCAATTAGTGCTAGCTGCGTACGTAAAGGTACTTTACTAAAGGACAAACCGAGTTGTATTAATGCCTAATCTTTACCAAAATGTTGTGGAAACAGCATTATGATCAGAGTAGTCCCATATTTAAAACAACATATAAAAGGGGTAACGGAGAAAATGATCGACGAATTAAGATTTCTTGGTCATTTATTAAATGAATAGAAGAAATTAGTCTTTTTAGATTTGTTATGTGTATATATGATGATTCTCTTGTGAAAAGACATAAAACTTAAAAAATATTGTAAGTGACATTAAGATTCATTTCTAAATGAATAGAAGAAAATGGTATTTTTAAATCTCTTACGTATAAAAATAATGATTTCTTGTAAAAAAACATGAGACTAAAAAGGAATTATATTGTAAGTGACCTACAAAATGACAACAATCGAGGAATTACAATATCTTGGGCACTTACAAAATGAATAGAAGAAAATGGTCTTTTTAGATCTCTAATATGTCAAAATGATGATCTCTAGCTTAAAATAAAATTGTAAGTGATCTGCAAAACTAAAACGATCAAGGAATTAAGATTTCTTGATCACTTACAAAATGAATAGAAGAAAATGATCTTTTCATATCTCTTATGTATAACAATGACGATCTCTTGTAAAATGACATAAAACTAAAAAAAAAGATTGCAAGTGGCCTACAAAACGAATTCTTCCAAAATGATCTCTTATATCCACGTATAAATTGAACAAATGAAAATGTGACATTTTCAGATTTCATATGTATAAAAATGAAATTAAATCTTCCGAGATAGTATACATAGTGTATACCATCCACTATCAAGATCAAGAATATTCCAGCAAAATTAAATGGGATCACAGCTAGCTTTCAGCTGCACTATCTTTCTCACCTTTTTGACTTTTCTTACTATTCCTTCTTCCACGAGTGTAGTGTAGTGTTGGTTCTCCTAATTATAGGTTCACATCTCTGTATACTTTAGTTCTTATCTTTTCCATCTTTGATATACTTTAATCATGAGATTTTCGAGTTTGAACTATGTATGATATTTTATTAGTCAGAGAGAGCAAGGACTAAAACAGAGAAATATCTTGGCTAAGGTTGATTTGTAACATGTAACTCTTCATAATAAGTTTAATGTAGTATATAATCAAAAAAAAAATTAGTTATAGATATATATTCAAGATTGATCTAAGCTTGCAAGGTCACTTTTCTTTCAACATTGCTATAGAGAAATGAATGTGGTTGGGTAACGTCAACATCCTACCTATGGCCGGTAAGGCTCACGAGGGGACTGGGGTGGTCCGGGTCGGAGTCATGATCGAACATGGCGCTTGCTTGATGGACTTAGTTAAGAAATCAAGTTGCGCCTTCGCTATCAGCTATACGTAGCTTTTTAGCTTCTTCACACAATGATTTAACCTTGCATCTAAGAGTTCTAAATTTTTATGAAGAAATACCATGCTGGTGATATAAAATAGTCAACATGGTTTGGAGGTGGTTTATACATGTATTAAATCTTGCATAAGTGATACCACGTTTGATAGCTGGTTAGAAGGTAATTATTCATGTATAAAATTAATACGGTGTTTGATTTGCAATTTAGAAAACCGCATAACTAATACATGTATAAGTTATGAGAGAATCTATGTATTATATTATGCAGGATAGAAGGTGGAATAAGTAATACATGTATAACTAATACATGAATAACTAATCCCTGCATAATTAATACATGCATAAATAATACATAGATTCTCTCATAACTAATCCCTACATTACTAATACCTGCATAACTCTAACCAGCTACCAAACAACGCCTAACGGTATGAACAAATATCAACTCTCTTCTTTTGTAAGTGATTTTTTTGGAGCAATGCACAGGTCGAGGTCAGGCCTTACCCTCCATCATTATAATGGATTTGACATTCAAAAAATGTCGTCAGAATGAATAATTTTTATATTATCAAGTCATTTTTACATAATTTAGCTCTGTTTTATTTTTAAAATTACAAATCTCATATTTTAAATATTCTTTGAATGACATGATAATATAAAATAATTTATATTGGTGAATGGTGATGTATATACTTAAATTAAACTAGATTGATACTCCCTCCGTCCCATATTAACTGAATTGTTGAGGTCTTTTTCATTGTTCAAAATAAGTGAATTGTTCAAATATCAAGATAATTATTTTTAAAAAAATTCATTTTGTCATTTCTTTAAAGAAAGAGTATTTTACATTTTCTAAGTACTTACCTTCTTTACAAAGTCATAATTATGATTTTAGATTGAAATTTCACATTTTCATACATGTGAAATTTTCAAGAGACACTATTTTACAAATTGCTTTATTAAGTGTAATTATTATAATCAAATTCTAAGCAATGTTGAGTAATGACTAATTCTACTTTTGAGAATAGTGTGAGAATAATGAAAAGGGTAGTAATGAAAAGTAATGTTTAAAATATGCCCTAGAAGAGTTTTCTTAAGGGGTGTACATTATCTCAACAATTCAGTTAATATGGGACGGAGGGGAGGGGGGTAACATATTATAACCAGTAAAGGTGCATGTATTGAGAATATAATTAAGTAAATAAAAATGTGATTTTTCTAACAATTTAAGTTTTTCGATGAGATAACCACACACTTCAATATGATATCAAAGAAGGCAGACATCCCAAGATCAAATCTTACTATCATTCATTATCAAAAAGAATTTTCACGTGTTTGACTATTTTATAATGTTTATTTATATTACTTAAATCCTTCGAAATTTAAGTACCTTTTCTCCATTTGGCTGTCTAGTGTTAGAATTAATTCGAATCATCACCTAACTATACATACATGGAGACCTTAATGATTTACTTGACCGGATTTTCAAATATACTATACTAATATTATGCTGTCCAATTGAATATATCTCCAATGGGGTTTTAGCACGAAGGAAGGGATTGGTATGTTGGACAAACATAGATAATCTTGAGATAAAACTAATTTTTTGAAGAATTTACCTAAATAGTCATTATTCCGATTGATTAAACTAAAAATAGTTGTTGAATGAATAATATATATATAATCAATATATAAGTACATGAACAGGGTTGGTTCAGATTTTTTAAATATCAAATCAAATCATTAGTGTCGGGTTTTTAAATTTATAAACCAAACCAAATCAATAAAAGTCGAGTTTTTCAACCTCGGATTTTTTCAGGTATTTTTGGTTTCCTCGGGTTCTTTGGATTTTTTCGGGTTTTTTCCGGTAAAGTCTTCATACAAACATATAATTAACTTGTGCTTTATATAATTCTTTAGTGCGAGCAAAATATAACTATCTAAGGTATTTCTTAAAAAAATAACACAAAATATATTTACTTTATTTGAAATTTATAAATTGAGTGATGACAATAAAATATTCGACCAAAAAAATAATAAAATCGCATAGAATAAACATTGCATATTAATAAGTCATAATAAAAATAATCATAATTTAAAATTATTAAGTGATGCTAAAATAAGTCTAATAAGTATTAACTACATGACTAAATATTAAACAGAAAAATAAATTAGTTTATGTATTTATGTAAAATTAAATAATAAATATCTAACATGATTGTCATTCCATTGTTGGATTGAATAATCTTTGTTAACATTCGTATTGATTTGGGCTTTATTTGAGTTACTTATATCTATAGGTTGTAAAAAGACTTATTAGACCATTTAAAATTCTAAGTTTAAACTTGAATAATATATTGAAAGATAAAAACTATGAAAAAGTTGAAGAAATATTTATAAATTACATCACAATAAATATTTTTATGTATAAAATATTTTTAAAAATAGTATACATGTAATATCGGGTTGGTTCGGTTCGATTTGACTTTTTTTAGTTAAAACCAAACCAAACCAATTATAGTTGGGTTTTTTTTTTAACTACCAAACCAAGTCAAACCAAACTATTAGTCGAGTTTTTTTGCGGTTCGGTTTTGTACACTCCTAAATTAATATGTATATGATCATGTATAATTGATGTATAATTTATATATACCGACTAAAAAAGTAAACAATAAATTCGTCCGACTATTTGAGTGAAGATCCCACTAAAATTAGTATTGTCTTATTCCTCGTTTGATTACGAACACTACTAAAAATAAGAAATTAGCGACTAACAAAATTCCGAAGCTAAACAGTAAAAATTCCGTGCTAATCTCATTTAGCTACGGATTAGAGACGGATTATAGAAAACTTAATTAGTTAGGAGCTATTTAGTGATGGATTGGCCGGGAATTATCGATAAATTCTCTATCTAATTTCATATTTTCTGGTAGGGTAATGTGATGCTGTCCAATTCAATGTATGATTTACTTGATACAATGAATCTTATTTCTATAGCATTAGGCTATACCTGATTAATGAATTTCCAATAGGGTTCTTCTTCCTTTAATTTGGCTGCTAGAGACTTGTTATGATTTATTTGATCTAATTATATTGTTCGAACATACTTCATTAGTATTTATCATTAGGTTGCCTAATTTAATTTTTTTACTATTAGCATCTAATTTCATGCTGTCATCCCTATAGGTGTAGGAAAGTTGTGGAACAGCTTTATAAATCAACAGTTTTGGTTTCACTTGAACTAGAAAATTTTGGAAATTGTCAAACATCAAAGATTTAGAGTTCTTTTTTTCTTTTTTTCTTTTTTTCTTTTTTTATTTGGGTCCAAAAGATACTTCTATTATTAACTATAAAGTTTAGAGTAAATAAAGAATAGGAAAGGATCGTTTTTACTTTACCCTCCTCAACCTTTAAAGTGGGGAATATATAAGGTACCCTTAACGTTTGGATAGGGAAAATGTACCCCTCGATCATACATTTCTAGTATATTTAAAAATATTTAGAAAGATTGAATAAAGAGTTAACGGTCAAAAACACATCTAAATTATCATTTATTTTTGTGAGTTTCATATCACAATTATACAGTGTTCCATTTACCTACCTATTTATCACTCCATTTGTATTTTTTTTTAAAAATACAACTGGTGCTGAGTAAAAAGTTAAAATAACCAAAATAAATATTATTCCCAAGGGAAAAACAGATCTTAGGTTATCTAATATATGCATTACGGGAATCTTAGTAACTCAGTTGTTTGACTATCTGAATTTTCACCTTGTTTATGAGGGTTTAATTCTCCACCTTATAATCCCCTCCTCCATTTCCCCTTCCTAAAAAATAGTAGCATATCTGTATATGCATTAGTGCTTTTCCGCAGCCTAACTTGGCATCTCTAATCGTACTTCCTTAATGCCTTGGTCAGGTTAGGGACATTTGGGGAAAATTCCATAATCTTTTGTACTACTAATTTCGTTATTTTTGTCTTAAAATTATCAGTAATTGAAGAAGTGATTAAAATTTACAAGCACCAATTCTGAAGTAACTACTAACTAGTCATTAGAACAAATTATATCAACAAGCTTCCAGTGAGAGGTGAGGCTGGATATATATATATATAGGTACTATCAAGGTAGCATAATACTACCTCAAAAATGTAATTCAAACTTTACAAAAGGCCAAGGAGATGTAGCCTGGAATGGCTCAAATTAACACTTCCTCTTTCACCAAGGAAATAAAAGCATGGAAAGACTGATGCAAACAAAAAACAGCAGAATTTGCCATAAAGAAGAAAGAGCTGCAGCTAAGCTATTCTACAACTAGGGTTAACTAAAGAGAATTTTGATTGATGATTGAAAATGATACTTACAGCAGATTCTTCTACCAATTCTCATCTGAATATGGACAAAATAGCACAACTTAAGGACTGAAAGAGACAAGATAATGATATCTGTGGGGTCAAATTTTAAATACCAAAAAGTAATCGTTTAACTGAAGTGCATAAAACAGAAACTTGTTCCAGCAGCTATTTATAACTAACTTAACCACCATTTGCAGAACCAAAAAAAAACCATCATGTACTCTCTCAAGCAGCCATCTCATATCATATAGTTTACTTCATTATTGAGTTAATATTTTAGATCTAATCAACTAATAAAAGAAACTTAAAAAAAAAAAGACGTAACAAAGTAAAACAATAGTGGAAAAGATAGAAAGTAAGAGCAAGGATTATTTCCAGATACTGCAATTTTGCAACCAAGAATTAGTCATTAATTAACTGATGAATGTTCCATACTGCTGTATTACAAATAAAAACGGTAGGTTCGTAATCCAATAAATTAAGAAAGTGAAACAAAATCACCTCAGCCAAACACAGACGACGTCCCATTAATTTGTTCCAAAATTGCTGCAAACACTTGTTCATAAGCCAGTTGAGCTCGAAAGGTATCCAAAGCTAACCCCTCCCATAGATCCAAATTCAAAGTAGACCGTGCATCATAGAATGACCCATGCACCGTATGGGTGCCTCCCCAATAACAAAATCGCAGAACTCCAGGAGTTTACCACAGGGCATACAGCTGCACAAGAATGAACGGAGCACAAGACACGAAGCACCAAGAGCATAACAAAGTTCTGAAATCAGACATATAATGGACGTTGAAAGTGCATATCAACTTAGGGATGCCCAATCTGGATGTGGACATTCATATATCCAGTCAGGTCCTGAATATTTTACACAATGCAGCCATAGACCCTCTTCATTTCCCTCATACCTGCATTTTGAAATAATAAGGGGCATCAAGCTAGACACAAGAGTAAGGCTTCCAAAACAAAGAGCAAGCTCACAAGTTAAAGAGTTTTTTCAACTGAAACAACAACCAGATTAACCTAGCCCTCAAAAACCCAAACTGAGGGGTGACCCATCAGCTCACCAACCATCTAGTCATAAAAGAAGACAAGATCTTAGATGAGCAAACAAAGAAGATTTATCTGGAAAATATTCAGCAAATATAGGCTAAAGCGCACTAGTAATTTTACACTCAGTACCAGTAAGCATGTCAGTGTTTTGATGATTTTCTGGTGCCAAGATGACCTTGAACCATTGAAACATAGGATTATTTTACATTTCCGTCTACTTTTTCCGTAGCAAACAATTGTATACTGATCTTGGTGGGCATTATAGTCATCTCAAATTGTTTTATCTAACTTTTACTCTATTCGAAGCAGTTTGTGCTTGATCTTTGGTTTAGGATAAGATGGCTTCTGACTAAATTATATTGTTCTTAATCAAACAGTGGGAAAGTAAGAGCTGTTACCTCAAGTTTGATCATGTGGTTAGAAGCAGAGTAATTCATGGAAAGGGTACAACAATGGTGTTGTTCCCTTAAGTGGAAAACAACCCAGATGTTGTGTTAGCCAAGAACTTGAAATTTTTTAAACGCAAACAAAAGGTGGAATACTAGTTGTTCTGGGAACACGAAAACAAGAAAATCCATTATTTTGGATGAGCTCATAGGTCTAATGGCATAGCAGAATAAAGAACGCTCATTGTGGAACAATTGGCTCAAGTAGCAAACCTGGATATAGCTAAGAAGGAAGATGTCTTTTAGCTGTCAGACATCAAGGTATTTTATGGTTAGAAAAATCTCACAATGAACATACCCCCCAAATACCCCTCCTTAAGCAAATTGCTATGATTCAATAGCACAAGGTCACCTCGAAAACAGATATAGTTAAGAGGACTAACAGGTTTACTTGCCAAAATTTAAGGGTCACCATAGACCCTCGCCTGTATCGACAGTAACTCTAAGGTTGAATGTGCACTCAAGAATAGACCTGTCAACAATTATGCAATACAGAGATCATCCTTACCCTTTCGGAGCAAGATTTGGACAATTTGTACACATAGGATCAATGCTGAAATCTTCATTGGAGTCATTTTCCGTGTCACTAATTTCATTTTCAAGAGAGATGGGCTCTGGAGGAGAACATGATTTTGCTGCAGCTCTATCCGCGCTCAATCCTTCAGCAGAGCGACTAGACACGAATTCAGACAGGTAAAGCATATCATTGGCTATGGGATGACCTGTATATTGCAGATGCACACGTATCTGTTGCGAAGCAAATTTCGTTAGGTATAACAAGCTAGTTATCCTTAAAGAGAGAGAATTTCCACTGCTTGAACCAACACAAATACAAATTCCATAAAAGGACATAAATGATGCGAGAAAATTGTCAAAATCACATTTTAAATACCTGATGTGTCCTTCCAGTCACGGGTTCGCACAAAACGATACTGTGCTTCCCATTGGTACTAATCCTTGTAAATTTGGTACAGGCAGCCTTCCCCTTCAGTGAAGCAGTACTATTTCCCTGGTCGTCCCCCACCTACTAGTATGATTTGCCCAAGATTACTAGCAAGTAATAATATCAAACAAGAAACAGAAAGCCGCATAACAAAGTCTGTTCTCCAAAGCCCAAAGCACAATCAAGTGGTTGAAGAAACTCGCACAGCAAATCAATATTATTCAGCGACACAATTACAAGAAAAAAGAAAATTAATTGCTGCTTTACGTCCAGCCCTGCATTGAGATTTTGATCTCCACAAGTGGATATGTTGGAACATGATCTCCCCACCCAATGAAAAAGGACAAAAACATTTCTCAACTTAATTTTTGGTGGTTCAGCATATCTGATGCAACAGTAGAAACTGAGCTGCTGCTAGTAGGAACAATTCAAGAGGTAAAGATATTGCAAGATAAGGACATCAATTGATTTAGGCTCCAAAATGACTAAGCAAACTTCAAATAGCAACAAAGTACAGAAGCAAAAATAATCTCAGAAGTCAGAACTAAATAACAGTTCATAAAAGCTAAGAAGAGAAACATATGATGTGTGTTCATTTGGGTAGAAATCTACACATCAGATTTTGTCTTCTAAAATGTTGTTCAAGTCTCAACTTTTAATTTTCCTTGACTTTGGGATAGAAACTGGTGGAAAAGCTATGTGTAAGAATAAGCAAATTAGCCAGGTTAATATTGTGGATAAATAAAATTGGAATTATCATTTAGTGATAGATTAATTATTGTGAATTTTAAGGATGGAAAATATAGGGGGGCAAAACGAACCCTTCAATTTTTCTGAGAACTAGCTCAGATACTGGAAAATTCGCAGTCATTATGTTGTGTTACTGCAACAAGAGAATTTACTCCCTCCGTCCATTTTTACATGTCCAGTATTGACTTGGCACACCCATTAAGGAGTAATAAATAGAATGACCATTTTACTATATCAGAGCCGCTAAATAATGAGGTTCGGCATCTGCTTGAGAAGGAAGAAGAAAGGTTGGATCCGCTCTTAAAGAAGACGTTCTGTGGGGGGGGGAGTTAGACCTTTGAATATAATAAATTCAATGCTTTGGAAAATGTATTGAGAAATGACTATGGTTGATAATAAGGGTAAATTAGGAACTACGTGATAAATTATCTCTTGGGTTTTCTAAACTGGACTAGTAAAAGTGGACATCTATTTTTAGTATAGTGAACAAGTAAAAGTGGACGGACGGAGTAATAACTTTGCACGATTTCCATCAACAAAAATGGAGCACCAAAGCTCTATAAAGCAGACACAATCTTCTCTTTATAACTGTTTGGTACAAAAATCCTTCCGTGTGCCTGCCCAATCGGTAGCCACCAAACAGGACGTTGGGGCATGAGGAAGAGGTAGGGAGACAAACGTAACTTCGCTTTTAAGAATATCTGTCGCCATGTGGTTCTAAAATGTAGATACTGAATGAGAAATAGTGTAAATTGTTACTCCGTCATATGTGCAATATTCAAACATTCTGCAGCCAAAAAGAAAGCTTTGAGTCCTAAATAAAGCTTCCCTCCAGATTGATAAATTGTATGTTTGACTGTTTGTAGTTGTTCCAATATAATAATGCAAGTCATGCCATAGGAGCTGAATCAACCAACATCATAAGTCGAGCTAAATCTTAGAAACAAGAGACAAAAGCTAAAAGAGCAAGTTTACTAGAAAGAGTCAGCAGGTACTAATATACACACTTCAAGGAAACATCTTACCTCAACTGTGCTCCTCCCTTCTCGAGCATTGTAATTGACATTAGCATTCACAACTTGCTAAGGAAAGAAGCAAAGAGAAAAAACAAGTCAAAAAAAGTAAAAGAAGGGTCATTTTGAGGGAGAATGAGTTTAAAAGAGAGTTAAAGGGGAATGCTGGCAAAAGAGGAATGAATAACGAGATGAACAGCCTGGCTTTTACAATCAATACCTGCTTATCTGGGAATACACCAATTACTCTTGCAATATACCGTTTCTGCACTGCCCCTGATTCTATCTGAAAAAAACAAAGTGCACTTAATGAGGCTTTAGAAACAGCTGGTCAGTTAACAATAACATTAGATACCAACCAAGAGGTATCGAACGAAAGAACCAAGCAAAAATTTGGTTTACTGGGCGGAAATATGGATTTCTGAGTCTGAAATACATTGGTTTAACTTTACAAGTTCTTACAAACTCTTCCATCCCAACCATTTTGACAATCAATTTAGCAGCAAATGAAGAAGTCAGTAGATACTCTTCTGAAAAATCAGAAAGAAGAAGAAAATTGGAGCTGCTCTACGTAATGACAATGTTCTCAGAATTGTAAGACATTTATCTGAATGAGCTTTTGCAACTGACTGCAAAACATCTAGGCCACGCAATTATTACTGTCCCAATAACTGGAATTGGGTTAATTTTAACCTGACAGGTTCTACTTGCAGAAGTGCAGTGAAGTTTAGCAGCTGAGACAAATAACAAGAATAGGAGAGGAGACAAAATTCAAGAAATGCCATCAAAACTTCCTACAAGTAGCTCAAATGTACTTCTCTCAAGCAATGCACTTAAACCTCATAGAGGGTAATATGAAATTGGGTGAAAAATATATGTATAGACCAAGAAACTTCTGACAAAGCTAGCTTCAACCCCAAAAGAATACTGTATTTCCAATGTTGGGAGTTATTCATTGGAATACCTTCAATGCCCCAGAAATTCACTAATGATTTATTCAAATAGATTGAGAAGATTAAAAGCCTGTTTAGATTGGCTTATTTTAAGTGCTTTTAAGCTAAAATGGCTTTTAAGCACTTTTTGAGTGTTTGGGTAAATTAAAAAAGTGCTTATAAGCACTTGATTTTAAGCTAAAATGGTAAAATAAGCCAAAAGCCATAAGTTAGGATTTCTAACTTATGGTTTTTGGCTTATAAGTCAAAAGCCAAAAGCCAATCCAAACGGGCTCTAAGATAACATACCAATCAAAAAATAAGATAGAGATCACATATCTAAATCTTTTCCTCAGAAAAAAAAAAAGATAAATCCAAAAACCAAAAAGTAGTTGCATGTCCTGCCCCAGACAAGTTAATAGATCAAATATCAACTCTATACATCAATTATACACCAGTTGTTTCACGAGCTCAGATATTGATGCCAAAATATCAAAAAATAATCTTTAAGAACCTCCGATGTAGAACTTTAGGAAGCAGACAACCGTCCCCATTTAATAAAATCAACATCACTTGGAAGATATTCTACCTCTGGTTTAAGAGAAATTTGGAAGAGCTAACAGTATCTATAAACAAGAATTAGATTAGTTCAACAAGAGCCTCCTGACAGATAGCAAATTAAGAAATTTGAGTTGGACTAGTGAGGATTCAAATGCCACACTCTGAATAATACTGCAATATGCTTCCCTATTCATTAGAACTAGAAAAAAAGATCCCTTAGTTACATTTCCTAGGCCCAAAATATGATTGCAAAATCAAGTATTCAGTATGAGTATCATATATGTCAACAATCAGTTTCAAAAAATTTGACAGGACCATTTTAACACCTCCTCAACAAGAATTTCAGCACACAGCTGTTTGGGGTCTTACTAAATCTGGTTATATTTGGAGCTTATTGGTCTCACACTGCCAACATATTGACAAACAAATAAGAGAAATAGACATGGTTAGACAGCAGTGATGCATTCAAGATCCATTATTTTTATTGTATCTGTCATTGTGCAATTCATGGCAATATAATCATACTTGGATAGACCAGTCCCCTCAAATTTGTGCAAATCCAGAGGCTAATGTATGTGATTGCTGGACAAACCAGGGTTGGGACTTGTCTTTTAGAAGACTTCTTAATGACTGGGAGGTTGATAAGGTCGCAGAGCTACTGGGGAAACTAGGTGGTATGAGCATAAACACAAATGTCGCAGACAGGATGCTGTAGAAGCACAACAAAGATGGCCTTTTATCAGTTAGTAGTGCTTACAGAAGGGGATTGCAGGTTATGTCTGGAGGCTCTATTTATCACTGGAAATATTTTTGGAAGGGGGGACATCCCTACAAAAGTGAAATGCTTCACTTGGCTAGTGATAAAGAGGGCTTGCTTAACACAGGAAGTACTGCAGAAGGGCAAACAACTGGTTCCCAGGTGCTTTCTATGTAACTTGACAGGGGAAACAAGTACCACCTATTTTTGCACTGCAAATTCACTGCTCAAATCTGGAACTTTTTCCTAAACATCACAAGCTTAAACTGGACCATGCCACAGCATACCTCTGATCTATTGAGCTGTTTATAAGGAGAGGAGGCAGTAAGAGTCAAAAGAGATGGTGGAAGCTAATACCATCATGTATATGGTGGTCAGTATGGAGGGAAAGAAATGGTAGATGTTTGGAAGATAGATCCAATTCCATACACACAGTTAAATGGAATTGTATAGTATCATTACTTTTTTGGTGTAAACAACTTTGTATAGTTACTATAGTAGATGTAGATCAAATCTTAGAATTGTAATTGACACTTTTCGGAGGTGGCCAGCATACCCTTAATGCTGAGTTATACAATTTTTACCAGTTTCAAAAAAAAAAAACAGAAAACATACCTGTTGCCTGAAGAGGTCAGCCCTAGAAGCACTCCTAGCCAAAATAAGTAGTCCAGAGACCAAGCGATCTAAGCGATGGACCGCTTAAATAAGAGTCAAGAGAAGACTAGAACAAATTGCTACATTTAATGCGACAAGGAAAAGTACTTGATGACATTATGAACAGGACAAAAGTTGTGCCTTGCTGCTGTTAGGGAAACAGAGGATACGAAATAAAGGTGCCAAGCCATACTCGGCTTGTAGTATACCAACGACCGTATTCTTGCGGTATTGTCCACATGGGTGCACCTACAAATGAGAAGGGATTGCCTACATTATACATATGAATGGTGAAGCAAAGAAAAAACAACAATTATAGGCCCAAAAACCATAGCGTGATGAGTTAGCCATTCTACACAAACATGAATACTAGATCATTAAAAGGTTGTGCCATGGTGAGAATCTATTTAATCTACAACCTTCTGTACTCCAAAGGAACAGATCACAAACATGGAATCAAATGGTAAAAGTGAAATGTGATGCAGCATGTAAATGGAGAATGGAGATAAGTGTCAACTCTGAAACAAAAGTTAAGTACTAGGTCTTTGAAATATTGGAGGCAATAGAAAAATATTTCCACATGGATGCACCTATATGTGAGAAGATGTTTACATTATTTACATGAATAGTGAAACAGGGGAACAATAGCAACTAGATGCCGAAATGATGTAATGCTACTTCAAACATGAGCTATGCATCCAAGATATAAAATGTTAAAAAGTTGTGGTGTTGCACAACTACCCCTTAAATTACAATGTTCCCTATATCTTCTAACATCCAGCAAATATAAGCAGGTATTTGAGTGTCAGCACAATTAATAGTGGCTTCCAGGACCCAGGTCCTTTAGTTTATTTTTCTTGATAACCCTAGTGTCTTGGCCAGCTTGCGCGCACCTCAACTAATTCCACGGGATATCTGCCACCTCCACCAACAACAGGTATCAGGACCAAGGCTAGGATAGATGGGAAAAACTCACCTAGTGTTTTTGTCTCCGCTGGGATTTGAACCTGGGACCTCATGGTTCTCACTCACTTCATTGACCACTAGGCCACACCCTTGGGTGCAACCCAAGTCCTTTAGTAACAGAAATTCACAAATTTCTTTTTCCTTTTTACTTGCTGATCAATATTAAGAAAAATAAGAAGTCCACCTTTTCTCCTAGTTCTTACTGTCTTCTGGTGAGGGTTCAATGTAGTAGATTTATTATAGTCATCTTGATAAAAGAAGTTTTGAGTTATGCAACCATGGGAAATACATGAGAATTAGATAAAGAATCAGTGAGTCAAACTGATAAAAGGAGGGAAAAAATGGAAATATAACAAAAGTGAGTATAGGTGCATGGTAATGCATTTTACATTATCTGAAATAAAAGAGCTTAACATGAGGTGAACCATTGATAACAGGCACTGTTCTTTACGTCAACATTGTAATATCGGATCTAAACACAAAACTAAATCATATTTTATGTAAAAAATTATTCAAAACAGAAAGAAAAAAAAAGGTCCATAAGTGCATGCTAGATTCACAGTATGCCAGATAATTCTTCCACTTTATTTTCCGGAGTGATAGATTCTTAAGTGTACTTGAGTAATGGCATGATGGATTTAGTGGAGTAGTGTACTATATAATCTGTCCACTCAAGGTGATCAGATTTATAGCATCACCGCATCAGTAAGTATTGGTTCTTTTTCAAAGTTTCAAATATTCTCAAGTCTTAACATATTCCAAACAATCTTAGCATATCACTTTCTCAAGAAACAAAGATATAAAGATAGAATCATTATTAGCTTACAGGAACAGAAGCAGGCTTGCAAACTGTCAGCACATCTGGTTCTTCACATAGTATTTCCACATCCCACGACATCACTGGTGGTTCATGCCTACAGCCTTTTGTAAGTCATGTTCTCATAATTGCATAACAGAACATGATTAGAAAATATTAAAGCAGATGCTAGTCTAAGATCTATCATTAACATGCGTTAAATCAAGAAAATCAAAATCTATCAAAGGATTGAACACAGAAGAAACCAAGCAGAAGCACATTGTCGATAAACAGATTGTCTGAGGCCAGAACTTGAACAATACGAACCTGTGCAGGAAATGGCTAATCTTTTGTGATGACTGAACTACATATGAAACAGGCACCTTTTGTCCATCAACTTGTATACGTCCAGACTTAACAGCACATTCCTAGCATAAGTCAAAACCATCTAAAAATCAGCTATACACAGGACTCGAAGATGCATTAGCTACATAAAAATGACAAAAAATGTGCTCGACAAGCAGGGTAAGCTGTAAATATAATGCTATCATCACTCAGATAATTCGACTTCATATAATTTCTTACTCAAAAAACTAACATCACCGGTCAGCCTGCTAGAAATGTAACATATATCAAATTGCAACCACTTGCATATTCATCAGAAAAAGAAAATACAGATACACGAAATGCAACAATTAGCACTAGCATACATAGTAATCACGAGGCCTTCCTTTAAATTCATCAGAGAAGAGATCAACAATTGATTTCCCAGCCCACCGATTCTTCACCTGAAAAATCAATTTGAATCCAAATACAGTGTTTAATTAGGGTTTGACAAATTAATTAAGAAAATGACAAAATCAATCAGTAAGAGAGAGTAGTAGTCGTCGTACATGAGAGATGAATTCGAAGTAGTAAGGCTTTACATACCGTATTCCTGCACAAGTAAAACAGAACAAAAAAAAAAGCATAAAAGTTAGTTGCAGAGAAAAGGACAGTGCGCTGGCAACTGAAAAAAGGAAAAGTTACCATTACGGAAGACGTAGTCATGGCGTTCGGGTGGGTTGGCGGGAGTTTGCCACACAATCTCCATATCCTCTCGCTTTCTCTTCGTGTTCATTTTTACTAGTAACCCTCTGTTGCCTCTACTTCTTTTTTTCTAACCGCGAGCTTGTTTGGTAAACGGTAACCTCCCCAAATTTTATCACTGCAAAAATCAATCCAATTTTGTAGTATTTCTATTTTTTATCTTTATTTCTTGTTAATATGGTCAAAAATGATTGTTATTTTAAAAAATAAGTATAATTGCTTGTTTGTTTTTATAATTAGTAATCAATTTAGGTTGAGCACACCCCTAACAAATTGCTCACTCCTAAAAATAAAAAGTATTTTTATTACTTTATCCCTAATTAAATTTTATTATACATTTAATGTGATATTTTCTAATTAATGATTTTTGATTATGTAACAAGGGCAAATTTATAAGAACATGATCAATTTAGGAACAAAATAAAGAGGTAAAATGATCACTTATTTAAGAATAGAGCGAGAATTAAATATAAAGGAGTAATAAATAAATATAGTTTAATCAAATCAAATTAATATTTTTCTTAAAAAACGCATAAACAAAAAATATAACAACTAAAATTGTCGAATAGAGTAAATCAGCGCTCTTTTTAATTTGTTCTTTGAGGCTTTCATTTGAAATGTTGAGACCGGAGTGCATTTGCTTTTGGTGAGTGTCCCTGTGAATTAAGAATAGGAAGGTCATTCAATGGAGGATTTAATTCTTGTGTCATGAGCTTTATGTTTGATACGCCCTCCTTTGAGGACTACTTGTCACTTATTTCTTAAGTGAATTTCCATTTTTACTTGTCATTTTTGACATATCAAGGAAGGATAAAAAAACATTCTTATTTTAACCTTAGCATTAATTGTTTATTCTCCAAACTAATTTCAAGATACAATAGTAATCATCAATTAATAGAAATGTTATTGTAAAATAATCATGTTAATAATTATTTTCTTAATGGGTGTGGTAAGTCAAAAATGATATAAAAGTGAACGGTGGGAGTAGAATAGCAATGGTTGCGTTTTGGGTATAAATTTTAATTTGCGTGTACAATCTTGCCTTGAAACACTAAAAATACCCAAATTGCCCTTTGAGCAGTTAACAGTTTGTTCAACTCAGTTGAGTCCCGTTAGCAATTGGACCAAAACCACCCACATTAATTCCCTTCAATTAAAGGTTAAATATGCTAAATCTGATAATACAGAGATTAAAATAGAAATTAGGCAATAACACAAGGACTAATATTACCATATCGTTAAAGCTCAAGTAGTAGCTCGCTTAAATTTATCACTGTAATATACCATATAGTACCATATATGTAATATGTGAAAAGTATACTGTTCCAATTGTTACATTTTGATCACATGGATATGTTTTCTTTTTTTTGGGTAGAATTGAATATATGAACATGGATAATTAAGTATACCTTTTCATATGTAAATATTGCAAGACTGATATTTCACCAAGACAAATACCTAAATCATTCAAAGAGGAACAAGAACTTCAATGTTGCTCCAAGGACTCCTTCAGTAAGCATTGACAAGATTAATAAGGGTGAAGCATCAACAAAATCCTAACTGATTTTGAAATTTGACCATGTGCATCTAAGGTGGGCGTGGAATTTGATTTATTTGCATGAGGTCGTCATTAAAGAGCAAGATCATCAAGTTATATGATCTTAATCATATTTGTTCACTTGAGTGATCTTTCATGAAATTTAGGATCCGTTTGGCCTTAATTATTTTTACATTTTTCACTTTTTTCAAGAATTTTCAAAAGTTTTCACTTTTTTTTTATTTCAGATTATCCACAAAAATTCAAAAACAACTCTAATTTATTTCATGGTTAAACACAAGGTTTACTATTTTCACTTTGAAAACAATAATTACTTTTTCTATTTTCACAATGAAATATGATCAAACACCTACTCCGCCAAATCTTGTCTTCTTAGGCAATTTCTCTCCAAAAGATATAAATTTCTTATATAAGTATACATGAAGGAACACTATAAACTTAAACATTTATGGGTCGTTTGCTAGCTGGTTTGGGAGTGATATATGCAGGTATTAAATCCTGCATAAGTAATACCATGTTTGGTAGCTGATTAAGAATTAAGTTATTTATGTATAAAATTAATACAGTGTTTGGTTTGCAATTTAGAAACATGCATAACTAATACATGTATAAGTTATGATGGAATCTATGTATTATTTTATGCAGTTTAGAAGGTGGAATAAATAATACATGTATAACTAATATGTGAATAAGTAATCCCTCCATAACTAATACCTGTATTAATAATACATAGATTCCCTCATAACTAATCTCTACATTACTAATACCTGCATAACTCTTACTAGCTACCAAATGACTCTTAGAGATCATTTGATACGCATGATAAGGTGGGATATTCAATGTGATAAGATTTATATTGTGTCTTGTTAAGTTGTTGATTAGCTGCTGGTAAACTAGGGACTTTGTCCCATTTGCCTAGCTTTCCTTTGCTTTGTACATAACTTTCTCACTTTGGTAGATAAAATCTATCTTGCCGGGAAAAAAAGATACAGTGGAAAAATTGGGTAAAAACCCAAAAATAAAAGAATTGTACTTTGATCGCACAAGAGAGCATCCTATATATATCATCTCGTTTTGTTCCTATATTTTTCCTTTTATAGTGATTGAGTATTAAATATTTATACCTTTCGGGAAAATTTCATATAATAATAAATGTAGAAAAATGATGTTAAGGTACTTTTATTCGCATATGAAAAGAAATCTAGAATGACGGGTTTAAAAAGACAAGGAAGGGACGAAAAGAGAAAGCTACATTTGACATTTAAATCTTATTTGGTTATTATTAGTTATCATAGAAATTTTATTTATATATGCAGATTTATGACATCAAAACATTACTAGTACTTTCTTTATCATGAAAATGAATGACTTACAACATAAGTTAAAAGTTAATAAAATTAATTAACGTTTGAGTAAGATTAGTACCGTGAGTTAATTTTATAAATAGGGAGTATAATGTTATAATAATGGATGTTGTAGGCAAAGTGTTGGTAAAGTCGTAACAAAAAATGGATTTCAATTTTTTTTTTTTATGGCTATTATAATAAAATGTTATTATAGAGGATTATTGTTATTGATCAACATGGATTGGGGTGGGACAATTGAGATTCCTCCTTAACTATAGTTTTCAAATTTGATCAGATGGAATGGAAAAAATCGTGGTGGAGTGTCTCTCCCGAAGATGAATCATGCAATGCGCGAATTTAAATTTAATCGAAACTCAATGCAAATATCGGATATCGAGTGAAAAAACCAAAAATAAAATTACATTTATAAAGAAATCATGAGTATGAGCTTCAAAAGAACGATTCAGCATTCTTGCGGAGTGAAATCATGCCGTACTAAATATGAGACAGATATTCTAAGGAACAAAGTCCGATATGGCCATTATCTCTTTAAATATTTTCATATGTACAAGTATTTTAAAAGAAAAAAAATGGGAAGGGGAAGGGGAAACATGAAGGGATTACAAGATGAGAAATCGAATTATCATCAACAAAGTGAAAGCTCAGGTAGTTAACCAATCGAGCTACTAAAATTTCTCATAGGTACAAGTGTGAATTCGCGCTCCGCTTTCTTTTCCTTCTTTTTTTTTGCGCTTTTATTTTTTTAGTCATTAATTTCGAATAATCAGTTAAATATCATCATATAATACGTAGTTATTTTAAATTCTTTGATTTCTTAAGTTGTATTTTTCTCTCATACATATGAAAACTATAACAACTTTTTCTACTCTTAAACAATCTTATTAAATGAACAAATCATAGTTCATAAAATAAGGTATGGAAATGTCTTAAGGTGCCAAATTAATAAATCAAATGTCTTCATATTTCGTTTATAAATAAATGTACGTGACTATATGCTATTATGAACTTTCAAATATACATATTTTACAAAGATCAATCTCTAGTAGAACAACAATAGTAATAACTAGCTATTCTATTATATAATCTTCAAATGTAGTACGAACAATCTTTTCACATCGAGTGTGAATTTTTTTTCATAAATTTTATTATTATTTTTATAAAATATAAATTTATGGACCAAATTTTATATCTAAAAAATAATTGAAATCGCAACTTAAAATTTGATTTTTTTTTCTTATATAGAATATAAAATTTAAACTCATAATTTAAAACTGAAATTAAAATTTTGTACATATTTCAAATTAGAATATCAAATTCTACGGCCAAATGCCTGCTTAATAAATGCTATACCTCCTAATTCTTTAGTAGGTCCATTTTAATTAAAACAATTGAACTACTAATAGTTGCCTTTAACCATCAAAGAGGAAAAACTTGGTACAAGTTGGTCAGTCATAACCACAGCTTAACTGCCGCGTTGGCGTGGGGTACTTCATTTAACCAGGGTTAAGCATGCTGCTACTGCAGCAATGGCATTTAATTACATTTCTCTCCTTTCTCTATCCATAAACATTCCGCTTGATTCCTTTATTCATTCTTTCACTCGTAAATTCTCTCACACTATACAAATGCATGTATAGCTATACACACGCGTCTCTGAACCGACTCTCTCTCTCTCTCTCTCTTTAATTTCCACTCTCTCTGTCTGCAGTTTTTGCAGAGTCACTGCAGCAGTGTGTGCGGGGCGAGCGAGCTTGCTAGCTCTCTCAACAAAGTACCGTACGTGTTTGATCATCAAAAGCAGGTGAGAAATCTCGAGCACACATTGATTTATTCATATTCATTGGAATAAGCTTTTCTTTTTTGCTTCAACAGTTTGGGTATTTCTGGCGTTATTTGTCTTATTGAGTCTCTCAGAAAAAAACTTATTTCCTTTCACTGCTTTTGCAAAACTCTGCACATTTTGTCTCTGTTCATTCCACCTTTTGCGCTTGTATGTATAATATAACTTTTTTGATATTTTGCTTGATTCTGCTATCTTATTAATGTGTGGGTTGAGGTTGAATCTCTATACGTGCTTTTGGAAAAAAATTATTGAAAATAGCAAACTGTCGGGAAAATTTCCTTTTCTGATGAGTTGGATAGGAGTTCGAGACTTTATGACTCTGACCTGAGCTTTCTATTTTTTCTCCTTTTGAGAAGCGGAAAGCATATCGCCGTCGATTTCGCCACTTTTAGGCTACGCTTTCTGCATTGTTATTAAAGTACGCTCTCGTGAGTCTGCCTTTTTCATTCTTAGTTTCTCATTTTCTTCTTCTTCTTCTTCCTGTTGTTCGGCGTTTCTACTGATTTGATGTATGGCTTTATAGCATTTTCATGGATATTTCACACTTCTCAAAAAAAAAATGTCATGATATACAGATATATTTGCTTTATGTCAACTCGTACTTTTTAAGTTTATCAAGTCATTTCACGCATCCCTCATATCACTTTTTCTCTTTTCTCTGTGATTTTTCAGTCAAAGACCGAGTCCCAGCTGATTCAACAGGTTCTTTCTGAATCTCTGTGAAAAGTTTCGCCGTCAGCTGGACCGGTGAGTCGACTCAGTGACTCGGCTCTCCGGAAACTTCCTCCATCACTTGAATCGAAGCATACAACAGTAATTTTTTGCAGAGTTTGCGTCTTTCGGAGGCCGGAGCATATATATATATATATAATGAGCTCTCAATCATTGAAACGGCGAAGCAGAATTGGTTTGACCTCCGCCGTGTTCGCCTCCTTCCTTCTCTTAATCATTGGATCGGAGTTTTTTACAGGTGTGTATGCATTGAATTTACGATGAGAAAATTGTTTATATTAAAAACCACATTGCCCCACTGCTGTGCGGGAGAAAGAGAGAGAAGAAGGAGAAGAAGATATTTATGTATGGTCTCGGTTTTCAATGAATGAGATTTACACTTATTGTTAGGTTTGTTCGTTCTATTGTTTATTAGCACACGAGGATTTTTCCATTATTTATTTTAGATTAGCTAGCTTTTTTCGTCCTTTTCTTCTCTATCTCCCCTTTTGAACTACAAAATTGTGCGCATTAAATTTTGTAGAGGGCTACGCCTTTTTGATTTTCATCTATTTTTTTCTTTAAATGTGTCATTAATCGACTTTGATTTCAGGCAGACCTATTGATCTTAATTTCATGGCGGAAGCAAATTCAGCCGTCACTGGAAACACAATTGTTGGTCTTCATCGCAAGCTTCTTAATCAAGGTTAGTCAAAAAAAATAAAATCAGTTGTATAACTCGACAAATTAGAAATTTTAGTCTAGCACTACGAAATCCCCCTTTTTTTGCTTTAAGGTACGGCCCTAGCTAGACAGCCCAGCAACAGGCAGCAGCCTCCTGTTTGCTCAGGTTTACTGTACAATTTTTTGCTTTGTAGGTGGCGCACGTCAGTTTTTGTTTTCTCATGTCTATTGGTGTTATACCTACAATACAAATATTTTTCATAGTTACCAAAAGTTGAGGAAAAGGTCTTTAGAGCAAAAAGAAGAAGAAAACAAAAATATATAAATGCATAGTTACTCGTTTGCTTTATTAGTTCTGGCTCTGGTTACATGTATGACTTTGCATGCAATTTTTTTTCATAATATTGGAAACTGCTACTGCTACTTCAATATTTTTCTATTTTTCTGCTTTAAAAGTCCATGTCTCGTGCCAGATATGTAATATCACTTTCCAAACGATTATTTTGATTTCAGAAAGTTTAAACAATTCTATGCAGTCTGCATTTAATTTTTATCTAAACAGAAAAGAAGTAAAATAAAATGGTAGCTAGTTTTTCCATTTTGTATGGTATTAAAAGAATATTTGGCATCTCTTGTCTTGTATCACTGCTCTACAAATTTGCTCATAATGGTGTATTTGCTCTGTGCTTCACGTGCACATTGCTGTCCTTGCCATTATAGATACTTGAAAGGAAACATAATTCAAATGCCTCAATTCCCTATATCAGCATTTCTGATTGTTCCGTCCCTTTCTTTGGCCGTTCAATCTAATCAACATCACAAAAAGGCTTAATTTATCTTGAAGAATGCCCTATTCCCCCTTGATAACTTAAGGATGACAAATTATGATTTAGGCCTCAATAGTTAGATGTACATATCATTTATTGCACCCATTAATGCTCAAGTTCCTGGGTCAAACCCGACCCAGAGTTGATGGGAAAAAGGGAAACAATAAAGTAACTAGTTTAAAAAGGACCAAGCATAGGTCTGCTGTTGCTGTTTTAATTTTTTGGTTACATTGTCATTATGATTGCCTTTTGGTGCAGGGAATGAAGTGGAAACAAACCGGATATGGGGGGACAAGTGTTCAAAATCTGATATAGTGATAAATCAAGGACCCACAGCACCTCTACCCAGTGGGATACCCACCTACACAGTGGAGATTATGAACGTCTGCGTCTCTGGCTGTGACATCTCCGGCATTCATCTCAAATGTGGCTGGTTCAGCTCTGCTCGTCTTATTAATCCTCGCATTTTCAAGCGCCTACATTTTGATGATTGTCTCGTCAATGATGGCAAGCCCCTTATTAATGGCCATACTATCTCCTTCCAATATGCCAACACTTTCCGTTACCCACTCTCTGTTTCCTCCGTTATCTGCTGATATAGTCTAATAACATACACTTAACACTCCTTAAAAACACTTGAAACAATGATTTAACAGAGCTAATAGTCTTTAGGGGATTCCTATGCTCTCTTTTTTGGGGGCCTTTAGAAGATTGCCAACACCACCTAGCAGTTTGCGTCCATTTGGAAGGACATGGCCATGCAGACTAATAGGGAGGGTGTTTAGTGTTTACTTCTGAGAAGTATGAAAATATTGTTCCTAATTTTAGACTTCTTGTTCATATCAGAGTGACTAACTGAGGAAAGCATACTGCTACAATTTTTGGGTTTTGAAATGTAAAGTATACAACTCTTTTGAGTGGTTCTCTTTATTTGGATAAGTATATATGCGCAGAATGAATGTTCTGCAATTTCGTTTTGATTTGCTTGACAACTACTTATGGGAATTGCATGTGTTGCCCCTCTACTTTGATGCGTCAATTGTTCATGCTTTTCCATTATAGAAAATTTTGAAAATTGAATCACTGCAAGCTTTGCTGACGAAAGTTATGTCTACTAAAAACTACGGTAAGTTACGTGATTATGCAACCGGGTGGATAATGAAAATAAGAACGAAAGCAAATCAGCATGTCCAAAATTTGCTATTTTTGCAAATACAAGAAAAGTAAAAAATTGCATAACCCGATGGTACCATTTTAAATGCTAAAAAGAAACAAAGAATCAAATTTGGATGTAGCAGGACAAAAATCTGCAGGCAAAAACTGCAGCTAATACATTCAAACTAGAGAACAAGAATAGACAACATCTACGAGTAATAGGAGGCTTTGCGCAACATGACGGACAAACCTGAAATTTAAGTTACCACTTAATAACAATAATACTACCTTGCAGAAATTAAGCCATTAGGTTTTCAATTTTTTTCTGAGGCAGCTTTTTACTATAATTTCAAAGTTCTCTATTAAGATGAAAAAATTGCTAAACGTCTTTTTATTATGCCAAACATCTCTTTTTCTAAATATTTAAACAAAGAATAGGTACCAATTCTTATAGACGACGGAATGTTACTTAATTAATCATGAGCATTGCACATCCGGCACACAGCTTCAACTAAATAGAACATAAGAACTCAAAAAAGGTAGATTTATGCCACAAAGAAACGATTACAATTTTTAGAGTAAAACAAGAAATGGGTAATCCTACAAGATGAAAATTCCTCACCCTAAAATAACACAGATTACTTTAGTACTATGATCAAAGTACAATGAATTTAGTTATCGAACAGCAAAGGTGACACTTAAGTAAAGATCGAATAATAGAGAACTTAACCCGATTCTAGACATAATTTGCCATAAAAAATGCATCATTGAAGAAACAATAGCAATGGCCAGAAGGGGTCAGGGACTTGTGCAGTAATTCCTAGTAAGAATTAACACCACAAAGTTGTGGAAACGTATCAAGAATGCCACCAACACCTCTATCAAATTACAAGGCAATTAGTCTGTCATTTTCTAGAATATTTACAACACAGTCATGCTCCATCCAGTTTAAAAAATTGGCATTGATTACTTCTCCTAACCTTGTAAGGCAACACAATGTGAATTCTACACCACTCCTCAAAGCTAAGAAGATGAGAGGGTTCAGGTTCTAAAGATAATTGAGAATCGAGGTTCACTCTGAACCATCCTACTAGACAAGATCACAGGACAACCAAAACTTGGAGAAGAAATGAGCAATAATTGTTGAGCCAGAGCTCAAGAGCATTGGAAGCACAACTAGGCTAAAGCCACAGCACCAAAGTGGTGCTTCTACGAATGTTGGTGCTATGGCTCACTCATTATATATACAGCATGGACAACCAAGAGAGACTGAGAGTTTCCTAGATGATTTAATCTACCTACGATTGGCAGACCTCTTCTCCAAAACCTGTACCTTGTCAAACAGCTCTTGTATAGTATTTGATGAATCCTGAAAGGGAGCCAAGAAAATCAACATTCACTTCCTAAAGCGAAGATGCAAAAAAGTTGAGTGAAGAAGTTCACCTTCAACTTCTTTCTCAAGTTCTCCTCCTCCATATCGCGACGTTGTCTCTCCTCCGTGAATATGTCTATTAAACTTTCTTGCTCTTTGTTAAGTTCCTCTAATTTTCTAGTTGACTCCTGCAGCTGAACATGGAGCAGAACTATTTCAGTTTTTTCATTAAAGAATCCACCAAAATCTAGTCTAATAGAGTTTCACCATTGCCTATTACAAAAACAAATTGTACATAGATTCAATAGCAGGAACTACAGAAAAGGTCCAAGGACCTTGAGGTCATATATTCAGTTCCCAGAATAATGACAAAGGAACATAAACAAGAAGTACTTCATATCCAAACTTCACGTCAGAAGGAAAAATGTCTATTACCAGTTTCTCTCACATCAACACCTATAAATAAGACATTAGCTACTACAGCATACAAACACTGCAGCTTTCATGCACAGAATGCGGCTACATTGGGAAACAGTAAAATCAAAATTTCATCTAACCTGAGCTTCAAGTGATTTGCATCTCTCTCTTTCATGCTGTAAATCACGCAACAGATCACCTAATATCTCTTCCTCTTTCCTCCGCAACCTGTTGAACAAATAAACATTTTGATGGGGCATATAACCTAAAATGTTACAAAATGGTTCGATAATAATGTAAAGGTTGCAGGACAAGCACCTTTCTTTAAGCTCACGATTCTCTGCTTTTAACTGCTCTAGAGACTCCGTGAGGTTATCTGGCAGCATGTCCCCATTCTCATCAGCATCTCCCTATTGGACAAAATAACAAACTTATCAAACCCCTTCCTATCCAAAAAAGCACTGAATGTGTACAACCGAGACTACAGTATATTGTAATGAACGTAAGAATCTCCTGCGTAGCTTCAAAACTTTCATCAAGCCATACATGAACATATCAGACTCTTACCTTCTAAAAGAGCACACTGGCTACAAGAGCAGTAATTTAACATGATACTCTGGCATATATTGCTAATTGTAGATCATCTATTATTAAGGATCCTAAGCAGTGCAAAAAACTAAGACAACCAAGACAACCGGAAGAAGATTTGGAGGTTAAAGGGCACGTAGATCAGAACTAACCTTTGATCTTGAACTTCTAGTAACTCGCTTGAGGTTTCCACCAGGGGAACATACTTGCTCAGCAACTCTTTGTCCAAAGCCTGGAGGTGAATGCATAACCCGAGAGCCATCTTTCCAATGAGTATACTTCTGATGTCCACCTGGTTGACTCTTTGGAAGGTCAACTTGGACAATTTCATCGCTGTCATCTTCGGCAGAAGTTGATGGCTCCAAAGAACTTGGTATGTTTCTAGATCTTCTGGCTCTGCTATCATGCTTGCCATTTAGATGTCCAACACCATTGTTCTTCTCAGATGACTTTGCTGAACTCTTATGTTTTGATGGAGATACTGAAGAAGGATAATCAGGAGAAGTCTCTGTTGAAAAACATAATTAACTTGTCTTTTATAATAAGAAACTAGATATAATCAGAACGTAAGATCACCTTCTCAAACTGAGATAATAAAAGTAAACAAATCAAGAAAAACAATAAACCTTGTAAACTAAAGCAGTATCATCTTTAAAAATAGAGATTACTGTGAAACACAAGTCCCTAGACAAAGTAAAATCTAATTAAAAGTTGTGCAAAGAATTGATGAAGAATAAAAAATAAGATAGAAAAAGTACGCCTAGGATACCTCGTGCAATAGCTTTCTTATTCCGCCTAGGAGCATACCCAATTTTGTGACAAAGAGTTGACCTGGAAAAGAAATCAAGAGTATACTAAGTATATGAAACTATGGAAAAGCACAACACGGAGATGAAACAGAACCCACCAGTAAGTTTTCTGCATCTGCACTAATCGTGCTTCAAGTCTTGAAAGAACTGTTGTACGCTCAAACCCTTGCTTGTCATGAGCTGGTTCAACAAAATTGGCTTCTAATACACCTGGCATCAAATATTGCAAAATAATAAGCACTTTAAAACAGGCAAGCTATAAAAGAATGACTTTTAAGATGAAATAGCAGACCTATAACTCCACGACCGTCGCTTCCAGGAGCATGCCAAAGCCTCCAAAATGGCTGACAACAGAAGGAAACTTTAGTACAGATCACTAGATCACAAAATCTGCCAAGCAAAGGCTCTGAACTATGCAACTCTTACTGTCAGTAGGGAACGTCTACATAAACTCACACAAAATGTGTTAACAAAGTTGGGAGTACGAAGGATGAGAAAATTGTTCTTTTTGGATTAGCAGATGGCAGATTGTGGAGAACAACGACATTATTTCACTGCAGGATAAGGTAAAATATCAAGTTGCATGTCTCATTCCCCTGTATTTTGCTATGTAGATATGGTTCATCACTATAGTTTTCAGGGTAATCTTTATTATATAGATACAAAATGTTACCTTCTCAACAAAAAAGAAAAAGATAGTGCATGTGTCATGAAAAAATAGATCTGACACGGCAAATCCACTCATATACGAAGGTACTGGGGAAAGCATTCCATCACATAGTCAAGAAGTCATCAACAACCTACAGCGATCATCACTGTTTACTAAAACAATTGCACTTCAGAAAAAAGACAAACCTTAATAAGTCTATTTTTGTGATAGACATTAAACCCTTGAACATCAATATGAGATTTAGCATCCTTTACAAACCCAATTTTCACAGTAGCCACCATCTACAAGCACCAAATGAAAATGAATGAGAAAAAGATTGATCACAGAAAAAGAATCCAAATCAAGTTTGCCTTCAAAGACATATTACATTGGAATCCTTGGGTACTCCATCCGCACCAGGCATAGGGCGATATGTGACCTCCTGGGTCAGCATCATATCATTTACTATGTTATGGTGCTCAACATCTTTACCCCGCAGAATAATCCGAAAGCCAGGAGCAATTCTTAGGTATAGAATAGATGCATAGCTCTGAAAATCCAAGAATACACATAAAACAAAATTACTTTCTAAGAATTAGTATCATACATGTATTTTGTGAATATAAAGAACATCAACTGCACATAGCACTAAGGAAAAGACCGAGCTAAAGGAATTTCAAATAAAGTCTATGCAAAACCATGCATTAAGCTGAACCAAACCGAGCAAATAAAGATTAGGTACACAAACAAAGAATAGTAGAGGAAACAAATCCGCTGTTGAAAATTAAATAGGCTAGCTAACTAGTCAGAACAGAGCAATATTAACATAAAAATGGACCATTATTTTAGTATTTTCTCTTTTGTTTCAACATCTTAATAATTGTAAAAATGGTAGCATTTCTGTTGAGCTTTAGAAGCATAATATAAAAAAAAAAACAAAAAAAAACACATCCACGCCTCTTAAGTGGATTGTCTCTCAAGTTCTCACACTTTGCCAGCACAACTGCAGAGGAAGAAAAGATGGAAGAAGAGAAAAAAATCAAAACATCCATTTATGACCAGGTTGTCTCAGAATTCTCGGAAATCAAGCATTTAAGCACCAAATTATCTCCAAAACTTGCTGTTCCCTTCACAACATAAGGGAAATTGTTTCAGCTAATTGAGATCAAGAAAGACCTCGATGTACATTTTGCAACTGACCCTCATAGGTCAAAGGCCTAACATTAGGAAATAGACATAATTCATATAAACTATGTATTACATACATTAAGAGAAACTGATTAATTCTCTCCAATTTCATCCCGTAATTCCAATAAATCAATTCATCAAGCAACTCATACCTCTTGGCTAAAACACTATTCAAATTTGACCAGCAAAAATTCTACAAGAATAACTAGAGCATAATTTGCTGGTTAAGAACTGCATCTCTCTTATCCTGATGGGCAAATAAAATTAAGTACCTGCATTTAATCTCAATACTTGAAAATAATTGGCCAACGTTCTACGAAGAGTATACAACAACAAACCCAAGCAATCCGACAGATGGGTCTGGGGAGGGTAGAGTGTACGCAGGCCTTACACCTAACTTGAGAAGGTAGAGAGGTTGTTTTCAATAGACCTTCGGCTGAACGAACGATGAAAAAGAGGCAGCAGCAACAAGAAGCGTTCTACTAGGAATATACAAGGAAAATTGGTCTACAACTACTTTTGATCAAAAAGTTAGGATGATGATACTTGCAACAAAGACGCACTTAGGTTTGACAATAGTCGCTAGACACTCTTGATAGCCTAGATCAATATGGGCAAAGACGTGATGCCCACTTGATAACTACAACTGCTCCTTGGTTCCAGAAGCATATAACCCCCCACAATCCAAACAAGGAAGCAGAACTGCTGCCAATAAAACCTATATTTTCTTTATGAAAAAACTCGCCCAACTAGCATGGGACAATTTTTAGTTAGAGATCAATTTAAGTGCCCTTCATTTGGATAGAAGGGTCAAGAAACTAACTAATTTCATCACAACCTCCAACATAACATGAAATCCAATTAACCTGGTGTCGTGTAACAAAAATGCCCCAAATAACACATGGCCGAACAATTACAATTATTACATACCCTTAGTGAATGTCTATATGTCAAGAAATGCCGGGAGTTTGGATACTGTTTAGCCATCTGTATACTCCTCTCATCACGGTTGACTCCTCTTATTTGAATATCCTGAAGGAGAGAATAAAAGAAGCATGTCACTCGAAAACCAAGAATCATGTGACGGCACGTTAAACAAAGCATAGAAACAAGCAACAAGTAAAGAATATTAAAAGGTTACATGTGGATCGGCATCAAAATCTAGCTCGAGTAGTCCTTGGTCATCCTCCCACAAATTGTATACTATAATCCGAGTTCCCTGACCTTTCATCGGATCAAACTGCAGCATGTATAGAAAAAATTTGAATGATTAGCAGATACACCACATACAACCCTGAACGGCATAGTAACATAGAAACAAAATTGACTAGGCAATACAATGTAATCCCAAGTATTGAACTTTATAAGCGTGAACTAAAATGGTTCATTAATTTCAACCTCGACAGGCCATGGACTGGCAACAGTAGCTACAATGGGAAATGACACATGCTCAAGGGAAGAATGTGATTGTGAAGTTCGTCGAATAATGCTAGCTGGAAGCATATACTATATATAACAGGAGAGGAATAAACAGATAGGGTCGCACACCAGCTGAGCCAAGGTGAACACTTGAGAGCTAGATCTAATGTCATGACAGCTGAATTAAATTTGGGGGTTAGTATATGTTCTATTAAATACTGGAATCAGGATTACAGTTACAGTCTTTTGCAAATCTTTCCAACTAAGCACTTTGTAATTTACACTACTCATATGACGGCTTATATCTTCTCATTTGCTCCTTTATAAGATCTTTCATACTAGTTTAACAATCGCGAAGGATTTAAAATACAACTCCCTTTTTTCTTTTTCTTTTTTTTTGGGGGGGGGGGGGGGCAATTGAAGGGGGGGGAATGATTTTCAAGATATACCTGTCTAAGAAGATCAGCTTCACTTGAAAAGGGCGACCACTCAATTATGGTCTTGAGATTTTTATCCCAGTCACCAGTAGATGATCGTATTATCTTGTCCCACCCTTCTCTTTTTTCATAGTCGAGCTGCCACAATAGCAAGAAACAAACATCAATATAAGAGCTAGTGATCACATCTAAAGTCACTAATATTTATGAAGGATTACAAATATCATTTTCATGAAGGGAATTAGTGCTCCCTCTTTGCTAGGAATTACAAAGTAAGATCAGGATACATTTAGCAAGGCCAGAAACATGTTATCAAGTTTTCTTACAAAACCATAGCTTAGAGATAAGATAACACAGGCAAAAATGTGAGGAAGAGCACAAACACTAGTAAAAAATCTCCACAAACAACTGAAGTCCTGATACAGCACAGAGCTTGAGCAAAATGGAAGGTAGAATGCATTTTTCGCTTAGATATCTAACATGAGAATACGGGCGAAGAGTTGTTAATTGGATTTCTGCTTAGTGAATTGCAATAGAAGCATTACAAGATGCAGTTTGCCTCAGATAAGGATGCCAGATCCACATTTTCACCATAAGATCACAATAGCTAAGGATTAAAACTATGGAAATTTAAAATAATACAGCATGCTTACCATGGGAACAACAATGTCTTCCATTCCTGTGTTTCGCAAGAATGTGTAGGACAGCAATCCAATGCTCTGTGTGGGGCTGAAATCAAAAGAAAACATCTGGGTAAATAGCAGTATCGAACCACCACAAGAATAAAGAGAGAGAAACAAGGGTCGAAAGGATGAATAATCACAACTACAGGAGTGGGAGACTGCACAAGAACCTGAGAAAGTTGAGATCAGACATCACTAACTTACAGAAATAAAGGGAAACTAAGAGGAAGGAATCTCCTATGCAAGGAACCAATCGTAAGGCATTGCACTCGCAACTCACATGCCAGTCTCAGGGATACAATTAACATGTCAACCCAGAATCTTTGTTTTCTTTAATGTACCCACGTCAACAAGGTATGGTTATTTCATGCACAGCTTTCAACACACTCTATACTTGCTAAAAATTGAATGTGCCCACAGAGGATACTTGATTGCACAAAGTTTCATGTAACTTGATAGCTAACTAGCACTGGACTTCGGCTTACCAGTTTAGACACCTGGATTCCCAGGTATCATTGGTCCTAACATAAGTGCTAGTTTTAAGTATATGGAAGTGCTACGCTAGAGCTAGGCAAATGTCACACATCATATAACTCCAGCCACAAACTATTTTCCCAATTGACCCAAACGTTCCACCAGTTGACACAATATACTTAAGCAGACCACGGAAAAATCATACTTTCCCAATGATGTGAAACTAGAAATCGACCACCCAAGTCTGCAAGGACCACATGCATAACCTGTTGGATCAAGTACCAGGTCCCATGTTTTTTTCCTCCTTTGGCAAGAATTGTGAAAGTGATCTGCAGCAAATCATTTGAGCAGCCACCTTTTGGAATTGCCAATCGGCTAAGAAATACAGGGAAGAAAAAATGCACTTGCATATGTCATTGATGATGCAAGCAATGGGTATACCAGCCCTAAAAATAGATGCACTTTTCCCCTCATTTAAGTCCAGTGACTAGTTAGCTATCAAGTTATAGGAAATAGTCCATGAGGGAAAAAAAGTGTGTGGGAGCGATAAGGTGAAAAAATCAAAAGAGGGTTCTGTCTTTTGAGTGTATAGTCTTCGAGTATTTTACTCTAGACTACAAAGTGTAAAAATCCTTGTTATAGTGAAATCAATCGCTCCTCTCTAGTCGTGGTTATTCCCTTAGTTTAAAAGGATTTCACGCAAAAATTTGTGTCCCCTTGATTTTCATTTTATTATCGTTGATTACCATATTTTGGTGCTCCGCGTTTATTACAGTTATATACCGGGAATATTATTTTTGTGGCTCATTTTTTCTCAACAATTGGTATCAGAACACATATACTGCTCAAGCCATGGAATCAAGCATGAATACACAAATCTTGGGGCCGTACAACACAATGGTGTATCTGAAAGGATGTACAGCACATTATCTAAAAGGTGGGAGGTGTGCTCAAAAAGACAAAACTACCTAAGTCATTGTGGGGTGAAGCAGTCTCGCACAGACTGTTAAGTGTTACCTGATTAACAGAAGTGGGCTTTTGTGCATGTGCCAAAGGAGCAGAGAACGAAGCTGGATGACAAAGTTATTCCCTGCCTCTTCATCGGTTATGGGACCGATCAAGGAAGAAGATCATCAGAAGCAGAGATTTGATCTTTAGAGAAGATATATCAATAAAGACCAAAAATGATAATGGCACAATCACTAACTGTGTTACCACTTCTATTGTACCTGTACATGATCCTTCCAGAAGTGAAGAATGGCATATGGAAGGTGTAGATGAATAGGTTGCTGAGCAAAGGAGCAGCCTGGTGCACAAGAGCAGGAAGAAGAAGAAGAGCAACAACACAATGAAGGAGGAGAACAACAGCAACATTTGAGAAGATGTCTTTAAGACAGAATTATATAATCCTCGAAGGACCATTCTTCAAAGTATTGAGGGGAGCCAAAGAATGTCAAGAAGATGTTGTCTCATCCAGAACAAAGCCACTGGATGGAAGCTGTCAAGGAGGTGTTGTCTCGTCCAGAACAAAACCAGTGGATAGAAGCAACGCGAGAAGAGATGGG
>QJPP01007566.1:0-261508 GCA_003996215.1 Jaltomata sinuosa | reverse complement strand
ATCGGCAAGTACTACAAACAACGGAGGAACAAAAGTAGGCGGACATGAATAAAGCGGTCGAGGTCTGTGGTACCAACCTAATAAACCAACCCAAGGATGCCCATTAATACAATTTTATCCTATATATGCGAAGTCTAGGGAAAATAAATCATAACCTACCTGTCGTCTGACGACAAGCTGTTAGGACAACGATTTCCGAGCTCGAACCGCTCCGAAAAGCTCCAAAACGAAATCAAACTTGAACTCGGGATTGAATAACTTGTCGTAAATAATCAATTTTCTTTCGAACATTTAATATAATGTCAACATAGAATTGGTTTCACCAACCTCTTCTTCGTATCCGTATGTATATGGAGAAGCCAACAAAACATTACTCTAGGTAATGAATGAAATAAAAGTTTAAATGAACTTGTTGATTTCTAACATAAATAGCACCATTGCCACCACTGTTCATTTTAAAAAGGGAAGATAAAATGGTTACATTTTAATGAAAGCAAGTGATTTAGCTGAATGCCACCTGTTAGAAATCATACAAGCTGCCACACTACACACTTCCACGTGGAAGTGTGTTGCAATCACTACACCATCTTTAATTCACTATATATGCATTCGGGTATTGCATAAGTTCGTGGTAAAATAAATATAGCTTTTTGAATATATCATAATGAATAAAAAATTATTTCAAACAAAACCTACTATATTATAATAATAAGTTTCAACATAACTAAATTTACGATCTCCGTTAAAATATTACAATGTATACAAACCTTATAAAATAAGTACATACATAATTATATCATGGTAAAAGTATTTTTCATAGACCTTTAAAATACTTTCAAAAAAGTAATAGAAAATATAACTTTAAAATAAAATATTTTAGGAAAGCAATAAAAATATTTTCAAATATACGCGTGATGCTAATAAACTTCTTAAATTTAGGTTCGCAATTCACCATCGCACGATTTTGATACTCAAGAACTCTCTTGCAATCATCCCTTATGTTTTCTCACTGTTTCAGAACTGAAATGGCGTTTTAAAACGTGAAGTTGAGGCTTTAAATCGGTTTTGACCCGACCCGGTTCGCGACCCGATTCGCGACCCGGTTTGCGACCCGGTTTCTGCCAGACAGTCCGCGGTAAAACAGTCATAACTTTTTACTCTGAAATCAGTTGGACGTGAGGTTTTGTGCGTTGGAAACTAGACTCGTAGACCTTAGATTTGGTATTTCAGGGGACTTCAAACTCTTTATATATTGAGAGAAAAGCTCTGAGACATTTTACCCAAAGTTCAGAAAATTTATTAAAGAAACTTACGATAACTTTTGCCGACTTGCTTGACTTCAAAACTTATCATACGATCAAACAAATGGCCCCGGCACCTAACTACCGGTCCCGACAAGCCTTAAATGACTTGGGGCCGCTACAAACAAGCTCTAACGGTACAAGGAAAATGTATACGTGGAAATAACCGGAAGGGTCATTACAAATACATACATAAACACCGCCCTAGATTACCTAAGTACTTTGCCTACTTCGTTAATCCTTCAGTGTTCCCACAACCCTAGTTGTGGATTTAGCTACTCATATTCATAAGCATGCAATTAATATTTGTTTGAGTAATCATCGATAGATACTTACATTTAAGAATAGAGAAAACCGAAATCTTGAAGAACAAACTCAAGAACACTTCAATATCAAGAACTTGTGTCCGAAATCAATCCCAAGTAACAAAATATCTGAAAGTAACTTGAAATAATTCATGAACAACGAGTAACCCCTTAAAATAAAACCTAGGGTAAAGTATTTATAAATAAAGAAGCCAAATCCTAATTAAATTGGGAGTAACTGGATGCGGCTGATCCGACGGGTCGCCTCACGGGCCGTCGCTGAGGCGATGGGCGTCGTGGGTGCCCGTCGGCCTTCTTCAATTCTTCATGAAAATCCACTGCCACGTTCTTACGGGTGAAGGTCGATGGGACGTCACGGCTGCGATGCCCGTCGCTGTCTCACATCACCCAACTTGGTCCTTTTCCAGCTCCCCTGCCTGGTTTTCATGGGCAACTTCTCACGGGACATTGGGCTGGTGACGAGACGTCGTAGAGCCCGTCGTCCTTCCTTGGCTCTTAGCATATCTCCCTGGAGCATATTGACGGGCAAGGCCACGCCCCATCATGTCTTCCACGAGTAGTTTGCCAGCCTGTTGGGGCTCCACAACCTTAGCATCTTTCGCTGCCTCAAATCAACGTCCTGCCCCACGGGCCGTCGTGGGTGTGACTCCCGTGGTGGCCCCTCTTTTGCCCAAAAATGCAACTTTTTTGGCATTCTTCTCTATTTCATACTTTGTCCCTGCACACTTAACAAACGACATTAAATCCAACTAAATGTACTCAAGAACTCCTAAAAATCCTATGTTTTAAGCGTCAAAAGTGTCGTCAAATCCCGGCACATCAACACCCTCAACTTAGAATCTTTATTTGTCCTCAAGCAACAAACACAAAAACAAATCTAAACGATGCTTAAGCAAAATAAAATCAGGAACTATGGTAGTCTTTTGTTTCATCAATTCAATACACAACAAGTACCCCCGCTCTTCTTTCAATACCAAAATTAGTGCATATGCTCCATTCATCAAGACAACTCAACGGGATCCAAGGATGATATTACCTTATCAATAGACGACCTAGCATACACATATGAGATTTACACTAACAGTTAGCAGTCAAAATCGCTCTAGTGCCCTCACTACAAAGAAGTCCCACTCACACAGTAACACAATTATATTTTGGGGACTGAACTAAACACTCGCACTCAAAAATATATTCAAGCAATGCATGCACAATACCATAGGCTTGCCCTTATTTTCTATGCCTCAGTTTTCGAACAATTGGGTTAGGATTACTATAGGACTTTCTCGTCTTGTAATGTAGGCTTGGGGATGGGTATGGTAGATATAGGAAATAGTGACTAAACCCTCCTTGACACTAAGCTATTTTGATTCCACCCAATAGACCACTTCTACTCTTTTCCACCCTTTTTTCTCCCTTTTTATTACAGCAAGTGACAGGTGCGGCTTTTGTTTCACTCATTTATTTTGTTTAATTTTTTTTTCTTGTTTTCTTTGCTTTTATTTTCTCTTTTTCTTTTTCTTTTCACATAGCCGCCACACCCGTTATCTCTCCTTTTTATTTCTAACCTCTTCTATTCATACCCACACTTCTTACTCACCTCTACAGTAGCCACCCTCAACTTAAGCGATTTGCCTGAGTTGAGGTACACAATGTCCAAGGAGGGATCAATGCCAAATTAAAGGTTCATAACAAGAAACAGGGAAGGTGATTAGGCTAAACAACAAAAAAGGTCAATACAAGCTCAGAATCAGGGATCAAAGGGTATTAAATCATTTGTTCGGTCTTTAGGGATAAAGTGGACTAATTAAAAAATGGCCTATGATCCTTTCCTAACCAACTATTCTATGACCTTGGCAAAACTAACCGGGCAAGTTCTAGATAGACACACAAAGCAAGAACCAGACAAATTAAGCTCACCAACACATGGCACAGAGTCGACAATCACATACTACCTACTAGGTTCATGCTCTAGCTTAAGCCAATCATCATATTGATAAACACAATGTCATGCGAGGATCCATAATGGTTAGTCTATCAAAACCAGATACTAATATAACACTCAATTGTTTTGGAGGGGGTCTCCATTTTTCACTTCAAATTCAGTTCAAAAATCACATCATAGACTGCACCAAGTTCCTATTCTTTGTTTACTATATACAACCTACCCTAAACATGCCGGTTCAACAGAAATTAAAATCCTTAGGGAAAGAACGCAGGTAAGAAAACCCTAAGGAGTCGGGTACCTTGTGAGTACCCTCATGGGTTACCTCCTATGCAACACCTGATTTAACATCGCGGCACGACCCGTGTCTCTTGGCTACTCAGACTTTGCCAAGAACCCATCAAAAACCAACTCACCTAGTACTGCCTCCACCCCACCAAAAAGAAAAAGGCATTGCCCTCAATGCATAAAAAATATACGACAAACGGGGGTGAGAACATACCTGTGGTACCTAAGCGCCAGTATTGGGTGTCACGTACTTCGGGCCTTCAGGAAAGGTGCCCGTAGTACTCTCCTCAATAGAAGCTTCCTAAGTGCCAGTACCGGGGGTGAGAACATACTTGCGATCCCCTTTTGCCTGCTATTTCAGCATTTTGCTTTTATCTCTCATCCTCCTGCAAAACGAACACACACATTAACCCATGGGTTGCCTCCCATGCAACGCTTGATTTAATGCCGCGACACGACGCAAGTGTTTTGGCTACTCAAACTTCGACAAAACACTCTACAATCCTTTAACTACAACTAACATAAAGTAAAGTACAATTTCATGGGTTGCCTCCCATGCAGCGCCTAATTTAACGTCGCGGCACAACACAAGTTGCTTGACTACTCAGACTTCATCAAGCTCCTTCGGTGGGACAAACTCATCTATGCTCCATGCTTCAATAGTCTTGATCTCCTTTGTTGTGCCAAAATAAGCTTTGATCCGCTGACCGTTTGCCTTGAACCCTTTTCCCTCAAGGTTTTCAAGTTCAATGGCCCCATGAAGGAAAACTTGTACCACCTTGAAGGGTCCAATCCACTTGGACTTCAACTTGCCAGGAAACAAGCGAAGTCTAGAGTTGAAAAGCAGGACCAAGTCACCCGGCTGAAACTCTCTCTTCTCTATCTTCTGGTCATGATACAGCTTCATCTTCTCCTTGTACAAAGCTGAACTTTCATATGCGTTCATACGGAATTCATCCAACTCATTCAGCTGTCCTAACCTCTGCAATGATTCTGCACCCCAATCCAAGTTCAGCTTCTTCAAAGCCTACATGGCCTTGTGCTCTAGTTCAACCGGAAGATGGAACGCCTTACCAAACACAAGTTGCTATGGTGACATGCCTATAGGAGTATTGCATACAGTCCGGTATGCCCACAAAGCATCATCCAACTTCCGCAACCAATCCTTTCTATTTGCATTTACAGTCTTGCACAGGATTGACTTGATCTCTCTGTTGTAAACTTCCACTTGCCACTCGTATGAGGATGATAAGGATTTTCAACCTTGTGTTTCACTCTATATTTTTCAAGTAACGCTCGAAACAGCTTGTTGCAAAAGTGAGAGCCTCCATCACTAATAATGGCCCTTGGCGTCCCGTACCTGGAGAAGATGTTCTTTTTCAAGAATGCTGTGACACATTTACCTTCATTACTGGGAAGCGCAACCGCCTCCACCCACTTAGATACATAGTCAACAACCACCAATATATACTGATTCCCATCGAACAACACAAACGGACCCATGAAGTCTATACCCCAGACGTCAAACATCTCAATCACAAGGATGGGATTCATAGGGAGCTCATGCCTCCTTGAGGTACCTCCTTCCCTCTGACACCTACTGCAAGCCTTAGCAAATTTATGGGTGTCTTTATGGATAGTCAGCCAATAATAGCCACATTTCAAGATCTTATGCGCCATCTGAATACCACTATGATGACCCCCAATAGGGGATGAATGGCACGCTTCTAGTATTTTAATCATCTCAGCTTCAGGTACACATCTCCGGATCACAGTATCAACACACACACGGAACAAGAATGGTTCTTCCCAGAAGTACTTCTTAACATCGGACATGGATTTCCTTCTTTGGTGAACAGATAAATCTTCAGGCACTAAATCAGTTGCCAAATAGTTGGCAATGTACGCAAACCATGGGATCAAGTCTTGAGAAGTATCCAATACTTGTTCGTCAGGAAACCAGTCATCAATATCTTTCTCATCATTCAACTTCAGCATAGCCTCTTCTTCCATCCTAGACAAATGGTCTACCACTTGATTCTCTGTACCCTTTCGGTCTTTGACTTCAAAATCAAACTCTTGTAGTAGAAACACCCATCTAATCAACCTTGGCTTTGCATCCTTTTTTGCCATGAGATAACAAAGAGTTGTATGGTCAATGTGCACCACCACCTTGGTGCCAAGCAAATAATATCTGAATTTTTCAAACACAAAGACCACAATAAGCATCTCCTGTTCAGTCACAGTATAATTCTTCTGAGTGGGGTTAAGTGCCTTGCTAGTGTAGTATATATGATGGAGGATCTTTTCACGCCTTTAGCCTAGGACTTCTCCTAGCGCCACCCCACTAGAATCGCACATAACCTCAAATGGTTGAGACCAATCAGGAGAGATAATGATTGGAGCTGAGACTAACTTCTCTTTAAGGCACTCAAATGCCTTCAGACATGCCTCATCAAACACGAACTTTACCTCTTTCTCCAATAGCTTGCACAATGGATTAGCAATTTTGGAGAAGTCCTTGATAAATCTCCAATAAAAACCAGCATGCCCCAAGAAACTCTGAATTCCCTTCACAGAAACTGGTGGAGGCAATTTTTTGATCACCTCAATTTTTGTTCTATCAACCTCTATACCTTTCTTCGAAATCCGGTGACCAAGCACTATGCCCTCTTTGACCATGAAGTGACATTTTTCCCAATTCAGCACTAGGTTGCACTCTTCACATAATTTCAATACTCAACCCAGATGATCCAGAAAATCTTTAAAAGAGTCACCTACCACTGAAAAGTCATCCACAAAAACCTCTATAGCGTCTTCCACCATGTCTTAGAAGATGGACATCATACATCGCTGAAAAGTTACTGGCGCATTGCAAAGACCGAATGGCATCTTTTTGAATGCAAACATCCCATACAAACAAGTGAAAGTGGTCTTCTCTTGGTCTTCAGGGGCAATAGAGATTTGATTGTACCCCGAATACCCGTCAAGAAAATAGTACCAACCTCTACCTGCAAGACGATCTAGCATCTGATCCATGAACGGCATTGGAAAATGGTCTTTCTCAGTCCATGCATTCAGTTTCCTATAGTCCATGCATATGTGCCTGCCTATGACTGGCCTCATCAGAATCAACTCATTCTTTGCATTTGGGACCACAATAATCCTCTTTTCTTTGGTACACATTAGACTGGGCTCACCCACTTGCTGTCTGAAATTGGATACACCACACCTTTATCCAGCCACTTAATGATCTCCTTCTTGATGACTTCTTGCATAGGCTGATTCAACCTACGCTGATGCTCCATGGATGGAACACAATCAGGCTCGAGTTGGATTTTGTGTGTACAAATTCTGGGTGGAATACCAATGATGTCTGCAATAGTCCAACCAATGGCTCTCTTAAACTTCCTCAAGACTAAAACCAGGGCTTCAACTAGATCTGCAGCAATGATTACCGGTAAAGTCTGGTTAGCTCCCAAGAATACATACTGAAGATGTGCTGGAAGTTCTTTGAGCTCCAAGACCGGAGGCTCCTCAATGGATGGGAGGGGAGGTGTTGTCTGCCTATTCTTCAAGTCCAAGTCCAGCTTCTTTGGTGCATAACTGTAAGATACCACATCTGTAAGTGCTGCTACCATTTCATCGTAATCCTCAATGTCGTCACCTTTAAAATTAATAATGACTGCTGCAAGGGCTTCGACACCAAGTCTCTCCTCAATAAGTGCAACCAGCTGGTCCTCATCAACCACATCAATAACTGACACCACTCGCATATCATCATGGTTCTTTATAGATTTGCACACATTGAAAGTCACCTCCTCATCGTTCATCCTGAACTTCATCTGATCTGTTTCCAAGTCAACCAAAGCATGCCTAGTAGCCAAGAATGGTCGCCCCAAGATAATGGGCACCTCAAAGTCAACCTCACAATCTAGAATAACAAAATCTGTGGGAAAGATAAACGTGTCAACCTTTACCAATACATCATACAGAATCCCCACAGGCCTCTTCACCGTGCGATCAACCATAAGAAGCTGCATTATAGTCGGAGTGGGGGCTCCCAAGCCTAGCTGATTGTATACTGTTAGTGCCATTAGATTTATACTAGCACCTAGATCATACAAAGATTTAGCAAAATAGAATGCTCTAATCATTCAAGGAATGGTGCAGGCTCCAGGATCTTCCTTCCTCTGTACCATAGAACGGGACACTATTGCACTGTAGTGGTGAAAATTATTAACTGGCTCAAAACTAACCATTCTCTTCCTCGTCACCAGATCCTTCATGAATTTTGCATAGACAGGCATCTGCTCCAATTCCTCGACCAATAGAATATTGATTGATAACTGCTTTAGCATGGAGATAAACTTGTGAAATTTTCCATCCTCCACCTTCTTCTTCAACCTCTGGGGATAAAGTGGAGGAGGTAATGTCATGGGTTTCAGGACAAGTGCCACATCTTTGCTCTTCACCTTCAGCTCAGGAGCCGGTCTCTCAGATGACCCTTCACCACTAGGTTTCTCTTTAGAATTAGCTACAATCTCAACATCATCCTTCTCAGCTTCGGCTGGCTCATCAACAACAATAGGCATAGGTGGATCAACAGTCTGCTTTCTGCTCTAAGTGGTCACCGCCATAACATGTCGATCATTTTTCAAATTCTGAATAGTGTCACTTGGGAGAGTACCCTTTTGGCGTGGGTTCATGCTAGTTGACAACTGGTGCATTTGTGTTTCAAGCTTCTTTATGGAGATGGCATGAGACTCATCCTTCTGACTGATACCTGAAAGTTCAGCTTTTATCTCCTTCATACTTGCATCCGTGGAGTCAACCTTTTGGAATACCTTGTTGATCAATTCCCTCATGCTAGGTTGACCAGCCCTCTCTTCACGAGTCGCAGGCGGAACGTAGAGGCCAATTCTATCATTTTTATACCCGTCCTTTTTCTGCCAGTCACCATCTATGTATCCAGATCGATTGTAGTAATCATATCTGTTTCGACCTTGATTTCCTTGGCAAGAAGCCCGAAAACCCATCCCTTGGTCATTCATATAACTGACTTCTTCTTCGGATGAGTAACCGTCTGGTCTAGGTGCTTTGCCTTGCGAACCAATGGCTTTTACCTTCTCTACTCCCTCATCTAGGAATTTCTTTGCAAGCAACCGAAGTGTCGTGTTCATCTCAGCAACTTCCTGTTTAATGTCTTGCAATTCATTTGGATCTACTAACTTACCAACTGCATAAGTACCTACTGGAATCTTAGCCTCTCTAGTATGCCATGCTCGGTTAGTCTTCGCAACCCTGTCCAGCATATCTGCAGCCTCATAGTATGAATTCTCCATGAATGCTCCTCCAGTTACAGTATCAACTACTACTTTAGTGTTTGCGTTCAAAGCCTTGTAGAAGATCTCCATCAGATGCCTTGAAGGAATTCTGTATTTCGGAACTTATTTCAACTTCTGCTTAAACCTCAGCCAAGAAATATACAATGCTTTCTTGTATAATATTGTGATCAATAAAATTTTTATTTTCTAAGAATTTTCTCTTGTTCTTCTCTCCAAGGGATGAAAAGGTGGGTCCTTCTTTGAATAAATGGGGTAAGAAAATGCTAGGCAAGTAAACTTGTTACAACTAAAATGTCTTTTTGAGTTTCTATTGTACTAGGCTAGTAAGCTTGTTAAAATCACAATGGTTTTCTGAAGGTTTTACTTATAACATGTAAATATGATAGTAGAGTAGGATTTTTCTCGAGTTTGAGGGGCATCTAGGGCAGGGAGAGCCATCCAGCCCAAATATGTAGAAAAAGTAATACTTTTATGATCCGAATTACTCTTTGACTGACTTTGGCAAGCCATCCTATAGGTCAAGAAGCCGGGTTTTTGGCAAGCCTTCCTTTAGGATGAGAAACCCATTCCTTTCCATAAGAAAAGTATTGTCCTTATAATATTGTTGTTCTAGCCTAGGCAAGCCATCCTCTTGGATGAGCAACCATCTTCGTAGGAAAACTATTGTCTTTTTATGCTCGTCATGCCTGCTTGGTGTATCCTATGCACCTTCGCCTATCTATTTGGTATCAGAGACAGACCATCTCCTTTGGAGGGAGGAGAAAGGTTTTGTATAAGATCTATTCTCATTGTTATTACCATCAACTATAATATAGTTTTGTTTGTGTCTCTAGTTATAGCTCTGTCCAAAGTCTAGTCTAATCTTTTTTGAGTCTGTATCATAATTATGTTAGAGTCTCTAGTGTAATTTTGTCCAAAGATCTTTAGTATATTATTACCTGCATCATTACCATTAGATTTTGTATATAGTTGTGTTTGAGTATTTACAAATTTATCGGTGTTAGAGTCGTTACCATCATCTTCCAACTCTTGTAAATCCATCTCATTCCCATCTGCGTCTAACCCTTGTAAATCCTTAACAAAAATAAATGTGTACCCTATTCTTAATAATACCCTATCATGTAAATATGATTACCTCTATGAAGTATATGTGTTACCCTCAGAAAATAAAGTATCTTCTACCAACCTACCACTACTAAATCCATATTCCGCCTGTCCCAGAAAGTCATATTTTCTGTGGTTACAAATTCATTTCTTGGTTCAATGAAAGCCTAAAGGAGTTAAGGAATATGTTGTTGCGTCAAAATTGACCAACACCTTATTCTTGCAACTCAAGAGGAATAATTTATCACCCTACAAATATCAGAGGATTATTTGGGATAGTTTAAAAATTATGGTTTCACCCATATCTATTTTGGTGTTGTTAGAGTTGCGTTGACATATTATGAAAGAAAAGGACAATCAGTTGTGGATTATCTTTCACTCCTTGGTACTAGATACAATGAGTATAAACATGCAAACTTGGGGACCACAAAGATTACTCTCAACGCCGAGACAATCTTTGTTGCTATATTTTCCAACTTCAACATGTCCCTCTATGATCCGTATATGATGGAGGCGTTAAAGATCCAGGTATAAAATCCTTGGAGCTCCACAAGCTAGAAATTCCATAAAGGCAACTCTCCACTAAGAAATAGCTTGGCTAGTTCAAAATCATGCTATGGATATATCTCTTCTAAGTGGAAAAAAATGCTTTACTCTTAAACATAGATGCCACAGGTGGAACTACTATGTGCACCCAAATCCTGAGGCAAATATCTAGAGAAAAACTTGCCAAAATTCTTCCTGATTCATGGGTTATAAATTATGAGAATCTCATGCTGAACCTATCCAATTCTCTGAACCCATCTTTACCCAAAAACATGACAAAAAAGTTTCCATCAGCTTTGACCACTCTCACCTCAAAAAACCAAATAAAACAACCTTATCTTTCAAGATGTATGAACCTACATCAGATCCTATGCCAAAGGATGACCCAAAAACATTCTCTTGAAACCTCACAAACCTCATGAGTGAGCACATTGGATAAAATACTTCAATCATGAATGCCTTGGTGTGAGGTGGTTCAAATTTCCTTCACAGACATTGTACATGGGAACTTTCTTGTGAATGTGATGAATGTCTGGATGATGATGTTGAATGGGATGAATACTATTATTAAAAATACAAATGGGACAAAAAGAGAAAAGGACGAAACTCTGAAAAGGAGTTTTGGAAAAAGTATGAAGATAGAGATTTCTATATCGGTTCACTGAGATATCCAGGAAAATATGAAAATTAGGTTTCATACAGACCTCAAGATTGTCCGACCTTATCTACCCCATTCATAAACAAACCTACCCAAACCAAAAAGACATCTGAACATCAAATACTCATAATGTCTCCTTCTAGCTCTAGTCATACCTTTGAGTTCCCATTGATAACTTGGTATTCTTCCTACTTATTTAGCTCCTAATCTTATGCTTTTGCTAGTATAAAGTGGATAAATAGTGCAAATTGACACGTATTACTTCTATTTTACAGGGTTCTATATTTTAGAAGTGTTCGAAAAAAATTCAAGTGAAAATAAGTCAAATGGAGCAAAAAGCGAGCTGTTGTACACTGGCATCAAATTGGTCATCACAATCGCGAAGACAGAGCCACGCGATCGCGATGAGCTGGAAGAAACTCAAAGCATTATGACCGCGATAGTGGTTCACGCGATCGCGATGCAGGAAATTATAGAACCTCACGATCGCGAAAGTCATGCACGCGATCGCGACTAAGGATTCATCAGTTGTGGGGCAGATTTGGAAATTCCTATTTTTGGAAACCCCAATTCACATAAAACACTTCCAAGCCATCTTGAATCATATCTTTGGCTATTTTCAGAACTTTTGAAAAAACTTGGGAGTAAGGTTCGTCAACCAACACCATAGGAGTGAAGATTTGAATGCTTTGTATTGTAAAATCTTTAGATTCCATTCTTCAACTCTTGTTCTTAATTGCTATTTATTTGGTGTATTATTGACTTGAGATTTTGGGTTTATATTAGAGATAATACTTTGTGGGTTTTTTATTCTAAATCTAGATTTTGTTCTTGTTTGATTATTTGGGTCTATTGAATCTTCCATTGCTTGAATTTATAGTCAATGGTTGCAAACATTGATTTAGCTTACTGATTTGGGTTATTGCTCAAGAGAGAATATGTCACGACCCAAATTCTCAAGTCATGATGGGACCTACAATCCCCAGTAGGCGAACCAATTCCCGTAGCCCAGAACGGTTAGTAATGGGCTACTGCCTAACCAAAACGCACCAGCAAGCAGAAATAAGTGAAAGCAAAACTCGAATATAAATACATAAAGGAAACTACACCAACCCCAAGACTTGGTATCGACAGTACATAAGCTTGTAATAGAATACAAGTGCTAGAAGTAAAAAAATACAACATAAATTGCCTCCGAAAGTACAAGGAGCAACAGTACAATAGATGGGATGTAGACAAGCCCAGACCATCAGGCACTCACCCTAGTCTCAAAGATCCAAAAGCTGCACGAGTCTCCAACGTGATCAACGGCGAAAGCTCAGTTAATATCTGCACAAAAAAGTGCAGAAGTGTAGTATGAGCACCAAAACCACGTGTACTCAGTAGGTATCATAGGCCGACTGAGCGCATATAAGATATAAAAGCAGTAAGTAACAGATAGCAAGAAAGCAGTCACTGAGGCAATAAGCAAGGCACAAGGAGCTAGCACAGATCATCCATAACCAAGAGCTTCAAGTAACACATGCTAGCATAGAGATACAATCACACAGAATCACTGGTGAAGGAAATAAGAACGCACCTGTAGTCCTTGTACAACAATATAAGTAAGTAGAGAGAGAGTTGAGAAAATGGCGGTATACCGGTAACCTCAAGTGGAAGGAAAAGACGGAGAGTAGTCTAACATACTCAAAATGGAATCAACCAGTATAAGGAAATCATAACACCAATCCAATCATATGATAGCATAACCAGGGAATCAACTCAAAAGTACAACCCTAGGATGAAATAACTAGGCCACGATAATCGAGAGATACCACTCAGCTTCCCACAAGAATAGAACCAGAGTCTCACACTCTGTTTCAGAAGGCCTCAAAAAAGTTCCTCAATAAGATAGGACTCTAAAGCCCTCTCAATAATAAAAAATCCCACAACCAAAGCCTCAACAGGCTAGCCATCACTAATCTTTCAAGAACCGGGTGCCAAGACAAGCTCTAAGTAAAAACAGGAGTAAATATAGTCTACCTACAGTCCCAACGGCCGCCCATACACCGAGGAACACAATCAAGTGAAAACAAACCCTCCGGCATCCCATACTACCGGAGCGTACACTGAACACACAACAAACAAGGGTGGAATCCAATGCATGATATGATATAATGTGAAATAGAACCTCTTTATGTACCTCCTCCGGTGCCAATCAGGCCCAGCAGGCAGGTTCCATGGAAGGACTCAGCCTGTATACCTCTACTCCACCGTATACCCTTCCCTCCAGCACACGCAGCCCGAAGCCCCAGGCCCGGAGCGACAAGGTCCATGGAGGTCCCTGACCCCATACTAAAACTCAGTATCAAGACATGTCATCCGGAAGCAAGTTTGGGATCAAGATAGAGACCCAGTCTCAATTATGCATGCCCAGACCCCGTCCAGGACTAAAGTAGTAGAAAATGCCTCAAAAACCCCTCCAAGGGTGCCCGGGCATAACCGAGTCTAAAACTGTAGTAAATCAAGTCTAGTGCTCCGCCCCACAGAGACTAGTATCAGTAATAAAATCAAGTCTGGTGCTCTATCCCGCAGAGACTAGTATCAGTAATAAAATCAAGTTTGGTGCTCTGCCCCGCAAAGACTAGTACCAGTAATAAAATCAGTGCGAAAACATCCAAAAATCCCCTTTTCTATCAACAACAGTACCAAAAATGGGCCCCAAGGGCCATGCAAATTTAGGAAAACTGTCAGTAGTGGCTCACAGCCAAAACTGTAGTAAAACATGCAAGGGAAAACCTTTTTCATGGATGATATGCTCGCACACAAATATAAAAGTAGCCCAACGGCTCACAACAATTCCTATCATCCCTGCACAAGCCCAATAGCTACTCAGCAGACATAACCAGCCTAAAAGGATAATCCCCTATGTCCGGGACTCGCGGACATTCCCAAATAGCCCACCATCTATGTTCCAGAGTCAATACAAGGCCACACAGGACCACAAAGGTAATATACATTACTACACGAATACTACAAACAACGTATGAAATAGACGGACGAAAGGCGGACAAGGTTTGGGGTACCAACCTATAACAACCCATCCAAGGATGCTAATTAATGCAGTTATAGCTTATATACGCAGAGTCTAGATAGGGGAAAACCATAATCTACCTGTCGTCCGACGAATAACTGCGGGGATGACGTCGTCCAGGCTCAAACTGCTCTGGGAAGCTCTAAATCGCAAAACCACTATCAATACAACAATCTACAGATTAAAACAAGACTAACGATACCCATAATGCAAAAAATATAACCGGGTTGAAATCCGGGTCACAAACGGGCCCGTGGGCCCCGTAATCCAAAACTGGAAATGAAAAACACACCTGTGTTCCTTACCATCCCGGGAGCACATGCTCAAAAATTGAGCGGAAACGGACAACAATTAGGGCTCAAAACACCCCGCAAATCAAGGAATTTAAAGAATGAAATTCGTGGAAGAAATCGAAAAAATCACAAAAGAACTTACCCGATTTAGAATCCAACAAACGCTCAAGATTCAACAAATATTAACCTCCAAGCTGTTGGTAATTATCAAGGTAATTTATGGAGGTTTTGGGTTCATCATCCATGGAGAATTCGGAATTTAAAGAGAGGATTTATCGGATTTAGGAGTCCACAAACGAGCATGGATCGACAAAATATTATCCTCCAAGTAGTTGGGATGAACAATGGTTATATGGAGGTTTTTGAGAGCTATTTTAATGGAGAATATCATTTTTGGGGTCTTTAGAAATAAAGGGGAGAAGAGGGCTAGCCAGCTATATAAGGTGCCAGAGCCCAGGGGCCAGGGCGGCCCAGGCGCACCAGGGCGGCTAGGGAGCAGGTGCACCAGGCTGGCTAGGGCACAGGCGTACCAGGGCACAGGAGGCCAGGGCGCATGGGGCGCATGGGCGCAGGGGCCAGGCGCATGGGGCGCATGAGGCGCATGGGCGCAGGGGCCAGGCGCATGGGGCGCATGGGCGCAGGGGCCAGGCGCATGGGGCTGCCCACACCAGCAACCAGCAACCAATCCTTAGGCAAATTTTCACAAGATGGGTCCCCAGGAACGCATCCGGGGTCCCGCGAACACAAACGACCTGAGCTATTCGACTAAAAACGACGTTTCGGATCCAATGGAATCAATGAAAATCTCATAGGATGTAAACTTAACAAAAAGTGGGCTCCACGCCCAAAATCAACCTTTAGCCAACTATTCCCAAAATGGAACCCAATGGCCAAAATCAAGTCCGAAGGCCTAGGGACCCAAACCAATAGTCTCTCTAGCCTAAACTCGATATTCCCGAGCTAAAAGCACTGACGGAATTTCCATCCGAGACCGTGCTCTCCGAATGTTGATCAAAGTCAACCAAACAAGCCCAACTGGCCTGAAAACACAGAACGAGAGATAATTCCAAGCTAAAAAGCTTCTGGATCCCGACCAAAGGTCTCTCTGGACCAAAGTTCACGCTCCGGAGCTAATGGAATTGTCGGAATTCGATTCCAAGCACGTACACCCAGGATGTTGACTGAAGTCAACGATTTCAAAAGCTAAAAGCTCTAAAACAAGGAATGGCCAAAAAGACCAAGCAAATGGTCGGGCACCGAACTACCGGTCCCAGCAAGCCATAAATGACTTGGGGCTGCTACATGCAAGCTCTAACGGTACAAGAAAGGCAACCACGCATAAATGACCGGAAGGGTCATTACCCCATCCACTACTAAAAAGACTTTCTTCCCCGAAAGTCAGGAAAGAAGGAAAGACTAGAGATCAGAAGAACAACGGGTAAAGGGCCCGCACTACTCTCTCGGACAACCCGGGTAGCCTCCTCGGCTGGACGACACCAAACAAAACAGAACCAATGAAAAGCAACCCAATCTAACTCCTTACTAGCCAAGCTAGAACCCAAACTTAAAGTCCAAAATTCAAAGGGTCTGCCAACCCAAACTGAACCTCGAGAACCTCAACCGGAAAGCACTGACACAACACCGAAACCAGAGAAGCAAGGCGATCAACACACAGAACTCGAATCTTCGAAACCACAACCAAGTTTGCCGAAAAAGCCAACAACCAAAACTCTAACTCATGAACCCGCTGATCCGCAAAACCCTTTTATTCTGAGCCAAATCCTTCTGTGCCATAATCATGAAACTTCATAAAAGCTGAACTTTCGAGCCACTATCAAAACATCAACTGACACACTGGAGATCCATAGCTCACTCTTATACTCTACCACAGAAGAATTCACCTTTTATACTCAAGTTATATCGAAGTCAAGCTATAGTCTACTAGCCTTTGACATCCAAAATAACAATCCGAAGCATATCGTCAAAAGTTGTAGTTACCTTCCCCGACTGAACATCAACAAATGAACGGACACTTTTGCTATCATCAAACTCTATAATTGAACCCAGCTGAACCAACCATCTGAACCCGATTGAACTTTGCACACCAAAGTTAGGAAAGGCACATGTGGATACCTTGTGTTGACGGAGAACTTCCAAACTGTAGAATGAACCCAACTGCTGCACCATGCCGAGTCTGAGTCAACTGGAAGTGAATGAACCAGAGCAACCTGCCCAACAGACCCAAAACCAAAACCAAGCCTCTGCAAGAAGTGTGGTAAGCCTACCACGAGGTCTGTAACCACCAACTAAGCTCCAAACACTCGAATACTGCATAAATTCTAAAATCACTTTACTAATCTCAACTTATGAAGAAATCAAACACGCTGAGAATATCAAGTCAGAACTCCCCGTATGCAAGGAAAGGGTTTCTGGGGTTCAAAGTTGCCATCTAGACATGGAAATTTGCATATAACTTCAACTCAACCCCTTGGCTCGAATCAACCGCTCTACCGAATCTGAACACAACCAACTATTTCGAAGCATATATCATACCGAACTTTTAGTCCATACTGGCTGAGTCTAACCAATACTGGGACCCCACATAAACAACAACCCCGGAAGAACTAACTGAACAAGCTTTCAAATCCTGGGCAAACGAATGGATATTATCAGTCTCTACGTATCATCAGAGCTCAAAATAGCCTTGCTAGTCTTAACCCGCACAAGCTGACCACATAAAGCATACACCACTGCTGAAGCTCAAACTTACGCCGCTGAGTCTGTCCAACCATGGTAGAAGAACCTCGTACTAACTAGAACACTGCTGAAATCTAGAATATCCCGCCTCTTGCAGAGGTTAGCCAAGGACTAGGTGTCCAAGGACAATAGCCGCATCCACAACTGAAGTAAAAGAAGCAAAATTGCCCGCACCCACTGCCTTCTGGCACTAGGATGCTGCAACCAAATCGAAACTGCCACCAACCATCCGATGTAACCTGCCAAGTTATGATTCTGAACACCGACTTTCAAAACTACCAATCAAAGCGTTGCTCGAACCTTTATGCTACCTATGAACCCTTAAGAACCCAAGCCAACTAGGCCTGAAAATACAAGTTGCCAACACCGCAGCTGCTACTGAAACAAAAACCAATCGATGGAAAACCCACGACAATGTGTAGATGGTTGGATCGAATCACCAACACACAATCCCAAAGCAAACCTTCATCGCCACCTCAGGCAACTACGAGGACACTTAAACACAAATAAAGAGTCATCTCCCTTCTTTTTCAACTAAACAAAAAATGCTTCCTTAGCACATACTAAACCTTATAAATCCTTTCTCCAATAAGAACCTGAAGCCATTACCTTACTACTCATAGCTACCCATCAAATTCAATAAGGCAGGAGAAGAATAGGCCGGATGCCCAACTAACCCGAAATGCTTACAAATATAACCTAACCACGAGGTTACGATCAACACTTAGTCGAAAGTGCTTAAAGTCAAGACCCAATCACGATGCCAACATCCAGAGCTCATCGAAAGAGCTACGATCAAGATTCATTCCAACTGGAGCTAGGGATACAACAAAACACCCAACGGACCAGGAAGTGGAGGAGAATATGGGAACAACCTGCATACCTACCAACCTCCTAAACTAATCAATAAGGAGGGTCGACTCTAGACACTCGAGAGACCAAACCAATCTATGCACACTAGCATAACCAATATCTCCCAACTGAGGCAAAATCCTAACTCCGACCCAACTACCGGTAATACATCGAACCATCACACGGATCTCCAGCCATGCTAGATAACGGCCTACGCAACAACCATCTAGGACCGCTCAAAAAGGGAAACCCAACCAAAAGTCCAGAATCACAATGAAACAGGGGTAACCCAACTAGAAACAGAATAACAAGAACTACCCACAAGCTACAACTCCGGGAAAACACCTCTCAAGGCTAACTTACCCCCATTCCCTGAGCGCGATTTTCTGCAGATTCTTTTAAACTTTCCCAGTGGTATTCTGGTCTTTTCCCAATTATTTTAATTCCGATTCTAAGTCATTTTGGGAGAAATTAAAGGGTTTTTAACTCTATTTCTCCCTCATTACTCCTAAATCACTCATACTTAGCAAATCTCTCAAGAATAGAACGCTCTCTCTCAAGAACAAGGCAAAAAGGGTTTTCTGCAAGTTCCTCTCAGAATCCAAAGGTTCAACCATAGAATCTTCATACAGGTATGTGGGATTTAACTAGTGGGTTCCTTTTACCCATTAGGTCCCTATCACTCAGTCAAATCCCTTCAGTTCTCCATAAATACTAAAAACCTAGGGTTCATAGACCTTAGAGAATTCTTGATATTCATATGTTATGGAATTATATAATGCTTATTCCTTGTTTCTTGGAGAATCAGTATAGTTCATGTACAGAATTTAGAACCCTAACTTGTTGTAATTTTCAGTACTCCATAGATTATACATGTTAGGCAGACTCAGTCAGATGATCAAATTTCAGAATTTAAATGTCATTCCTACAGCTTGGTTGTGTGCATTCTAAGATTACATTAGTATTTTGATCTATCCAATGTTATAGTTGCATGCTAGCTTATATTTAGTTGGGAGTAGACTTAGTACCGAGTGGACTAGGGATGAGGGCTTAGCTGTCAGCTTAGGCTATGACCCTTAGTAGCAATCCTCAAGTCCCAGAACTACGGCGCCACCGTAGGTTTGAAGGAGTCAGCTGTCAGACTAGGCTGCACCTTCTTGTCCCTTGTGGACATCAGTAGTGGATCCACGTCAGACTCGTTTGTACCCTTGGCAAGGTATGAACGCCCTTCCATCCAGGGTTACAGGTTGGCCCCACAGTTAGCTTAGCTTGGGCTATATCAGTTAGTAGTATCTCCCACAGTCAGATTTATGTGCATTGACATTGTATTCAGTACTCATGTTCAGTATTCAGATCAGCATGTTATTTCATGATTTATACTTGGTCACTGCATTCAGTACAGCTCTCAGTTACAGTTCAACATGTTTATTCTTATGTTCAGCTATATATATATTGTTCAGTCCATCTTGTATCTTGCATGCTCAGTATATTCAAAGTACTGACGCATACTTTTGTGCTACATCATTTCATGATGTAGGTTCAGGCACTCAACATCTATATCGCACCTAATTTGACCTCCGGTCCATACTCAGCAGCTCAGTGGTGAGTCCCCAATAGTTCAGGGACAATAGACATGCCTTTATTTCAGCATGTATCTTCAGTTTTTAGTTTTGCTAGAGTTAGCTGGGGGCATGTCCCAGCAACTCCTATTCAGTTAGATGGATTTCAGACATAGACTAGATTCAGCACTTTTAGTATTGTTATTCAGTCAGTACTAATCCAGATTCTTATAGATTCAGATTTCATTTGGCTTCTTCCCGCTTTCAGATATTTAATTGCTTTAACTTTTCGCACAGTACATATCTTTAAACTGGTTTTTCTTAGATATGCCATGCCATGGGTTAACTTGGGGTCACTCATGACACTAAGCACCGTGTCGCGTCCAGGGGGTAGCCTCGGGCTATGACAAACTTGGTATCAGAGCATAAGGTTCAAGTGTCCTAGGATGTCTGAAAGTCGCGTCAAGTAGAGTCTTCTTCATGGGTGTGAAGCGCGCCACACTTATGGAGGAGGGGCTATGAGACTTTATTAAGAATAACTTCCCTTCTTTCTTTTCAAGCTCATGCTATAGAGTGTGAGCTCTAATTGATCTCTCTCTATTCTAACTCGTGCTCTTCGCATTTCGGAAAAATGCCTCCAAGAAGAGCTAACGCTAGAAACCAGCCAGCAGCCCCAGCAGACCCCTTAAACGAGCTGGTTACACATGCCAAATTCAGGGCTGCCTTCCAAGTGCTCGCTCAAGCCATGACCGCTCAGGTCAACCAGCAAGCTACCGCACTAGCTCCACCTTAGGTCAATGCTGCTGCAGCCAGAATCCGGGACTTCACTCGGATTAACCCTCCAGAGTTTCATGGGTCCAAGTCAGAAGAGGATCCCCAAGAGTTCCTTGAGGACATCCAGAAGGTCACTGACATTATGGGTGTCACTTCAGTCGAGGGTGCAGACTTGGACGCTTATCAGCTAAAGGGAGTGGCCTACACTTGGTACCAGCAGTGGAAGGAATACCGTTGTACCAATGCAGGACCAGTGACTTGGGATATGTTTAGAACTGCTTTCCTGGATAGATTCTTTCCACTAGAGCTCAGGGAAGCTATGATTTAGGAATTCATCAACTTGAGGCAGGATGACATGAGTGTACAGGACTACGCTCTAAAGTTCACAAAATTATCCAAGTATGCTCCAACAATAGTAGCTGACTCCCGAGCTCACATGAGCAAGTTTGTGTCAGGTGTGTCCGACGATGTGGTAAAGGAATGCAAGACGGCCATGCTTGTGAAAGAAATGGACTTCTCTAGGTTAGTTACTTATGCTCAACAGATTGAGTAGGAAAAGTTCAAGGAAAGGGGAGGTGATGCTAAGAAGTCTAGGAGAGATGAGTATAGCCACTTTTAGCAGAGGTCAGAGGGTGGAAATCGGTCTCAGTATCGACAGAAAAATTCAGCACCAACTCCATCTTCTGCTAGTGCCCCAGTGCCTAAGTTCAGGAAGGACCAACGGGGTAGAGCATCTGGCTCCAAGTCCTAAGGTTCAGTTACTAGTGGGCACACTAATCCGATGTGTAAGAAGTGTGGTAAGAACCACCAAGATGAGTGCATGGCAGGCAGCGGAAATTGCTTTGGATGTGGTAAGCCAGGCTACATGATGAGGGATTGTCCCACATCTTCTCAGAAGGGTAAGGATATTCGCCCTCAGACTCATACCGGTTCTACAGCAGCTCCCGCAGGTCTCCCTACTCAGTAGGTTGCCTCATCTGGTATGAGTGGCGGTTAGCGCCAAAAGAGGTTGTATGCACTTCAGGGTCGTCAGGACCAGGAAGATTCTCCCGATGTGGTCACAGGTACGTTACGAGTCTTTAATACTGATGTTTTTGCATTGTTAGACCCGGGGGCTACACTTTCTTTTATAACTACATATATAGCAGTAAACTTTGTTGTCACTCCAGAAACTCTCCTAGAACCCTTCTCAGTCTCTACTCTAGTTGGTGACCCAATTATAGCTAGACGGGTATACAGAAATTGCCCAGTCACAGTTTACTAGAAATTCACCTCAGCAGATCTTGTAGAATTAGAAATGGTAGACTTTGAAATCATTCTAGGCATGGATTGGTTACACTCCTATTATGCCTCAGTCGATTGTAGAACTAGGATCATTCGGTTTCAGTTTCCTAACAAGCCGATCCTAGAGTATAAGGATAGTAGCTCAGCACCTGTAGGTCGTTTCATTTCCTACCTTAAGGACAGAAAGATGATTTCCAAAGGGTATATCTATCATCTAGTTTGGGTTAAGGACTCAAACTCTAAAACCCTAACTCTTGAGTCAGTCCCGGTAGCAGTGAGTTTCTAGAAGTGTTCCCAGAAGATCTTCCTAGAGTTTCCTCAGAAAGAGAAATCGACTTCGAAATTAATTTCCTTCCAGATACCCAGCCTATTTCAATTCCTCCTTACAGAATGGCTCCAGCTGAGCTTAAGGAATTGAAAGATCCATTGAAAGACCTTTTATATAAAGGCTTCATCAGACCCAGCATCTCTCATGGGGTGCTCCAGTATTGTTCATGCGTAAGAAATACGGTTCTCTCAGGATGTGCATAGACTATCATCAGTTGAATAAAGGCTTGTTGGCGGACCATCCTTATGAATGATGGACCATCAACTGGAGCCGTGGTTCTGCCTGTGGGTTTCAGGGCCTCTGGTCCTAGGAACAACGGTTCAACAGGATGGTCCATCCTTCTGAACGATGGGCCGTCGTATGATCCGTGGTTCCTGGGGCTGGAATCTGGGGTCCTCTGATCTTGGGGAACCAGGTGCATCAGGTCAAGCTAAACCATGATCCGTGGTTTGACTGGTGGTCCCTTGGATCAGAGCTGAGGTCTACTAGACTTGGGACTACGGCCTCAAACGACGGACTATTCTTCTGAATGACGGTCCGTTGTCTGAGTCGTGGTCCCTGGGGAGAACTGACAGGCTACTGGATCAGGTACTACGATTCCAATGACGGGCCGTTCTTTTGAACGACGGGCTATTATTTGAACCATGGTTCCTGGAAAGTTTGGAAATTTTTCTGAAATTATTTTCCTACTGGTTTTTCTATGCTTAGCCTGGGCTTGGAAGTCCTGGGGTGTTACATAGGCTATAAAAATATTTAATACATAGACTTTTAAATATTAGATATGTATGCCATATAAGTAAATTAATAGCAATATACAGGCATGTGTACTATAAAAGCACCTAATACCTGAGCTCTAGAACTGTAAAAGTACATAGCATGCAGGTAAGATAATTTTTCTACACACATGAATGTGTAATTTGTATTAGTGCTAATATCCACCACCTTGTTGGATACCATATGGAGATGGAAGAGGCTAATAAAAAATTTCCACCATTTTTTGAAAAAGAAAGTAAAGAAGTGAAACCAACAAAAGCAACAGACGTTTTATCAACACGAAATTCATTTTTGAAACAAGATCAAACTTTAAGGGCATGTACCAAATACATCCATGCCCTTGTTTCAGATTTTAACTCTAAAGTGTTGGTGTTTTAACATGTTTAAAATAGAACAAATGTTTTTTTTTAAAATTTGGTAATGAATCAAAGGCATACATTATTAGAGTCTTCATATGTGGGCCTGAGACGATGAAAGAATCGGTAACTACAACTTGTCATCTACATTATAACAGTTTCAAAAGTAGACAATAAGATCATAAACCTTTTTTAATCTTTCACTCGTTAAATTTCACTCTCTAATACTCATTATGAACATCTGTCGAGCACACTACCTACAAATTAACTAAATAAAATTACACTCAAATTAGATAAACCTTATAAGCAAGTAAACATATATTATATGAGCTAATTGATTTTAGACATCTCTAAATAGGTAAGCCATGAGACATATAACACTTAAACAACTACGCCATAAATAGGGTGATATATAAGAAAATAATCTATAAAGCCCATAACCTATGGATAAATTTTCGATGTGTGTAACATGTAGACAAGTGGACAATACCGTGACATTTATCATATAATCAAATAGACAAGTAAACTACAAAAGTACTTAATTATTAAATCTTAAAATTGTGGAAATATATAGTATGTAAATAACTTGGTTATGACATATGAGCATATGAACTATAACCTCTAAACCGATATACTTACAACCTATAAATAATTAAACATATGTCATATGAGCAGTTTAATTTTTGACATCCTAATCATATGAACTTTTGAAATATATAACATTTAAATAAATAAGCTATTGTGCATGTAATGTAGAAAGGGGTGACCTATGATGTCACATGTAACTAAGTAATCTATGACATATGAAAAAAATTCCCTCTAATGCATATGTATGTAACATATTGTCACGATCTGATTTCTTGATCATGATGACACCTACAACCCCCCAGTAGGTGAACCGATCCCTGTAGCTCGAAACAATTAGTAATGGGCTACCTTCTAACAGTTTAAGCAGAAGATTTGATACATAAGTGGAAGCAAGGGCATAATGAGAAGAAAATAGATACAAGAGAGAAATAAACAAGCAGAATCTAAACCAACCCAAAACCTGGTATCAAAGCGTATAAGAGTGGAACTACATCAGGAGTACAAAGGTCCAAAAGACAAATATACACAATATCTCCGAAACTATAAGAGTACAAAATACACCAAGGATAACTGAAGTCAAGCTTTGAACGCCAAGAGCTCTCCCTCAGCCTGGATGATCCAAAAACTGCACCTCGCACGAGTCTCCGATGCGCTAACGGTGATGGCCCACGCTAGGATCTACACCAAAAGATGCAGAGGGTAGGGTGAGCACCAAATGCGAAGCAAAAGGTACCCAGTAGGTATCATAGGCCGACTGGACACATATAAAGTAAAAGAGCAATAGCAGACAAAGTAGAAGCAAGCAGTCACAGAAATCAATGGTAAAGTACACAGGAACTAGCCCAGAGTGAAGACAACAGAAAACAATATATAAGACTAGCATATAAAATATATACACACAACAGGCACAGGTAAAAGTAAGGATGACGCACCTGGGATCCTCACAAAAATAGTATATATATAAGTGTAGGTTCTCAAAATAGGCGGTATACCGGTAACCTCAAGTATAGATAAGGGGAGGGAAGGATAAAGTAGACATGCTCAGTAAATAGAATAGATAACCAGACAAACCATATCACACTCAATCCAGCAGTAACAGCCTAGCAAGTCCAGTTCCACACCTATAACCGTAGTAGAGAACAATCCATAATAAAGTAAAGAGAGTCTACCTATAGTCCACCGGCCGCCCATAACACTGAGGAATACAATCAAGTGAAAACAAACCCTCTTGCATCCCATACTACCAGAGTGTACAATCAACAAATAGCAAACAAGGGTGGAATCCCGAACAATAAATGATATGATGCATGAAAACCTCAGGGTGAAATAGAACCTCTATATGTACCTCATCCGGTGCCAATCGGGCCCAGCAAGCAAGTTTCATGGAAGGACACAGCCCATATACCTCTACTCCACCGTATACCCTTCCACCTGGCACACACAGCCTAAAGCCTCAGGCCCTGATGCGCCCAAATTACACCTCTAAAAGAAGCGTAAATGGTCGATGTTCAAATATAGAACCCAACTAAAGGTTGGGGTCCATCCCACAGGGAATATGGTAGGACTAGGGTCGATCAGTGTTTACTCGTGCTTTTAGTCATTATTTCCCGCAAGGGTTTTTTTAAAGTGACAAGTAACGATTGTAAATCAAAAGTAACCAAGTAACAATTGCTAATTTCGAAAGTTGTAACCAATGGATGAGATGACTAGGGTAGTGTTCCCCATGAAATCATAACTTAGTAAGGCGTTTGTACTTAATAAACTAGTTTGGTGCTTAGCATGAAGAATCGGTAAGTTAGGTTCACCTAATTTCTTGGTCCAACAACTAAATGAATTTCACCACACGCCTTGGTCTGGCCGCGGGTGTGTGCTTTACTAACCTTTACCCTGGATCCCAGATTAGCTATTCCCGAACAAGGTCAAGCTATTAGATGAGGGTTGGTAGCCTCAAATCTCCATTGTTAAGCAACCTTTTTCCCATCTGTTACCTCCTTGGTCCGACAAGTAAGGATAAGGTGAGTTCTGACGTTGTGCACCATTAAAAAGCAATCAAAGCGAAGGGAAGAACAATACATGCATAAACACCGCCCTTGATTACCTAACTACTTTGCCTACTTCGTTAATCCTTCATGGTTCCCACAACCCTAGTTGTGAATTTAGCTACTCATGTTCATAAGTGCACAATTAATATTTGTTTGAGCAATCGTCAATAGATACTTACAATTGAGAATAAAGAAATATGGAATCTTGAAGAAACATCTCAGTAACACTTCAATTAATCAAGAACTTGTATTTGAATTAATACCGAAGAACATTGCAATAACTATCTGAAAGTATCCTCAAAATAATGTGTAACCAATGTGTAACCTCTGTGTAGCGTCATAAATAAAACCTAAGGGAAAGTATTTATAGATAAAGGGATCAAATCCTAATAAAATTGGGAGAAGCTGGACACGGTAGATCCGTCGAGATGCCTCATGGGCCATCACTGGTGCGATGGGTGGGTGCCCGTCAGCATTCTTCAACTCTTCAAAAAATCTCGCTGCCACGATCTCACAGGCTGAGGCGATGGGACATCGCAGCTGTGACGCCCATCGTGATCCTCACATCGCCTGACTTAGCTCTTCTCTATCTCTCCTGCCTAGTTTCCACAGGCATCAGCGACTGGCCATCGGGATTGTCACAGGCACCGTGGTTCCCGTTTCCCTTCCTTGGCTATTAGCATGTCTCCCTGGAGCATTTCGATAGGCAAGGCCATGCCCCATTGTGTATTCTACGGGAATCGTGCCAGCCCATCGGGGCTCCACAGCCTTAGCAAGTCCTGCTGCCTCAATCCAACGGTCAGCCCCATGGGCCGTCGTGGGTGTGATGCCCGTGGTTTCTTCTCTTTTGCCTAGAAACTACAACTTTTTGGCACTTTTATCTATTTCATACTTTGTCCCTACACAAATAACAAACGATATCAAATCTAATAAAATATACCCAAAAATCCCTTGTTTTAAGTGTCGAAAGTGCTGTCAAATCCTGGCACATCAACACCCTCAACTTAGAATCTTTGCTTGTCCTCAAGCAACAGATTAAGATAAAACTTAAACGACGCTTACGCGAAAGAAAACTAGGAACTATGGCAGTCATATGATTTTGCATTTTAGTTCATAACAAGTATCCCCCTTCTTCTTTAATACAAACCCAGTGCATATGTTCCATTCATCAAGACAACACAAAAGGGATCCATGGACGTCATTATGTTATCAACAGATGATCTAGCATACACATATGAGACTCACACCAACAAGTAGCAGTCAAAGTTGCTCTAGTGCCCTCACCATAAAGAAGTCTCATTCGCACAATAACACAGTTATATTTCCGGGACTGAGCTAAGCACTCATACTCACAAATAATTTCAAGCAATGCGTGCACAATACCATACGCTTGCTCTTATTTTCTATGCCTCGACTTTTGGGCAATTGGATTAGGATCACTATAGGACTTTACTTGGCTTGTAGAGTAGGCTCGGGAACGGGTATGGTAGATATGGGACAATAGTGACTAAGCCCTCCTTGACACTACGCTATGTTGCTTCCACTTATCAGACCAACTCTATTTTCTTTCCCTTTTCCTCCCTTTTTATTTCTTCTTTTTCAAGTAACGGGTGCGGCTTTTGTTTCAAACTCAACTACTTTTTCACATTTTATCTTTCTTTTTTTTCTTTTTTTTCTTTCTTTCTTTCTTTCTTTTTCTCTCTTTTTCTCTTTCTTTTTCATACCTGTCGCACCCATTATTTCTCCTTTTTATCTCTAACCTCTTTTATTCATACCCATACTTCTCACTCACCTCTACAGTAGTCACCCTCAACTTAGGCGCCTTAGTTGAGGTACACAATGTCCAAGGAGGGACCAGGGCCAAACTAAAGGTCCATAAACAGAAATAGGGAAGGTGATTAGGCTAGACAACAAAAAGGGTCAATGTAGGCTCAAATCCGGGATCAAAGGGTATTCACATCATTTGGTCGGTCATTTGGGACTATATGGACTATTTCAAAAATGACCTATGATCCTTTCCTAACCAACTATCCTATGACCTAGGCAAGACTAACCGGGCAAGTTTTAGATTGGCACACAAAGCAAGAACAAATCGAATTAAGCTCACTCACACATGGCACAGAGTCAAACAATCATATGCCACCTATTAAGTTTGTACTCTAGCTTAAGCCATTCATCAGATCGATCAACACAATTTCATGCACAGATCCACAATGGTTAGTCTATCAAAAATAGATACTATTATGTCACACAAAAATTCGGAGGGGTCTCCATTTTTCAATCAAAAATCTAGTTCGAAATCATATCATAGACTACACTAAGTTCCTTTTCTTATTTTACTACATACAACCTATACTAAATGTGCCGGTTCAACAAAAATTTAAAAACCTTAGGGAAAGAACACATGCAAGAAAATCCCAAGGACTCGGGTACCTTGTGAGTACCCTCATGGGTTGCCTCCCATGCAGAACTTAATTTAATATCGCGGCACGACTCAGGTCACTTGGCTACTCAGACTTCACCAAGGTGCCCATCAAAAACATGCTCACCCAATACTGCCTCCACCCTACCAAAAATAAATGGGCATTGCCCTCAATGCATGAAAAAAAACAAAAACAAATGGGGGCGGGAACATACCTGTGGCGCCTAAGCACCGGTACCGGGTGTCACTTCCTTTGGGCCCTCAAGATTGGTGCCCGTAGTGCTCTCATCAATTGAGGCTTCCTCTGCAGTCCTCTTATCAATAGTAACAGCTGCTCGAGCAGCTCCAACAACATCCTCTCCCACAATGGGGTCTAAAGAAGGTACATCAACTTATTCAGCAACACCACTTGCTGAACCACCTCGACCAACACTATCAACCTCAATCTGATATGCTGCCAATGACTGTTTTTTTGCTTTGTCCAGCTCTCATCTTGCCCTCTTCTCAGCTCTCTCTACTTTTTTCTTTTGAGAGTTCGGTCTAAGAGAAGCATCACCCTCTTGAACCTGCTTGTCCTTGCTCTTTCTTTTTCTCTTATGTGTAGTGGGCTCATGAAGTGGCTCAACAACGTTTTCAGGCTCCTTTTCCACAGTCGAGTCCAAGTGTGCCATACGGAGGTCAAGATCTACAAAATTCCATAGGTTGAGCGTGGGCTCTGGTGTGATCCATGGCAGGACTATTGGTGCTCTGGCTTGGGTAGGAGGAGGATTCTTCAATTTGTCGACTTTGACCTTCAGCTCCGCGATCTCCTTTTTCATGTCTGACAGCTCCACCACACCCATCTCCTTTAATCTCTCATCTACTCGGTCCTCTAATGCATCAATTCGGGCATTGACAGTTAGAAATGGTGTTATGGCCCTTTGGTTGGAAGCATTCACTATTGGCTAAAACTGTTCGGCAAACGCATTCATCTGCCTCCTCAGCTCAAGTGTCCTCTGGACGACGTCCGTGATGTTTGCCAGATGGAAGGCATAGATGGACTCAGGGTTATCCTCTAAAGGCACTGTGGTGGGGCGTGGATCAGCTGCCGAGGTGGATGGGCCGGTAGTATTATACTCGGACTGACTACCCTGTGGGGTGGGTCTAGTCGTAGGGGATGCTATCACTTTTGGTGTTGGGGCATGTGCTTCAAGAGTAAGAGCCAAGGGATAAGAAGTACCACTCAGACCTAGCACACGCGTCTCATCTTTGAACCTCTCTGGATGGTGGGTCTTTGTAGCTCTGACAGGGAGATCTACCTCTGCATACTTCAGAACTTGGGCCTCATCACATAGCTCAGTGATCAAACATGGGAATGGATATGAGGAGCTGATTTTGGTAACTCTGTCCCTAATCTCCTCTGCTATGATCTGCCTAAAGTTTAAGTTGTATTTAGAGATGAGAGTGGCCACTAGAATGTCCCTTTCCAGAGTTAGCTGATTGTCTGCACCCGTCGTCATCAGTCAAAATTGCACCAGTGCCCACCAAAACTTTGCCTCAAAAGATAACAAGGCCTTATGAATCATAGGCTTGTCTTGGTCTAGCCACTTCAGTGCCCCGGTCGTAGTTAAGCACTTGGCCAACCACTTTGTCCTCTTCGCCTCATTCTTCACCCGGAAGTCATAATCATAGGTGTTTGTGGGTGCCTCATACTCTGGCCCGAATAGGAATCTGTTGATGGTTTTGGCCGAGATGTTGATTTGGACACCCCTTACCGGGACGCTCTCAAGAGAGGGCAATTCATTGATTTTTGTCCCCTTTGACACAACCCTTCCTGGATAGCTTGATAGTTTGCATAAAATTCTCTCACGAGAGATGGCTGAAACCTAAAAGGGACTTGCTAGTCCAGCCCAACTTATAGTGCTGAAAATAAGCATCCAGTTTTGGGAACTTAGTCAGTTTGAACGGATATATCATCCATTCTTCAGCAATAGTCCTCCTTAGATGCCCCCTTCCTGTTACCTCTAGGCCATAATCAAATATAGCCTTTGACCCTGCAATGCTCCATCTGCGGGTCTCTCGATCTTGTCCCAATACAGCTCCAGGGCCAGATGGAGAAGATGACGGAGTACCCTTTTCCAGTGTGGCAGTTTCTGTGTCGGATTCAGCGGCTCCTCTTTCATCTTTGTCAGAACTATGCTCCGAGCCTTCCTCACCTCCGGACTCGTCTGCAGTGCCACTCAAAACCTGAGTAGCCAATTCTTTTCCTGTAGGTGCCTGTTCACTCTCAACACTGGATTCGGATGAGCCGGAGGATGATCCTTGTGGGTCTGCAGGTTGGTTGGCTTCCTCCTCTTCAGAGTGAGAGGAAGACAGAACCAGCTTCTGCCTTGTATTCTGAATGAGGGGGTGTTGTCAGAGTCGCTCTTCTCAGCCTCGGAATCAGTTGGCTGATCCTTTAGCCAAGATGGTCTGGATGCATCTTTAGCCTTCTGGGGCCTCCCTCGTCTAAGTGGTGGTTTTGGAGACATTTAGTACCTGCAGGAAACCAATATTATAAATCGGGACCAAATATGCAAACCAAGAAAATTTTCACATTTAGAAAAATTTGGCACAAAAATTACCCTCCCATGGGCGTAGGAGGGCCGACGTACCATGGGTCAGGGCGTTAGAATGGAACAGTGGGTGTTTTAAGGACAACTGTCCTACCATGGGCGTGGGAGGTCCGACGTCCCATCGGGTTGGGTGTAGGATCCGGCCAGAAACTTTTTCAAGTTTTAGGCCAACCCCACTCCATGAACGACGCCCGTCGTGCCTCAGACGTCCCGTCTGCTAGCCCGTGGGATTCAGTCAGGCGCACAATTTCGGCTTTCACTAAGTTATTCACACAAAAACAAGTTTCCCATTACCCATATTTAAAAAAACACTGAAATGTATTTCATTCACAAGGATTCACCAACCAACCCTAATTTCCTAACTTAATGGTATGCTTTTGCCCAATCATCAAGTGAAAGTGCTACAACTAGGGTTGTGATTTTAACCATGATGGCCGAATTACAACCCAAACAAAAACCTTTTAGCTATTTTTGACCAACTACAAGAAAGAGAAGAAACTTACTTTGTTGATTACTCAAAAACTCTTTGATCAACTTGATGGAAGGGTAGCGTGTGACTGGTGGGGCTTTGGATGGGGGTCAGTGGTAGTGATCTTGTGTGAGAGATGATCGCCGGTGAGAGGGATTGGGAGAGATGAGTATTTGAACATGCTTTACCTCAAGTGGAAGAGGTCAAGTCTTATTAGGCGCGAGGAAAGGGGAAAAAGGGGATTCCGGGTCGGGTCGGGTCAAAAAAAATGGGAATTGAAATTGTGTTGACCTTTGTTGACCGACCCAGATGACGGGCCATGCGACGCCCGTCAGACGTTCGACAGCTCATCGAGACTCATTTACCTGGTCGTCGGCCGTCTTCAGTTGCTTGTGTTGTCACGCCCATTTCCATGCCCGTCGAGGACGCGATGTCCCGTCATGTAGGCCGTGGAAAAGAGGCAGACAATCTCTCTTCCACACTTAGAAAAAAACTTCTCTTACTCTTGAGGGGTGTCACGCCTAGTCCCATGCCCGTCGGAGCCGCGTTGTCCATTCATAAGGGGCGTGGGTTTGAGGCAGAGCCCTCATTTTCCATACTTAACATTTTTATTGCTGGATGCCCCAGGCCCACTGGCGTGGCTTCTGAGATGGCCCATCACAGGGCCCGTGGGGTCCTTTCCTTCCACCAGCTTTAGCACTTGTTTCTCCTCTCTCTTTCTTCTGCAAAACTAACATACATTAATCCATGTGTTACCTCCCATGTAGTTCTTGATTTAATGTTGCGGCACGACGCAAGTGTTTTGGTTACTCAGACTTCACCAAACACTCTACAACCACTAAAACAGAAATAACTTAAAGTAAAATACAATTTCATGGGTTGCCTCCCACGCAGCGCTTAATTTAATATCGCGGCACGATGCAGGCTGCTTGATTACTCAGACTTCATCAAGCTCCTTCGGTGGGACGAACTCATCAATGCTCTAAGCCTCAATCATTTTGATCTCCTCTGCTGTGCTGAAATAAGCTTTTATCCGCTGTCCGTTTGCCTTGAACCTTTTTCCCTCAAGGTTTTCAAGTTCAACAACTCCATGGGGAAAAACTTGTACCACCGTGAAGGGTCCAATCCACTTGGACTTCAACTTGCCAGGAAACAAGCAAAGTCTAGAATTGAAGAGCAGGACCAAGTCACCCGGCTGAAAATCTCTTTTCTCTATCTTCCGGTCATGATACAATATCATCCTTTCTTTGTACAGTGCTGAACTCTCATATGAATTCAGACAGAATTCATCAAATTCATTCAACTGCCCAAGCCGCTGCAACAATGCTTCAGACTAATCTAAATTCAACTTCTTCAACGCCCACATGGACTTATGCTCTAACTCAACCGGAAGATGGCATGCCTTACCAAACACAAGCTGATATGGTGACATGCCTATTGGAGTCTTGTATGCAGTCCGGTATGCCCACAAAGCATCATCTAACTTCTGTGACCAATCCTTTCTATTTGCATTGACAGTCTTAGACATGATTGAATTTATCTCTCTATTCGAAACCTCTACTTGCCCACTTGTCTGAGGATGATAAGGGGTTGCAACTCTGTGTTTCACTCCATATTTCTCAAGCAAAGCACGAAACAACTTATTACAAAAGTGAGAGCCTTCATCACTAATAATGGCCCTTGGCGTACCGAACCTGCATAAGATGTTCTTTTTCAAGAATGCTATAACATATTTGCCTTCATTACTGGGAAGCGCAACCGCCTCCACCCAATTAGATACATAGTCTATAGCCACCAATATGTACCAGTTTCCATCGGACAGCATGAACGGACCCATGAATTCTATACCCCAAACATCAAATAGCTCAATCACAAGGATGGGATTTAGAGGAAGTTCATGCCTCCTTGATATGCCTCCTTCTCTTTGACATCTGCTGCATGCTTTAGCAAATTCATGGGCATCTTTGTGAATAGTCAGCCAATAGTAGCTGCATTGCAAGATCTTGTGCGCAGTTCGAATACCACTATGGTGACCTCCTACAGGGGATGAATGGCACGCTTCCAGTATCTCCATCATCTCAGCTTCAGGCACACATCTCCGGATCATAGTATCAGCACATACACGGAACAAGAATGGCTCTTCCCAGAAGTATTTCTTAACATCGGACATGAATTTTCTTCTTTGGTAGACGGACATATCATCAGGCACTAAATCACTTGCCAAATAGTTGGCAATGTCCGCGAACCATGGGATCAAATCTTGAGAAGCGGCCAGCACTTGTTTATCAGAAAACCAGTCATCAATCTCTTGCTCATCATTCAGCTTCAGCATCGCTTCTTCTTCTAGCCTAGACAAATGGTCTGCTACCTGGTTCTCTGTACCCTTGCGGTCTTTGACTTCAAAATCAAACTCTTGCAGCAGCAACACCCATCTAATCAGCCTTGGATTCGCATCCTTCTTCGCCATGAGATAACGAAGAGCTGCATGGTCAGTGTGCACCACCACCTTGGTGCCAAGTAGGTACGATCTGAATTTTTTGAACGCAAAAACCACCACAAGCAGCTTCTGTTCAGTCACAGTATAATTCTTCTGAGCGGGGTTAACTGCTTTGCTAGCATAATATATTAGGTTGCACTCTTCACAGCATTTCAATACACAGTCCAGATGATCCAGACAATCTTCAAAAGAGTCACCTACCACTAAAAAGTCATCCCTAAATACCTCTATACTGTCCTCCACCATGTCTGAGAAAATGGATATCATACACCTCTAGAATGTAGCTGGAGCATTGCACAGACCAAATGGCATCCTCTTGAAAGCAAACATCCCATACGGACAAGTGAAAGTGGTTTTCTCTTGGTCTTTGGGGGTAATAGAGATTTGATTGTACCCCGAATAACCATCAAGAAAATAGTACCAATCTCTACCCGCAAGATGGTCTAGCATCTGATCCATGAACGACATTGGGAAATGGTCTTTCTCAGTCCATGCATTCAATTTCCTATAGTCGATGCATATGCGCCAGCCTGTGACTGGCCTCATCGAAATCAACTCATCCTTTGCATTTGGGACCACAGTAATCCCTCTTTTCTTTGGTACACATTGGACCAGGCTCACCCACTTGCAGTCTGAAATAGGGTAAACCACACCTGCATCCAGCCACTTAATGATCTCCTTCTTGATGACTTCTTGCATAGGCTGATTTAACCTACACTGATGCTCAATAGATGGAACACAATCAGGCTCGAGATGGATTTTGTGTGTACAGATTTAGGGCAGAATACCAATGATGCCTGCAATGGTCCAACCAATGGCTATCTTAAACTTCCTCAAGACCAAAACTAGGGCTTCAACTTGTGCTTCACCTAGATCTGCAACAATGATTACTGGTAAAGTCTGATTAACTCCCAAGAATACGTACCAAAGATGTGCTGGAAGTGCTTTGATCTCCATGACTGGAGGCTCTTCAATGGATGGGTGGGCAGGTGGTTTCTGCCTATTCTTCAAGTCCAAGTCCAGCTTCTTTGGTGCATAACTGTAAGATCCCAAACCTGTGAGCGCTGCTACCATTTTATCATACTCCTCAATGTCGTCACCATCAAAGTTCATAAATACGGCTGCAAGAGCTTCGACACCAAGTCTCTCCACAAAAGGTATGACCAGCTGGTCCTCATCAACAACATCAATAACTGACACCACTCACATATCATCACGGTGCTTTATAGATTTGCACACATTGAAAGTCACCTCATCATCATTCAGCCTGAATTTCATTTGACCTGTTTCCAAGTCAACCAAAGTGCTCCCAGTAGAGAAGAATGGTCGCCCCAAGATAATGGGCACCTCAAAGTCAGACTCACAATCCAGAATCACAAAATCTGCAGGAAAGATAAATGTGTCAATCTTTACCAGTACATCATATAAAATTCCCACAGGCCTCTTCACCGTGCGATCTTCCATAAGTAGTCGCATTGTAGTCGAAGTGGGGGCTCCTAAGCCCAGCTGATTATATACTGCTAGCGACATCAGATTTATACTAGCACCTAGATCACACAAAGTTTTGGCGAAGTAGAATGCTCCAATCATGCAAGGAATGGTGAAGGCTCTAGGATCTTCCTTCTTCTGTACCATAGAACGAGATGCTATTGCACTGCAGTGGTGCAAATTGTTGGCTATATCAAAACTAACCATTCTCTTCCTCATCGCCAGATCTTTCATGAATTTTGCATAACCAGGCATCTGCTCTAATGCTTCGACCAAAGGGATATTGACTGATAGCTGCTTCAGCATGGAGATGAACTTGTGAAATTTTCCATCCTCAACCTTCTTCTTCAACCTCTGGGGATAAGATAGAGGAGCCAATGGCATAGATTTCAAGTACGGTGTAACCTCTTTGCTCTTCACCTTTAACTTAGAAGGCAGTCTCTCAGATGACCCTTCACCACTAGTTTTCTCTTCAGAATCGGCTACAATCTCAGCATCATCCTTCTCAACTTCGGCTGGCTCATCAACAACAATAGGCATGGGAGGATCAACAGTCTGCTTTCCACTCCGAGTGGTCACCGCCATAACCTATCAATCATTTTTTAGATTCTGAATGGTGTCACTTGGGAGAGTACCCTTTTGGAACGAATTCATGCTGGTTGACAACTGGTGCATTTGTGTCTCAAACTGCTTTATGGAGATAGAGTAAGACTCCACCTTCTGACTGATACCTGAAAGTTTAGCTTTTATTTCCTTCGTACTTGCATCCGTGGAGTCAACCTTTTGAAATACCTTGTTGATCAATTCCCTCATGGTGGGTTGTCTAGCCCCCTCTTTGCAAGTCGCAGGCAGAATGTATAGGCCACTTCTATCGTTCTTATACCCATCCTTTTTCTACCAGTCACCATCTCTATAACCAGACAAATTGTAGTAATCATCTCTATTTTTGTTCTGACCTTGATTTCCTTAGCCAGAAGCCCGGAAACCCATCCTTTGATCATTCAGATAACTGACTTCTTCTTTGGATGAGTAACCGTCTGGTCTAGGTGCTTTGCCTTTCAAACCGATGACTTTTACCTTTTCTACTCCATCGGCTAGGAATTTCTTTGTAAGAAACACAAGTGTCATGTTCATCTCAGCAACTTCCTGTTTAATATCTTGCAATTCATTCAGATCCATGGACTTACCAACTGCATAAGTACCTGCTGAAGTCTTAGCCTCTCTAGTATGCCATGCTCGGTTAGTCTTAGCAACCCTATCCAGCATCTCCGCAGCCTCATAATATGTATTCTCTATGAATGCTCCTCCAGTTACAGTATCAACTACTGCTTTAGTGTTGGCATTCAATGCCTTGTAGAAGATCTCCATCAGATGCCTTGAAGGAATTCCGTGTCTCAAAACTTGTTTTAGCTTCTTCTTAAACCTCAGCCAAAACTCATACAATGCTTCTGCAGGCAGCTGCTTGAAGTTATAGATCTCCTTCTTTAGCTACAACATCCTTGATGGAGGAAAGAATCGCTCCAGAAAATGATTCTTCAGCTCATGCCACGTGTATACAAAATTATCAGGCAGTAGTGAGAGCCATGGAGTCACCTCACCAATCAATGAAAATGGAAATAGCCTTAGTCTGATAGCCTCTTACCCCACTCCTGGCATATTGTACGATTTGCTAATCCCCATAAAATTCTGCACATGTAGGATTGCATATTCCGTGGGCTTTCCTGAATAAAGTCCTTTCAGGTTCAACATCTGGATCATGATGCTGGTGATATCAAACTTTGTTCTGTCAACCAGTGGTGGCAGCACTATGGGTCCAGTGGTGCCAAATTCCTCATCATCATCATCTTCATCATCATAATACCGAGGGATATGCCTTTGCTGCTGCATCTGTTGACCCTTATTATATGGCATGCATCTAGTTGTTGCCTCATCCCGGATAGCATATTGTCTTCCTAGTCTTGCTTGCTCAGCTGCAACATTCCAAGCTGTGAGATCTTCTGCAATTTGAGCATCTTCAGCAGCAAGGGCATCTTCCCCTGCCTTTTGGCATGCTGCATCTTCCTTTTTCATTTGCTCGTCTTCAGCCAGTAGCCGAGTTGTAATTTGATCTTGAGTCTTGTGCTCTCCCTCTTTAGACATGTTTCTTAATGTTTTGGAGAGCTCAGGATCGTAAGGGATCAAGGGATTGCCTTGACTCCTTGTACTAGGCATACACAAGTGTGCAACGTGTAGATCAAAACAAAAACAACAAAAAAGTAAAATCAGGAAATAAGGACTAATAGTGAAATAAACACAATCTCTCTTAATCCTAAACCGTATTCCCCGGCAATGGCGCCAAAATTTGATGCGTCCAAATTGCAACTCTAAAATAAGTGCAAGCGGTCGCTATTCAAATATAGAACCCTACTAAAGGTTGGGGTCGATACCACAGGGAATATGGTAGGACTAGGGTCGATTAGTGTTTACTCATGCTTTTAGTCATTTATTTCCCGCAAAGGGTTTTTTTAAAGTGACAAGTAACGATTGTAAATCACAAGTAACCAAGTAACAATTGCTAATTTTGAGAGTTGTAACCAATGGATAAGATGACTAGGGTAGTGTTCCCCATAAGATCATAACTTAGTAAGGCATATGTACTTGATAAACTAGTTTGGTGCTTCGCATGCAGAATCGGTATGTTAGGTTCACCTAATTCCTTGGTCCAGCAACTAGATGAATTTCACCACACGCCTTGGTCCGGCCGCGGGTGTGTGCTTTACTAACCCTTACTCTGGATCCCAGATTAGCTATTCCCGGACAAAGTCAAGCTATTAGATGAGGGTTGGTAGCCTCAAATCTCCGTTGTTAAGCAACCCTTTTCCCATCTGTTACCTCCTTAGTCCGACAAGTAAGGATAAGGAGAGTTCTAACGTTGTGCACCATTAAAAAGCAATCAAAGCGAAGGGAAGAACAATACATGCATAAACACCGCCCGCGATTACCTAACTACTTTGCCTACTTCGATAATCCTTCATGGTTCCCACAACCCTAGTTGTGGATTTAGCTACTCATGTTCATAAGTGCACAATTACTATTTGTTTGAGCAATCACCAATGGATACTTACAATTGAGAATAAAGAAATCCAGAATCTTGAAGAAAAATCTCAAGAACACTTCAATTAATCAAGAACTTGTGTTTGAATCAATACCGAAGAAAACTGTAATAACTCTCTACAAATATCCTTAAAATAATGTGTAACCTCTTTGTAACGTCGTAAATAAAACCTAAGGGAAAGTATTTATATACAAAGGGACCAAATCCTAATAAAATTAGGAGAAGCTGGATGAAGCAGATCCGATGGGACGCCTCATGGGCCATCGCTAGTGCGACGGGCATCGTGGGTGCCCGTCGGCCTTCTTCAACTCTTCAGAAAATCTCTCTGCCACGATCTCACAGGCTGAGGAGATGGGATGTCGTAGCTGCGATGCCCGTCGCGATCCTCACATCGCCTGACTTAGCTCTTCTCTAGATCTCCTTCCTGGTTTTCACGGGCATCAGCAACGGGCCGTCGGGATTATCACGGGCATCGTGGTGCTCGTTGCCCTTCCTTGGCTCTTAACATGTCTCCCTAGAGCATTTTGACGTGCAATGCCACACCCTATCATGTCTTCTACGGGCATCGTGCTAGCCCATCGGGGCTCTACAGCGTTAGCAACTCCTGCTGCCTCAATCCAATGGTCAGCCCCACGGGCCGTCGTGGGTGTGACGCTCGTGGTGGCCTATCTTTTGCCCAGAAACTGCAACTTTTTGGCACTTTTATCTATTTCATACTTTGTCCCTGCACAACTAACAAACGACATCAAATCTAACAAAATGTACCCAAGAACTCCTAAAAATCCCTTGTTTAAGTGTCGAAAGTGCCGTCAAATCCCGGCACATTAGGCCTAGATCAGCAAGGTCCATGGAGGTCCTGGACCTCATACTAAAACTCAGAATCAAAACATGTCCTACGGAATCGAGGTCGGGTTCAAGCCAGTGGCCAAGTCTCAAATATGTATGCATAGACCCTCTAGGACTAAAATAGTGAAAACGATGTCTCAAAAACCCTTCCAAGGGTTCCCGAGCACAACTGGGTCTAAAATAGTAGTAAAAACATCTCAGATGCTCGACCCGACCGAGCCTGATTTCATTTCAAATCAGTAAGGAAACTTAGCTAGCACTCCGACCCGGTCAAGTCTAGCAATAGTAGCACTTTTTAACCTTCTTTTACCCCATGAAGATCCACGTATCAAGTCAAATCATTTCCAAATCCAATTTTATCAAAAATGGGCCCCCAGGGCCATGCAAGGTTTAGAAAATCAATTTTTATAGGCCCAAAGCCAAAAACCGTAATAAAACATGGAAAAACCTCTTTATATGCATGGAAATGATATGATCAACCCAAATAGCTTCCAGGCAGCTCACAATCAACCTAACGGTCCTGCACAGGCTCTGAAACTACTCAGCAAGCATAACCAGCCTAGAAGGATATTTCTATGTTCGGGACTCGCAGACATTCCCAATAATCCCACCTTCTATATTCCAGAGTCAACAAGACCTCACGGGGTCACAAGGGTAATAAATATATCAACTAATAGGAATACTACATACAACGGAAGAAAGAAATAGGACGAATTATGAAAAAGTGGTCAAGGTCTGTGGTACCAACCTAATAACCCAACCCAAGGATGCCAACTAGTACAATTTTACCCGATATATGTGAAGTCTAGGGAGTTAAGCCGAAACCTACCTGTCATCCGATGACAAGTTACGGGAACGATGATATCCGAGGCCGAGCTTCTCCAAGAAGCTCTGAATGAGAATCAAACTATCAAATTCATGAATAAAATGTTAAGACGAGTCTAACGATACCCATATTTCTACAATTGTAGCCGGGTCGATATCTGGGCCAAAAGCGGGATCGGAGGGCACGCAACCCAAAACCAAAAACAAAAAGAACCACGATGACCCCAACGATTACTTGAGCACAATTGGATAAGGGAAGGACACCAAAACAGCCCGGCCAAGTTGGGGATTAAAGAATGGAAATTTCAAGAATAAAAACCGAAATTAGGCAAGAATTACTTACCAAAACGATGGAAAATCAGCCCAATACGGATAAAACTTCACACCCACGAACATGCACAAGCTTAGGGGGCAGAATCTATCACAAAATCCAAGCTTTGGATGAGCATCAATGGAGGAATTAAGAGAAAAACCGAAGAAGAAAGTTGGGGAAGATGACTTACCAAGAGGCGAAGAACTACGAATAATCGATGAACAAATAATTTCCCAAGGTTTAGAACTGAATTGGAGCAAAATGGTGGAGAGAATTTTGAGTTTTAGAGAGAGAAACGTTAGGAGAAGGGCTGGAAAAAATGAAATGACAGCAATAAATAGCTGCTGTCCATAGCTGATTTTCTGCACTTTTTAGAAAATTCGACGGGGCATTCCGGGAACAATCGGAAATCGATATTCAAAAACCAATAGTGCAAATGACATTCCGAACTCAATGGAATCAATAAAACTTCCATACGAGGTCATTTCGGAGAAATGTTGAACCAAGTCAACACTAACGAAAAGGAACTCGAAGGCTCAAAATGAGTCTGACTCACCCGGAACCCAAACTAACCATCTTCCTAGCCCAAACTCAACATTCCGGAGCTGATGGAATCGTTGCATTTCAAATCTGACACTCTGATCATCTAAAGTCACCCGAAGTTACACTTTCAACTCCAAATGGCCTGAAAACTGAGAAAACAACACAAACCCCATACTGGACGTTCTCAGGCCTCAACTAAAGGTCTAACTAGACCAAAATCATCACTCTGGAGCTAACGAAAATGTCAAAATTCAATTCCGAGAACGTTAGCTAAGAATGTTGACTAAAGTCAACGATATTCTAAGTTTAAAGCTCTAAAATAGGCGAATGGCTAAAACAACCAAATGAACGATCAGGGAACCAAAGTACCGATCCTAGAAAGCCATAAATGACTTGGGGCCACTAGAGGAAGGCACTAACAGTGTAATAAATGCAAAAATGCAAAGATGACCGGAAGGGTCATCACAACATCCACTACTAAAAAGACTTTCTTCCTCGAAAGTCAAGAAGAAGGGAGAACCTAAAGGCTCGAACAACTGCAGATACTGAGCACGCAACTCACTCTCGGTCTCCCAGGTAGCCTCCTTGACCGGATGATGCCTCCACTGCACTTTCACAACCGGAATCTCCCTAGATCTCAACCTCCTGATATCTCTGGCCAGAATAGCTATCTACTCCTCAAAAAATGATAAACTCTCATCCAACTGAACTAAATCCCAATGCAACACATGAGACTCATCAGGCACATACCGGCGCGACATCAAAACATGAAAAACTAGGTGAACAACTTAAAACATCGAAGGCAAGGCTAAGATGTAGGCAACACTACCAACCCTCTGTAGAATCTCAAATGGCCCAATAAACCTGGGGCTAAGCTTGCCCCGCTGACCAAATCTCATCACGCCCTTCTCGGGCGATACTCGGAGGAAAACCCGATCACCAACACTGAACTCCAAGGTACGAAGCCTATGATCGGCGTAGCTCTTCTGCCTACTCTGGGCCGCTCTAAGTCTATCCTGAATCAAACGGACTCAGTCCAAGGAATCTCTAAGTAAGTCTGTACTCTGCGGTCTAGACTCCAACCTATCAAACTAACCAATTGGCGATCTGCAATGCCTACCATATAAAGCCTCGAAAGGTGCCATGCCAATGCTCGAATGAAAGCTATTATTATACGCGAACTCGGCCAATGGGACAAACTGATCCCATGAACCTCCAAAGTTAAGTACATACACCCGAAGCATGTCCTCCAGGACCTGAATAGTTCTCTCAGACTGGACATCTTTCTGAGGGTGGAAAGCAGTACTAAGCTGAACCTCCGTACCCAAATCCCTCTGTATAGCTCTCCATAACTGGGATGTGAACTGAGTGTCGCGATCTGAAATGATAGAAGTTGGGACCCCATGCAACTGTACAATCTCACGAATGTAGATCTGAGCTAACCTCTCTGCCCCATAGGAAGTCTAAACCAGCAAGAAATATGATGACTTAGTCAGCCTATAAACGATCACCCAAATAGAGTCAAACCCTCGAGTAGTACGAGAAAAACTAACAACAAAGTCCATAGTAATACCTTCCCACTTCCACTCAGGAATGGGAAATCGTTGCATCAAACTACCCGGTCTCATGTGCTCGAACTCACCTATTGATAGTTCAAGCACCGAGATACAAAATCTGCCCCATCCTGCTTTATACCACTCCACCAGTAAAGTTGTCTCAGGTCTGTATACATCTTTGCTACGCAAGGATGAATGAAGTATCTGGAATAATGTGCCTCACGGAGTATTAACTGTATCAAATCACCAACCCTCGGGACACAAAGTCGACCATCAAACCTCAGAATACCATCAGAACCAAAAGTAAGCCAGTTGGCCTCACCCCGAACTACCTGATCACGAAGGTCACACAAACTCTGATCCTTGAACTATCGACTCTGAATCTGATCAACTAGAGTAGAACGAACCTCAACACTGGCAAGAACTCTGCTGGGATCCGATAAGTCAAGCCTAACCAGACGGTTAGCCAAGGACTGGATGTACAAGGCCAAAAATCGCTCAGAAACTGAAAGTGAAGCTAGGCTGCCCATACTCACCGCCTTCCGACTCAAGGCATCCGCTACCATGTTTGCCTTGCCCGGATGGTATAAAATAGTGAAATTGTAGTCCTTTAGCAACTCAATCCATCTCCTCTGCCTCGAGTTCAACTCGCGCTGACTCATAATGTACTGAAGACTACGATGGTCAGTGAATATCTCACAATGAACTCCATATAGATAGTGCCTCCATATCTTGAGCGCGAAGACTTTCGCTGCCAACTCTAAGTCGTGAGTGGGGTAGTTGCACTCGTGAACCTTCAGCTACCTCTATGCATATGATATTACTCAACCCTTCTGCATCAGCATACAACCAAGACTAACCCCTAAAGCATCACAATACACGGAGAAACTCTGACCCTCAACTGGCAAAGTCAAAACTGGAGCTGAAGTCAATAAGGCCTTAAGCCTCTAGAAGTTATCCTCGCACTGATCGGACCACATAAATGGAACATCCTTCTTAGTCAGCATAGTCAAGGGTTATGCTATGGAAGAAAATCCCTTAATGAACCATCTGTAATACTCGACTAACCCAACAAAGCTGTGAACCTCCATAGGATTAGTAGGTCTAGGCCAATCACGAACTGTAAAAATCTTACCCGGATCAACTCTAATCCCATTCTTAGACACCACGTGCCCTAGGAATGCAACTGACTCTAACCAAAACTCACACTTTGAGAACTTGGCGTAAAGCTGATAATCTCTCAAAGTTTGAAGTACAGTCCTCAAGTGCTGCTCATGCTCATCTCTACTCCTTGAGTATACCAGGATGTCATCAATGAAGACTATCACGAACATATCCAAGTACGGGCTAAGCACCCTGTGCATCAAGTGCATGAAGGTTGCAGGGGCATTAGTCAACTCAAAAGACATCACCAGGAACTCATAGTGGCCATAACGTGTCCTGAATGCTGTCTTAGAGATGTCCTCTGCCCTAATCCTTAACCGATGGTAGCCGGACCTCAAATCAATCTTCAAAAACATGGCGGAACCCTAAAGCTGATCAAATAAGTTATCAATCCTGGGTATCGGATACTTATTCTTCACTGTCACCTTATTCAACTGCCGATAATTAATACACATCTGCATTGACCCATCCTTCTTTTTCACGAAGAGAAAAAGAGCACCCCAAGGAGACACACTCGGTCTAATGAACCCCTTAGCTAAAAAATCCTGGAGCTACTCCTTAAGCTCTCTCAACTCAGCAGGAGCCATATGGTAGGGAGGAATAGAAATGGTCATGGTGCCTGGCTCTAACTCAATGGCAAATTCAATATCCCTCTCAGGTGGAAGGCCTGGCAGGTCGGTCAAAAACACATCTATAAAGTCTCTAACCACAGGAATAGACTCAGGAGATGTAGGGTCAGCACTAACATCTCTGACATATGCTAGATAAGATAAACACCCACGGGATATCATCTTCCTAGATCGAAGACAAGAAATGATCCCAGATGGTGCATGGCTAATATAACCCTGCCACACAACTGGGTATACACTGGGAACGGCTATGGTAACGATCTTGGAATAGCAATCCAAAACTGCATGGTGAGGGGACAACCAATCCATGCCCAGTGTCACATCAAAATCCAACATATCAAGTATCATCAGGTCAGCCCAAGTGTCCAAATCACCAACAGATATCACAAAGGATCTCACAATCCGATGCACTACTAAAGAATCTCCTACTGGGATCGAAACAGAAATAGGCACAGACAATGGCTCACTAGCCAACCCCAAACAAGGTAGAAAGTAGGCAGATAGATATGAACAAGTGTATCTAGGATCAAACAAGTCTTAAACTGGTTGACGCCATACAGAAATCATACCTGTGATCACGACATTTGAGGCCTCTGCCTCCGGTCTCCCAGGGACTGCATAGAACTGAGGATGACCTCCACCTGCCCGACGGCCATCCCTACCACCTGCTCTACCATATGGGGCACCACCCCTAGCTTGACCACCACCCCCTCTAGCTGGAGGTTGAACTGCTCACATCGGCTTGGCTGGCTGAACTATACCCTGCTAAGGGAAAGTCTCTAGCAAAGTGACCAACCATACCACAAGTATAGCAAGCCCATGACGACCTACTCAGTCAGGATGAACCAGCAGAACCCGAATAGCCACCATGGCCTGATGCCCTAGAATCTGTACCTCTCGACAGCTGACCACTGTGACCTCGCTGACTGCCCTAACCCTGCTCAAACTGAGAACCAGAAGCCTGAAGTGACGCTTGTATCAGTCGGCTAGACTGACCCTGATGTTGTTGCGGCTGATAACATCAGCCCCATTAGCCTGAACCTTTACCACTATGCCTAGAACTACTGTAACCACCCTGATGTTAAGGACTCTTATCTCTGGCCCCAGTGTCATGACGATGCAAATCCTCAACTATGCAGGCATAGTCTGCAATGGCCTAGAATGACCGAACACTAGAAACCAGTATCTTTGCAGGCTCTCTAAATTATCTCGGTATCCCCCAAACAAATCTACAGACTCTTCCAGCTTCAGTAGGCATAATCATGTCTCCAAATGGAGAAAGCTGATGGAACCGGGTCTCATACTTTGAGACGTTCATGGTGTCCTGAGAAAGTCTAGTGAACTCCTCCCTCCGATGCTCTCGGTCACTCTGTGGAAAGAACTTGGCCATAAAGGCCTCATAAAACTCAGACCAGGTCAAGGGAGGTGATATAGAAGGCCTTCAAGCAACCTGTGCCCTCCACCATAACTTCGCTGGACCCTCCAGTTGATATGAAGTATAACCAACCCCGTGAGTCTCCAATAAGCCCAAATGGTGCAACATCTCCTCGCATGTAGTGATAAAGTCATGTGGGTCCTAACCCTATGTAACAGCAAATCTTGGCGGTGCCAATCTCAGAAACCTACCCAAGGCCTTTTGCTCTGTCGCTGTTGTAGTAGGGCGAAGAGCAAGAGGTTGGGCAACCGATGGAACTAGAACAACCTCATCACGGGGAGCCATAGTAGCAGGTTGCGCTCCTGAACTCTGAACACCCAGGGCTGCCCCCTGAGAGGATGTTTGCACTATCTCAGAAGGACGCTCCCCAATCATACCCAATAGCTGAAGTAACAAACCCCGAATATCTGAAGACTGAGCTGGGGCTGAAGCTGGCACAGAAACTGATGTTGGAACTAATACTGGAGTTGGTGGTGCCTAGGTTGTCCCCAGGCCCACATGCTGCTTCTCTAGAGCTAACTCTGGCTCGTAGTCATACTCAGGCTCTATATTCACTTTAGCATCTCTAGTAGGTGCCGCTGCTCTGGGGCATCCTCGACCCCTACCTCTATCCCGGCGACCACCCCCGACCCTAGCTAGAGTTGGAGGTGTAGGGGTAGGAGGCTCTCCTCCGCCAGAAGCTGAAGATCTTGTATGAACTATCTGCGGAAGAGTGAACCAGAATAAGTGAGATTTCTAGAAACTTTCAAGGATACTACGCACGAGAGAGAGACAAGAAAAGTCCAGTTTCCTAAGATGTCACTATAGCCTCCTGAAGATTGAGCACATACGTCTCCATCTCAATTTGCAGGACTCTAATAGACATTAGATCTTATACCGATGACACCGGTGAACCTAGGGCTCTGATACCAAGCTTTCATGACCCGATTTCTCAGTCATGATGGCACCTACAATCCCCCAGTAGGCAAACCAATCCCCGTAGCCCAAAACAGTTAGTAATCGGCTACCTTCTAACAGTTTAAGCAAAAGATTTGATACATAAGCGAAAGCAAGGGCATAATGAGAATAAATGGATACAAGAGAGATATAAACAAGCGGAATCTAAACCAACCCAAAACCTGGTATCAACGCGTATAAGAGTCGAACTACATCAGGAGTACAAAGGTCCAAAAGTCAAATATACACAATGTCTCCAAAACTATAAGAGTACAAAATACACCAAAGATAACTGAAGTCAAGCTCTGAATGCCAAGAGCTCACCCTCAGCCTGGATGATCCAAAAATTGCACCCTGCATGAGTCTCCGACTTGCTAATAGTGATGGCCCACAGGAGGATCTGTCCCAGAAGATGCAGAGGGTAGGGTGAGCACCAAATGTGAAGCACAAGATACCCAGTAGGTATCATAGGCCGACTGGGCACATATAAAGTAAAAGAGCAATAGCAGACAGAGTAGAAGCAAATATTCAAAGAAATCAATGGTAAAGTACACAGGAACTAGCCCAAAGGGAAGACAATAGAAAATAACATATAAGGCTAGTATATAGAATATATACACCCAACAGGCACAGGTGAAAGTAAGGACGACACACCTGGGATCCTCGCAAAAATAGTATATATATAAGTGTAGGTTCTAGAAATGGGCGGTATATCGGTAACCTCAAGTATAGAGAAGGGGAGGGAAGGATAAAGTAGACATGCTCGGTAAATAGAATAGATAACTAGATAAACCATATCACACTCAATCCAGCAGTAACAACCTAACAAGTCCAGTTCCACACCAATAATTGTAGTAGAGAACAATCCATAATAAAGTAAAGAGAGTCTACCTACAGTCCCCCGGCCGCCCATACAATCGAGGAACGCAATCAAGTGAAAACAAACCCTCTTGCATCCCATACTACCGGAGCGTACAATTAATAAATAGAAAACAAGGTGGAATCCTGAATAATGAATGGTATGATGCATGAAAAACCTCAGGGTGAAATAGAACCTCTGTATGTATCTCCTCTGATGCCAATCGAACCCACCAGGAAGATTTCATGGAAGGACACAACCCGTATACCTCTACTCAATCGTATACCCTTCCCCCAGGCACACGCAGTCCAAAGCCTCAGGCCTGAAGCGGCAAGGTGCATGGAGGTCCCAGACTCAATACTTAAACTCAAAATCAAAACGTGTCCTCCAGAATTGAGTCCGGGTTTAAGCCAGTGGCTAAGTCTCAAATATGCATGCCTAGACCCTGTCTAGGACTAAAACAGTGAAAAAGATGTCTCAAAACCCTTCCAAGGGTGCCCGGGCACAACCGGGTCTAAAATAGTAGTATAAACATCTCAGATGCTCGACCCGGCCGAGCCTGATATCATTTTATATCAGTAAGGAAACTCAGCTAGCACTCCGACCCAGTTGAGTCTAGCAATAGTAGTAAATCATAATAAAACCATATCTTTAACCTTCTTTTACCCCAATAAGATTCATGTATCAAGTCAAATCATTTCCAAATCCAATTTTATTGAAAACAGGGCCCCGGGGCCATGCAAGGTTTAGAAAATCAGTTTCCGTAGGCCTGAAGCCAAAAACCATAGTAAAACGTGGAAAACCTCTTTATATGCATGGAAATGATATGATCAACCCAAATAGTTGTTCGGCAGCTCACAGTCAACCCAGCGACCCTACACAGCTTCGAAGCTACTCAGCAAGTATAACTAGCCTAGAAGGATATTTCTATGTCCGGGACTCGCGGACATTCCCAATCATCCTACCTTCTATGTTCGAGAGTCAACAAAACCTCACGGGGTCACAAGGGTAATAAATATATCAACTAATAGGAATACTACATACAACGGAGGAAAGAAATAGGACGAATCATGGAAAAGATGTCAAGGTTTGTGGTACCAACCTAATAACACAACCCAAGGATTCCAACTAGTACAATTTTACCCGATATATGCAAAGTCTAGGGAGTTAAGCTGTAACCCACATGTCGTTTGACGACAAGCTGCAGGAACGACAATATCTGAGGCCAAGCTGCTCCGAGAAGATCTGAGAAGCTCGAACGAGAATCAAACTATCAAATTCATGAATAAAATGTAAAGATGAGTCTAACGATACCCATATTTCTACAATTGTAGTAGGGTCGATATTCTAGTTAAAAGCGGGCCCATGGGGCCTGTAACTCGAAACCAAAAATGAAAAGAACCACGATGATCCCAACAATGCCAAGAAGGTATGATTCAAATTTGAGCACAATTAGACAAGGGAAGGGCACCAAAACAGCCCGCCCAATTTGGGGATTAAAGAATGGAAATTTTGAAAATAAAAACGGAAATTGGGCAAGAATTTCTTACCAAAATGACGGAAAATCAGCCCAAGATGGATAAAACTTCACACCCACGAATATGCACAAGCTTTGGGGGTAGAATCTATCACAAAATCTAATCTTTAGATGAGCATCAATGGAGGAATTAAGAGAAAAATCGAAGAAGGCAAGTTGGGGAAGATGACTTACCAAGAGGCGAAGAACTACGGATAATCGACGAACAAATAATACCCCAAGGTTTAGAACTTAATTGGAGAAAAATGGTGGAGAGATTTTATTTTGAGTTTTAGAGTGAGAAAAGTGAGGAGAAGGGCTGAAAAAAATGAAATGACAGCAATAAATAGCTGTTGTCCGCAACTGATTTTCTGCACTTTTTAGAAAACTGACGGGGCTTTCTGGGCATAATCGGAAACCGATATTCAAAAACCAATAGTGCTAATAGAGTGGAAATTATGTTCCAGACTCAACGAAATTGATGAAACTTCCATATGAGGTCGTTTTGGAGAAATGTTGACCCAAGTCAACACTAACGAAAAGGAACTCAAAGGCTCGAAATGAGTGCAACTCACCCAGAACCCGAACCAACCATCTTCCTAGAACAAACTCAACATTCTGGAGCTGATGGAATCGTTGGATTTCAAATCTGACACTTCGATCATCGAAAGTCATCCAAAGTTACACTTTCAACTCCAAATGGCCTGAAAACTGAGAAAATAACACAAGCCCCACACCGGATGTTCTCAGGCCTCAACTAAAGGTCCAACTAGACCAAACTCATTGCATCAGAGATAACAAAACTGTCAGAATTTAATTCCGAGCACGTTAGCTAAGAAAGTGGACTAAAGTCAATGATATTCTAAGTTTAAAGCTCTAAAACGGGCGAACGGCTAAAATGACCAAACGAACGGCCATGGAACTGAACTACCAGTCCCAGCAAGCCATAAATAACTTGGGGCCACTACAAAAAATCTCTAACAGTGCAATAAATGCAAAAATGTGAAGATGACTGGAAGGGTCATCACACATATGATCAAATATTTCATGAAATAAATAACATATAAATAAGTAACTTGTAAAACACCTAATCATGTAGATCAATATATAAGATATAAGCATCTTCTTTACAAACATGTAACATACAATCAAGATCATATAACATATATCATATAAGAAAATTATCTAGGATACAAATAACATATAAATAAATAGTTCATGAAACGTCTAACATATGAATCAATGTTTAATAAATCATATAGCATGTGAGTACGCTCTTTATAAAATATGTAGCATATAAATAATTGCCTTATGTAGAATGTTGATTATGAAAACATTATCTAGGATATACATATCATATAAATAATGATTTATATAACATGTAACCTATACACAAAGGATCTAGTAAATAAATAACATGTAGACAAATAATTCCTAAAGGACACATAACCATATAAACTAATAAGCTTATGAAAATAAGTAACATGTTAACATTTAGTCTATAAGACATGTAACACGTATAATTCTTTAAGAAGTAAGCTATAACATTTACATATATGGATTCATGATAACTTAATCATATGAGTATCCATAAATCACATTGATACCAACACTAATTCTCGTAATACAATACCACTGGCCGATGAAGCTATATAATCATTCTTCTATAATATCCTCTAACCCTTGTAAGAGTTGTACTCTAACTAGGAGCTTTATTACACGTATATACTTAGTCTAGGTTATTCAAATAGCATTTGACTATACCTTAAATGTAATAACTGCTTTCTTATAATTAATTAACTGATACTATGTCTTCTGCTACTTTGAGCACACTAATAAATCTTAATTTATGTCTATCCCTTTGATATTCTTCGACCCTAAACTTTGGTCATGTACTAACACCCTTCTTAACCTTAACATAAAATACAATGACTCATACCTATATATATATATATATTCCTATATATCAATTGAAACACTTATCCCTGAGCTTTCTATCATAGAAGCATTTACACGGGTCATTAACTCATCAGGTTACTCCACTGCACATAGTCTATAAAAATCATCTATGTTCTCACCTAGAAATAATGTCCATTAAAGCATCTAGGCCTTGCTTATTAACTAAGGATATCTCTAATTAACACTGGAGTGACACATTTACTTAATAATCTAAGCCACTATTATATCTTTAACTTATAAGGAGCCTATTCGGTCACCCCCTATTCTAAGTGTAAACATAATCCCGGAGCTTTTGATTATATCACCGAAGAAGTATTAAACATTCTCCATAAGCTTAAATCCTATAAGCACTGAAGAGATCATGCAAAAAATCTTTTTGACTTAGAAGTTAACTATACTTTTCTACAAAAGTTACATATTGGGATGCAATTTCTCAATTCTGTAGATGAACAACCCTTACCCGAGTAATCCTTTGACTAATCCCCTCCTTGGGAACTACTTAGATAAATATGATTGTAATACAAATACAGTTATTACTGTAGAGGGTAGATGAATCTCTGTATACCTTTCTTCTATAAAATAACTAGGGATCTAAAAGATCAAACTCACCAAGCCATCTTAAGCCCAGGTATGAGCATTATGTGACTAGTGATTTTGGAATTACTAGAGTTTGGTCTTTTGGCCTGGTCTGAGGTTTCTTTTAATAGGAAAAATCTTTAGTGGATGAGAAACTATTTATAAGACAATTATAAGGATTTGTACATAAGCAATATTGGCCAACTAGCCACACTACTCCAGTTGACAATTGAAACTATAATTATATATATAATTTTTTGTAGTTTCTCCTGTTTTTGGCATGTATCTCCACAAAAGACTTCATGTAGGATTATGATATTGAAAAGCTAAGTCTTGGAATGTAAGAAAGAGATTGTTATCTTTTTTCCAAGTAAAATTCACCAATCATTGGGAATCCGAGAGAATCTTAAAGTAAATTCCAAAAGTATTATGTAGTTTATTAATTAAACTTGTGGGTGGGTTGTAACCTATTTTATTAATAAAAGAATAAAGAGTTTGCAAAGGCCAAAACATACCCAAAATCCAAAATAAATAAAATCAGTAAAATTAAAAAAAGAACTAAAGAGACCAATTAGGAAAGTAATTTTTGCCAATCTGGGGTCTTTGAATGTTGAGCTTCGCTGGTGGTTCAAAAAGATTATGTATTTATCTCGTTCAACTAATTTTTTTGTCATCATCTAAGTAAAGAAATCTTGTATCTCTTGAGGCCATGTTGAAACTTTGGCATCATCGAGAGTGAAAGTATGAAATCCAGTTCCTACAGTTTTTATCGTTGTTGGTTCTATTCTCCTTTCTGGGGTTGGTTCATCTGTCATTTCATCTTGATCATCCTATACTTTAGAGATTCCAGGTTCTTAGGTCTGTTTGTGAATATGGATGGATCATCTTCTTCGGCAGATTAATTGAGGATTCTGCAGTTTCCTCAATGTAATCTTTGGAGTCATATGAGGAATCTTCTCCTCGATATATCCTTCAGTAGGATCACTATCATATGGATTTTTATTTTCTTTAGTGTATCCTTCAATAGGATCATCAATAAATTAATCTTCATTCTTCTCCAAGTATTCTTCCGTAGGATCAGCATCATATGGATCTTCAGGGTCGAATCTTAGGATATCATCTTTCTCTAGGCCATAAAGATCTGGAACAACTTGATCAGACATAATCAAGTCATCATCTGGCACAACATTGTTTGGGATCTTTAAGTTAGTATCTGGAATAATTTGATTGAGATCTGAGAAGATCGAGTCATCATCTGAAATAGCTTGATCTGGGATAATCAAGTACTTTTTGTGACCTGAGATCATCATGTTTTCTGGATTTGGATATTTTGGACTCCATCCAAATTTTTTCTTTCTTTTAGACTGCTTTTAAGCTGCAATGTCATCCTTTCTTTCCTACACTAGTTTGGTAATGTCAAACTCCTATACATCTTTTGGTATTGGAGTGAAAGACATGGACATATGTGAACTTGAAGGGAAAGTAGAAAAGGAATGGTCCATCTTTGGTGGTGAGTATGTATGTGGTCACATGGGGAATAAGGTGGGTTCTATAGGGTAGCTTTGGGTTTTTTGTGGCTCAAAGGGACTATGTTTCAGCAGTTGGATTTGTTCTTTAATGAAAGCCATTTCTTTCTATTGTTGGTTGAAAAAGTAGAATAATGAGGTACCTAGTGGACATAACTTAAACTGAATAATTTTTAGACTTGTCTTTAAGCATTTGATAAGTCCAGCATGTTGAGAAGATGCTTGTTCCACTTTTTTCTCTATTGTCTCTACCTTGATCACCATCTTGTTTTGTGTGTGAGCAACATATCTTAGAAAATTCCCAATATTGGTGAGCAATTTGTTCTGGCATATTGCATCTTTTATCTGGTTGGTAGGACTATATTTTTTTGTGGGATTTTTGGGGCATGGCTGATGCCATCTTTTGTAAAAGGTTGTTATGATGGGTGATAACGCTCAAATCATGCTCTCCAAGTAGTAGGTCACGACGATCGCGTAGTCAAAACAAAATTTATAATTTTCAACGGGTGTTGGGGTCAAACCCAAGGGAACAATGTAGTCACGATCGAGCTAGTAAAGAATAAAAGCAACTTATTGAAGTTCAAATGGACAAAAAGGGGAAAAGATATCTAAAGGGGGGAGGTCGTCCTATTTCTAGATCGGACCCTTAAATGGGATATTCCGCCATTGGAGCTATCTCTAGCCTCAAATCTAGATGGATTCCCAAGTTCCCACTTTTAAATCTTCCCGAATTTAGGAAAATTCTCTCTCGAGCAATAACCCAAATCAGTAAGCTAAATCAATGTTTGCAACCATTGACTATAAATTTAAGCAATGAAAGATTCAATAGACCCAAATAATCAAACAAGAACAAAATCTAAGATTTAGAATAGAAAATCCACAAAGTATTATCTCTAATACAAACCCAAAATCTCAAGTCAACAATACACCAAATAAATAGCAATTAAGAACAAGAGTTGAAGAATGGAATCTAAAGAGTTTACAATACAAAGCATCCAAATCTTCACTCCTATGGTGTTGGTTGATGAACCTTGCTCCCAAGTTTTCTCAAAAGTTCTGAAAATAGCAAAAGATATGATTCAAGACGGCTTGGAAGTATTTTATGTGAATTGGGGTTTCCAAAAATGGGAATTTCCTAATCTGCCCCGCACCTGATGAATCCTTAGTCGCGATCGAGTGGGTGACTTTTATGATCGCGAGGTTTTATAATTTCTTGCATCGCGATCGCGTGAACCACTATTGCGTTCGCGATGCTTTGAGTTTCTGCCAGCTCATCACAATCGTGTGGCTCTGTTGTCGTGATTGCGATGACCAATTTAATGCCAGTGTCCAGCAGCTCGCTTTTTGCTCTATTTGACTTGTTTTCACTTGAATTTTCTCGAACACTTCTAAAACATAGAACCCTGCAAAATAGAAGTAATTCGTGTCAATTTGCACTATTTATCCACTTCGTACTAGCAAAAGCATAAGATTAGGAGCTAAATAAGTAGGTAGAATACCAACTTATCAAACCCCCAAACTTGAACTATTGCTTTTCCTCAAGCAACTTAAGATTTTTAACTCAAGAGGCACACAACACAAGTGCAAATGACAATACCACAAGCCAAGGAAAACCAATTTCAAGCACCAAACATGACTTTGGTTAGTACTAATGATTAGTCGATCACATGATAATTTACTCTAGGCATTTCCTTCAGTTCAAGACACAAACTCATGATGCAAAGGCGCAACAAAAACAAGCAAGTGACAATAACCAATCCTCAAGATGTGACTCAAAACCACTAGCTTACCAATACATGCTCATTTGACTCATTTTCGGAGTTTATCAATGTCAACAACTATCCTAATTCGCATGCCCTCACAAGAACGAAAGTCCAAAAAACACACTATGTACAAAGTTAATCACAAGGGACAAATACAAACACTCACACTCACAAGAAAGTTCAAGTGCACACATGTCGAGCCATAGGATTTTCCTTCATGTAAATTGCCACTAATGTAGGGTAGCCAAGCTCGAAATCACCAAGGACTTGCGGGTTACGATTTTTGACTAGGTATAAGGTGAGGATACATTTGGTTCAAGTGACTACACCTCCCTAATGCTCTTTGTTTTCATTTCAAACACTTCTCACATTTTCAATTTCAACTTCACCTTATTTATCCCTCACATAATCCAAGATTTCTCCTTTTTAACTCATGATATTTCACACCTTATATCACCTTCACATGGTAGCACCAATTTTTGCATTTCAATTTGCTCGTTAGATTGATCTTTTGGAGCAATTTTCAATTTTTGAAGTAAGGTTCTACCTTGCACTTGAAGTGCATTTCTTTTCTTCTCCTCATTTGATCACATACACCCCCAAACTTAGGCATTTGCCTATGTTATATTTTGCCCCCCCCCCCAAACTTAGGCTTTTAGCCTATATTTCATTTTCAAGCAATTAGGGAGAATGGGTGCCAAAATAGAGGTTCCAAGAAGTTCAAGGAGTTACAAGGTGCCAAAGGATGGTTACAAGCTCAAAAGGGGTTCACTAAGGTTGATTTCATGGGAAGTCATTTGGGTGAAGTGGCTATCAAAAAGGGCCTAAGGTCATTTTCCAAGCTTGGTTACACCTAGAATTTTGCCTTGAGTCACATTTGGGGTAAGTTCTAGACAACACACATGCACAAGAATTATTCAACTAAACCTCGCCACACATGGCATGCGAATCATTCAAGAAGGATCAATTTTTAACTTCCTAAACAAGAACAAAGATGAGCTATTCTACATTATCACCACTAATGATTCAAGAGTCACAAAAAGATTAAAAGAGTTGTCACAAAATCACTCTTCACCATGCATTTTTCACATATTTTTTTGAAGGGTGTGCCTATTTTACTTAGCATGCAAGACTACTTCAATTGTACCAAACAAGTCAATTTGCAACCAAAACCTCAAAAGATAATGATTTTCCCTTAAGAATGTCGTCACTCAGTCTATCATTGGGCTAATTCATCTATCTAAATTGATATGTCTACACAAGGTGGATCAACATAAACATCACACTACGGGCACATGCGATTCGCACATGAGGAAGTGCGTGTCGCACGTGCAACGCACAAGCCAAACAGTCAGCATGTGCGAAGCTCGTGCGATTTGCACAACGTCAAGTGTGTAACAAATATACCCCCAGCTCAAACAGGTTTACTTAGCATGTAAGACTACTTCATTGGTACCAAACAAGTCAATTTGCAACCAAAACCTCAAAAGATGACGATTTTCCCTTAAGAATGTCATCACTCAGTCTATCATTGGGCCAATTCATCTATCTAAATTGGTATGGAAATACAAGATGGATCAATATAAACATCACACTATGGGAACATGCAATTCACATATGAGGCAGTGCATGTCGCACGTGCAACGCACAAGCCAAATAGTGGACATGGGCGAAGATCATGCAGTTCGCACAATGTCAAGTGCGGAACAAATATACCCCCAGCTCAAACAGGTTCACTAGCCTAACGGGTACTCAGACTTCCCCTAGCCCACAACAACCAACATCTCAACTACTATAAAAAGTAAAACAAAGAAGTTATGACAAAAGAAACTAAAAACTAAACCATCAACTTCTTTCATACAACAAACAAACCCGACGAGGGCAAAATATAGCAAAAACAAGCCTGACATGGGCACATTAATATCCAACAAGAAAACAAGCCCGACAAGGGTTCAATATCCAAAATAAAATGACATGCTAGATAGAGTGCTAGCCAACCCCAACTAATAGCCTGCAGTGCCCTCACTGCAATAAAATAAGAGAAGAGTTTGAGGGGGATCCCTGAATGGTGTATCACTCAGAACCAGAACTGCTAGGTCCAGAAAGGACCAAGTCTCCCTCATCAGCATCCTACTTAATGTCAGACCCACATAGCCTCCTCAGAGTGCTCATCATCTTCGTGAGGAACTTGCTTTACTTTCTGTCGTGGTCCCTGTGCTTTTTATATCGCCTTTCCACCTTAACTAACCTCTCCTTGATGTGTTATTGTTGGCTTGCTATACTAGCTATTGTATTGCCACTAGGAGTGGTGGAGGCAGATGGTGTGGTGGAACTCTCACCTGGACCCGAAGGCAAGCCTTCTACAATCTGTCGAAGATGGGCATCCATGCCATAGACCTAGTTGGAGATGTGGCGGAGTGTCAGAGGTCCGATCCTGAGAGGACCAATAGTCTTAGCAGCAGCAGCTAACTCCCGCGCCCTGCTAGACTCAGAAAATAGACCAAATAATGGTGAATCCACGTCTATCTTCCTCTTCTTTGATGCTTGCATAGGGCCTCTCTTCTTCAAAGGATGGATCATTTTATCGGGCTTACTCTCATTCTCTTCATCCCTCTTGGCGACCCTAGCTTGGTAGCATAAGTATGTGATCAACAAAGGGAAAAGCAGACTTTTGTTACTTCCGAGCAATACCTGTTGGATTTCATGCATAATCAATTGCCTCACATTCACCAGGAGTCCCTCTATTAGAGCACAAATCACTTTTGCTTTGTTGGTGGTTACGTCGGACTCATTCTTGGATGGCATAATTCGGGAACAAATGATCAAAAGCCAAGTGCGGGCTTCCAGGTTAAAGTCATATGACTCGATCCTTTTATTCAATGCTATCTATTGCGGGATCTCGCCATTATGTAAATGTTCCACAAACCACTCGGGCCCCTTTTTTGTAGCTCGGGCTTTGTAGGTGGCATTGTCAACATTCGGGAGGTTGTAATATTCATTGATCAACTCCGGGTCAAAGCGAACCAATTTGCCTTGCACCTTCACCATCAATTTGTTGGAGAGTTCTTTCTCAGCCACATTGGCATAGAACTCTCAGACCACGGCAAGGTTCGCCTTGATAGGTTTGATGGCGAAGCAAATCCACACACTGTCAACCAACTTCCTATAGAAGTTGGCCCATTTCTCCTCCAATCCATCCAACATGATACCTCGCTCCCTCGTGACTTGCTTTGTCAAGATACGATTATAAAGTTGAGAGCACTTGAGGGAGACGAAGGTTCCTTGGTCAAAGTACTCTTCATCAGCAACTTGGTTGGCATCTTCATGTGCAATTCCAGCCATTTTCAAGCTTAAGGTACCTACACAAGGATCAAAGTTGTCAAACAACAAGATAGGCATGTAAAGCAATGTGTTAGGACAAGATTAGGCCAAAGAAACAAGCCAAAACGATTCTGATCCAACCTGGGCAGAGTTTCTGATTTTGGGGTAGTGAAAACTAGTCATCGCGATCACGACCCTGTCCGTCGCGATCGCGAAGACAAAATTATTTTTTTTAGAAAATTAAAGCATCGCTATCGCGGAATGAGGCATCACGATCGCGAGGATCAGAGAAGTTGGTCATCGCGATCGCGGGATTGGGCATTGCAATCGCGATGGTCATCTTCTTGCCCAAAAAAATCAATTCAAGCATTTCGTCAAACAGGTGCTTTGATCACAATATTATACATAGGCATCACCTTTTGTCCCAAAAATCAGTAAACCAACAGAATTCTAAGCCCCCAATAATAATTCACCCGCAATTTTGTACCACACATCCAATTTAGACATTAAGAATAATCAAAAGATCGACACCCACGTGGGTGTTTAAAGTACTTACTCTAACACAATGAGGAAGGATTGAAGAAGAGAAAGTAGAGATCATACCTGAAGAGTTGAAAAATTGTTTATGAACTTGAAGTTGATGGTGGATTTTTATTCTTGCCTTTGGGAGAGAAAAGAAGCCAAGTTTCAAAGCAATTTTTTTCTTTTGGAACGGCTTATGTGATCTTTAATACCTGGAAACTGCTCATTGCCTCGCGATTATGTGGCTTTGTCATGCGATCGCGATGAATTAAAGTCACATGACCTTTGTGATCACTAAGTGATCACGCAGTCGCGATGAGTCAAAGAAAATTTACTTTATCGCGATCGTAAAGGTAAAGCTTTGCGATCACGATGCTTTAGTCATCTACTGAATTTCTAAATTTTGCACAGTGCACTACTTCGACGTGCGATGCCAGGTGCTACACGCACTTTATGAGGTGAAAAATGCTCCACAATAGCACATGCCACTATTTTTGTTCAGTCCACTGTTTGAGTGTGCGATGGCATGTGCGACGGGCACTCTTCCAGGTGCAAAAAGCATGTTTTCAGAGGTATTCTTGGGTGCTTTTCAACACTTAGTTCCTCTTCTCATTCCTTGGGGCACCTAAAACCACACCAAAAAGAAATAAAAAGTGAAGTAAAGTATAAAAATGATGGATTGCTTCCCATAAAGCGCACAATTTAACATCGCGGAGCGACGCCGGCTACCTCACCCTCGAGATTTCCACTTGGAAGATTTGAACCTTCGACTCAAATATGAATCAAATTTTTGGTGACACTCCCAGGGTGAAGGTTTGAGTATGAGAAGGCCATTATCTTGATTTTGCAATCCATACTTTTTGGCCTTCAAGTGAGGAAGGATGCTTTGACTTCGTTCCACGACAAACTCAAAATTGGATAGACCTTCGTCCACCATCTTTTCAAGGTCTTCCAAAAGCTTGATTACTTTGACTCTCGTCCATTGAATCAAACTTAAGGTCGAGAAAAGGTTGAAGTGGGATTTGGGCATCTCCACCTTCAAGTTTGCCTCATTCATAACATCCTCACTATAAGATGTTATGATATCATGACCCACACATAGGGTAGTTGGTTGCAATACCACCTTCAATTCATGATCTTCCCTTGTGTTTTCCTCTTCTTTCGCCCTTGCATCCACAAAGAATTGCTTTATGGATTGAACACTCTCCTCTTGGGCTTCTAGCGAGGCCAAGAGGGTTTAGAGCTTGCCATATATGCCTTCTTCGCTTGCAAATTCATGGTCCCTGTTAAGGTCACAAGCACCACTAGTAACACTGTTAGCACAAGGAGAGGGAGAGGGATGATCATCATTGGGGAAATCACTCCAATTTCCGTCACGACCACCACACAAATAGCAATTGCGCCAATCATAGGAACAAGAGGAAGAATACCTTCCTCTCCTAGAGCCAATTTTACACCTATGTCCAAGGTGGGGTCCTCCATAATAAACATAATAGTCTGGAATATAAATTGGGATGCAACCATTACCATTCTAAAATTCAAATAAGCTATGATGCCATCAACAAACTAATAAGCAAAAGAAAAATAATTATTCACAAAAATTGAACTAGAGTAAGTAAACTTAAATCCTAACTCACTCAATATGCCAAATTGTTCCTCGGCAACGACGCCATTTTTGATAACGCTCAAATCGTGCTCTCCAAGTAGGAGGTCACAGCGATTGCGTAGTCAAAATAAAATTTATTATTCCCAATGGGTGTTGGGGTCGAACCCAAGGGAACAATATAGTATCGATCGAGCTAGTAAAGAATAAAATCAACTTATTGAAGTTCAAATAGACAAAAAGGGGAAAAAATATCTAAATGGGGGGATTTAACTACAACTAAAAGATAAAGAAAAAAACAAATAAAAGATAGATTGATAAATGGCTTTCACCTTGCTTTCGTCAAGCAAGGATAACAAGGGAACATTGGAAGTGGGAATTTAGAGCTTGCATGTAGAAGCCCCAAGTCATTTATGGCTTGCTGGGACTGGTAGTTCGGTGCCCGATCATTTGCTTGGTCTTTTTGGCCATTCCTTGTTTTAGAGCTTTCCGCTTTTGAAATTGTTGACTTCAGTCAACATCCTGGGTGTACGTGCTCGGAATCAAATTCCGACAATTCCATTAGCTCCGGAGCGTGAACTTTTGTCCAGAGAGACCTTTGGTCGGGATACAGAAGCTTTTTAGCTTAGAATTCTCTCTCGTTCTATATTTTCAGGCCAGTTGGGCTTATTTGGTTGACTTTGATCAACATTCGGAGAGGACGATCTCGGATGGAAATTCTGTCAGTGCTTTTAGCTCCGGAATATCGATTTTAGGCTAGAGAGACTATTGGTTTGGGTCCCTAGACCTCCGGACTTGATTTTGGCCATTGGGTTCCATTTTGGGAATAGTTGGCTAAAGGTTGATTTTGGGCGTGGGGCCCACTTTTCATTAAATTGACATCCTATGAGATTTTCGTTGATTCCATTGGATTCGGAACACCGTTTCTAGTCGAATAGCTCAGGTCGTTTGTGTTCGAGGGACCCCGGATGCGTTCCTAGGGACCCATCTTGTGAAAATTTGCCTAAGGATTGGTTGCTGGTTGTTGGTGTGGGCAGCCCCATGCGCCTGGCCCCTGCGCCCATGCGCCCCATACGCCTGGCCCCTGCGCCCATGTGCCCCATGCGCCTGGCGCCTGCACCCATGCGCCCCATGCTCCTGGCCCCTGCGCCCATGCGCCCTAGCCGTCTGTGTCCTGGTACGCCTGTGCCCTAGCCAGCCTGGTGAACCTGCTCCCTGGCCGCCCTGGTGCGCCTGGACCGCCCTGGCCCCTGGGCTCTGGCAGCTTATATATCTGGCCAGCCCTCTTCTCCCCTTTATTTGTAAAAACCCCAAAAATGATATTCTCCATTAAAATAGCTCTCAAAAACCTCCATATAACCATTGTTCATCCCAACTACTTGGAGGATAATATTTTGTCGATCCATGCTCGTTTGTGGACTCCTAAATCCGATAAACCCTCTCTTTAAATTCCGAATTCTCCATGGATGATGAACCCAAAACCTCCATAAATCACCTTGATCATTACCAACAGCTTGGAGGTAAATATTTTCTGAATCTTGAGCGTTTGTTGGATTCTAAATCGGGTAAGTTCTTTCGTGATTTTTTTGATTTCTTCCACGAATTTCATTCTTTAAATTCCTTGATTTGCGGGGTGTTTTGAGCCCTAATTGTTGTCCGTTTCCGCTAAATTTTTGAGCATGTGCTCCCGGGATAGTAAGGAACAAAGGTGTGTTTTTCATTTCCGGTTTTGGGTTACGGGGCCCACAGGCCCGTTTGTGACCCGAATTTCAACCCGGTTATATTTTTGGCATTATGGGTATCGTTAATCTTGTTTTAATCTGTAGATTGTTGTATTGATAGTGGTTTTGCGAGTTGGAGCTTACCCGAGCAGTTCGAGCCTGGACGACGCCGTCCCCGCAGCTATTCGTCGGACGACAGGTAGGTTATGGTTTTCCCCTATCTAGACTCTGCGTATATAGGCTATAAATGCATTAATTAGCATCCTTGGATGGGTTGTTATAGGTTGGTACCCCAGACCTTGTCCGCCTTTCGTCCGTCTATTTCATACGTTGTTTGTAATATTCGCGTAGTAATGTATATTACCTTTGTGGTCCTGTGTGGCCTTGTATTGACTCTAGAACATAGATGGTGGGCTATTTGGGAATGTCCACGAGTCCCGGACATAGAGATTATCCTTTTAGGCTGGTTATGTCTGCTGAGTAGCTATTGGGCCTGTGCAGGGCTGATAGGAATTGTTGTGAGCCGTTGGGCTACTTTTATATTTGTGTGCGAGCATATCATCCATGAAAAAGGTTTTCCCTTGCATGTTTTACTACAGTTTTGGATGTGAGCCACTACTGACAGTTTTCCTAAATTTGCATGGCCCTGGGGGCCCATTTTTGGTACTGTTGTTGATAGAAAAGGGGATTTTTGGATGTTTTTGCACTGATTTTATTACTGGTACTAGTCTCTGTGGGGCAGAGCACCAAACTTGATTTTATTACTAATACTAGTCTCTGCGGGGTAGAGCACCAGACTTGATTTTATTACTGATACTAGTCTATGCGGGGCGGAGCACTAGACTTGATTTACTACAATTTTAGACTCGGTTATGCCCGGGCACCCTTGGAGGGGATTTTGAGGCATTTTCTACTACTTTAGTCCTAGACGGGGTCTGGGCATGCATAATTGAGACTGGGTCTCTATATTGATCCCGAACTTGCTTCCGGATGACATTTCTTGATACTGAGTTTTAGTATGGGGTCGGGGACCTCCATGGACCTTGCCGCTCTAGGCCTGGGGCTTCGGGCTGCATGTGCTGGAGGGAAGGGTATACGGTGGAGTAGAGGTATACAGGCTGAGTCCTTCCATGGAACCTGCCTGCTGGGCCTGATTGGCACCGGAGGAGGTACATACAGAGGTTCTATTTCACATCATATCATATCATGCATTGGATTCCACCCTTGTTTGTTGTGTGTTCAGTGTACACTCCGATAGTATGGGATGCCGGAGGATTTGTTTTCACTTGATTGTGTTCCTCGGTTGTATGGGCGTCCGTTGGGACTGTAGGTAGACTATATTTACTCATGTTTTTACTTAGAGCTTGTCTTGGCACCCGGTTCTTGAAAGATTAGTGATGGCTAGCCTGTTGAGGCTTTGGTTGTGGGATTTTTTATTATTGAGAGGGCTTTAGAGTCCTATCTTATTGAGGCACTTTTGTGTGGCCTTCTGAGCAGAGTGTGAGACTCTGGTTCTATTCTTGTGGGAAGCTGAGTGGTATCTCTCGGTTATTGTGGCCTAGTTATTTCATCATAGGGTTGTACTTGTGAGGTGATTCCCTTGTTATTTTATCATATGATTGGATTGGTGTTATGATTTCCTTATACTGGTTGATTCCATTTTGAGTATGTTAGACTACTCTCCGTCTTTTCCTTCCACTTGAAGTTACCGGTATACCGCCATTTTCTCAACTCTCTCTCTACTTACTTATATTGTTGTACAAGGACTCCAGGTGCATTCTTATTTCCTTCACCAGTGATTCTGTGTGATTGTATCTCTGTGCTAGCATGTGTTACTTGAAGCTCTTGGTTATGGATGATTTGTGCTAGCTCCTTGTGCCTTGCTTATTGCCTCAGTGACTGTTTTCTTTCTATCTGTTACTTACTGCTTTTATATCTTATATGCGCTCAGTCGGCCTATGATACCTACTGCGTACTCGTGGTTTTGGTGCTCATACTACACTTCTGCACTTTTTTGTGCAGATATTAGCTGAGCTTTCGCCGTTGATCACGTTGGAGACTCGTGCAGCTTTTGGATCTTTGAGACTAGGGTGAGCGCCTGATGGTCGGGGCTTGTCTACATCCCATCTGTTGTATTGTTTCTCCTTGTACTTTCGGAGGAATTTATGTTGTATTTGTTACTTCTAGCACTTGTATTCTATTAGAAGCTTTTGTACTGTCGATACCAAGTCTTGGGGTTGGTGTAGTTTCCTTTATGTATTTATATTCGAGTTTTGCTTTCGCTTATTTCTGCTTGCTGGTGCATTTTGGTTAGGCAGTAGCCCATTACTAACCGTTCTGGGCTACGGGAATTGGTTCGCCTACTGGGATTGTAGGTGCCATCATGACTTGAGAAATTGGGTCGTGACAAGCTTGGTATCAGAGCTCTAGGTTCACCGGTGTCATAGTATAGAAGCAAGTGTCTAAGTAGAGTCTCGTGGATCAGTACGATGACGTCCGTATCCTATCTGCGGGAGGCTACAGGGCATTGTTAGGAAATATTTCATCTTCTTGGCTCCTCATCGTGCGTTCCTGGCTCTATTGAATTCTAAAACTTTAGTTGTTCATTCATTCTGAGATGCCTCAGACGAGTGCGATAGCGGTTGGTCCCGAGGCTTCTGTGCTTGTTGCTTTAGTGCTTCTGTTAGCACCAAGACTTCAGAGTGAGAGTTTACCACCTCAGATAGGGGGTGTGGGGTCATCCCTACCTTCGATTGGATTTATAGCTACCCCAGTTCTTCAGGACATCGTGGCTAGGACTCTGAGTCCTCCAGTGAGTGTTCTAGTACCTGGTTCTGTGAGTGGTGCTTCAGTTATAGTTGAGCTTCTAGTTCTTCAGCAGGGTTGTCTGTCAGTATTGGAGTACGAGGCAAGATTTTCCCATTGGGCTTCATCTGGTATAGGCTATTTTTGGTGTGGTGAGCATGGGTACTTTGCTAGGAATTGCCCCAGGATTGTGTATCCCATACAGCCTGGTTGTTATCATTGTGGAGAGATTGGTTACCTTTATAGATATTGTCCCCGGCGAGGGCTAGTTAGGCCTTTAGTTTCGACTACTCAGTCTAGAGTTAGATTACGTCAGCTTGATGCTCCTCTTGGTGGGCCAGAGGTAGAGGTTCCTGATATTATTGTTGCAGGTTAGGATTTTTTTCTACCTTCGACTTATGTTAGTCCCGCTCATGTTGCGACTCTATCCCTTTTGTCGTGTAATTGCTTATATGCCTACCTGCTATTTGTTTAAGTTGTTTGGCTACCCAAATTGTAGTACCGATATGTTATTTTATTGGTAGTTTATTCTTTAGTAGTCATAATCAAGAACAAATATCCTATCTCCAAGATTGATGACTTATTCTACCAGCTTCAGGGTTCCAGTTATTTCTCTAAGACCTCAGATTCGGCTATCATTAGCTCAGAGTCAGAAATAGTGACATCCTGAAGACATCCTTCAGAACTAAGTATGGTCACTACGAATTTGTTGTTATCTCTTTTGGACTAACCAATGCTCCTACAACTTTCATGGACTTAATGAATAGGGTGTTTAAACAGTATTTGGACTTGTTCATCATCGTCTTCATTGATGATATCCTCGTTTACTCTAGAAATGAAGAGGAGCATACGACTCATCTGAGGCTTGTTCTGCAAACTCTCAAGGATTGCCAGCTATTTGCTATGTTTAGCAAGTGTGAATTCTAGTTACAGTTGGTTGCTTTCCTTGGTCATGTGGTATCCAAAGAAGGGATTCATATTGATTCCCAGAAGATCGAGGCAGTAAAGCACTGGCCCAGAGCCACCTCTCTAACTGACATCAGAAGTTTCTTGGGTTTAGCTGGTTATTACCTAAGATTCGTCAAAGGATTTTCATCCATAGTTGCCCCATTGACCAAGTTGACTCAGAAAAAGGTCAAGTTTCAGTGGTCAGATGAGTGTGAGCAGAGTTTCTTAGAACTGAAGACCAGGTTGACTACAGATCCTGTCTTGACTCTACCAGAGGGTTCAGATGGTTATGTGGTTTATTGCGATGCATCCAGAGTCAGCCTGGGCTGTGTCTTAATGCAGTAGGGTAAGGTCATAGCTTATGCCTCCAGACAACTTAAGGTCCATGAGAAGAATTATCTGACTCATGACCTCGACCTTGCAGCTGTGGTGTTTGCCCTAAGATTTGGAGGCACTATTTGTATGGTATTCATGTTGACGTGTTCACAGACCATAAGAGCCTCCAGTATGTGTTCACCCAGAGAGAGTTGAACCTTCGTCAGAGGAGATGGCTTGAGTTCCTCAAGGATTATGACATGAATGTGCTTTACAACCCGGGTAAGGCCAAGGTAGTGGCTGATGCCCTCAGCAGACTGTATATGGGTAGTGTGTCTCATGTTGAGGTAGAAAAAGAGAGAACTAGCCAGAGATGTTCATCGGCTAGCTCGCTTAGGGGTTTGCCTTATGGACACGTTAGAAGGTGGTGTGATAGTTCAAAATAAAGCAGAGTCTTCCCTAGCAGTAGAGGTTAAGGAGAAACAAGATAGTGACCCTATATTGCTTCAGTTGAAGGGTGCAGTTCATCAGTAGAGAGTAGAGGTTTTCTCCCAAGGGGGAGATGGTGTACTTTGCTACCAGGGTCGCTTGTGTGTTCCAAATGTGGGTGAGTTAGGGCAACTGATCCTTACAGAAGCCCATAGTTCTAGATATTCCATTCATCTAGGTGCCACTAATATGTACCGTGATCTATGGGAAGTCTATTGGTGGAATGGCATGAAGAGGGACATCACGGATTTTGTGGCCAAGTGTCCCAATTGTCAGCAGGTAAAGGTAGAACATCAGAAACCAGGAGGTATGACTCAGGAGATTAGCATTCCTACTTGGAAGTAGGAAGTGGTTAACATGGATTTCATAATGGGTATACCCCGTACTCACAGGCAGCATGATTCCATTTGGGTAATAGTGGACAGAATTACCAAGTCAGCTCACTTCTTAGCAGTCAAGAGTACAGATTCAGCAGAAGATTATGTCAGGCTCTACATAAGTGAGATAGTCAGGTTACATGGAGTTCCTTTGTTTATCATCTTAGATAGAGGCCCTCAGTTTACATCTCACTTCTGGAAGTTATTCCAGAAAGGTCTTGGCACTCAGGTAAAGCTCAACATAGCATTTCATCCACAGATGGATCGTCAGGCAGAGCATACCATTCAGACTTTAGAGGATATGTTGAGAGCTTGCATGATCGATTTCAAGGGTAGTTGGGATGATCACCTACCTCTCATAGAGTTCGCCTAAAATAACAGCTACCATTCCAGTATTTAGATGGCCCCATACGAGGCTCTATATGGGCGCAGATGTAGATCACCTATTTGTTAGTTTGAAGTAGGTAAAGCATCCTTGATTGGACCAGATTCGGTTCATGAGGCTATGTAAAAAGTTTAGCTCATCAGAGACAGGCTTAAGACAGCTCAGAGTCGTCAGAAATCATATACAGATGTTAGAAGAAGAGACTTAGAGTTCGAAAGTGATGATTGGGTTTTCCTGAAAGTGTCACCCATGAAGGGTGTGATGAGATTTGGCAAGAAAGGGAAGCTCAGTCCCAGATATGTAGGCCCTTACAAGATCCTGAAAAGGGTTGGTAATTTGGCTTATGAGTTAGAGTTACCAGCACAATTAGCAGTTGTTCACCCAGTCTTTCACATTTCCTTGATAAAGAAGTGTGTGGGTGATCCGACATCGATTGTCCCCTTAGAAAGTGTGGCTGTGAAGGATAACCTCAACAATGAGGAGGTTCCAGTTGAGATTCTTGACCGTCAGGTTTGTAGGTTGAGAAATAAGAAAGTCGCTTCAGTCAAAGTTTTATGGAGGAATCAGTCCATAGAGGGAGCTACTTGGGAAGCAGAAGCAGCCATGATGTCCAAGTAATCTCACATCTTTCCCTCTGACTCAGTTTCAGCTTGAGGTAATAATTCCTCTTCAGTCTCTCAGTTTACTCTTATGTAATTCAGTCTCAAGTACTTTGTTCTATTAGCTTTCCTTGTATTTCAGCTTATGTGCATGTTCATGGAAATCAGTTCAGTCAGGTATCAGTTTTTAGTACTCAGTTGGTAGGGATTTCAGCTCTTTCCCTCTAAACTCAGCTTGTTCAGTCTTTATTAGAGGATGAATGATCCCAAGGGGGAGATATTGTAACACCCCAGGACTTCCAATCCCAGGATAAGCTCAGAAAAACCAGTAGGAAAATAATTTCAGAAAAATTACCAAACTTTCCAGGAACCACGGTTCAAATAACGGACCGTCGTTTAAAAGACCTGCCCATCATTGGAACCGTAGTCCCTGATCCAGTAGCCTAAGCGTTCTCCCTAGGGACCACAGCTCGGACAATGGACCATCGTTCAGAAGAACGGTCCATTATTTGAGGTTGTAGTCCCAAGTCCAGTAGACCCTCAGCTCTGATCCCAGGGACCACGAGTCAAACCACGGATCGTGGTTTAGAACTATGGCTCAACCTGATGCACTTGGTTCACCAGGAGCAGAGGACCCCATATTCCAGCCCCAGGAACCACGGGTCAAATGACGGCCCGTCATTCAGAAGGATGGACCGTCTTGTTGAATCGTTGTTCCTAGGACCAGAGTCCCTGAAACCAACAGGAAGAACCACGGATCCAGTTGATGGTCCGTCATTTAGAAGGACGGTCCGTCAACCAAGCCATAGTCCCTGAGCGTGATTTTCTACAAATTCTTTTAAACTTTCCCAGGGGTATTCTAGTCTTTTCCTAATTATTTTAATTCCGATTCTAAGTCATTTTGGGGGTAATTACAGGGATTTTAACTCTATTTCTCCCTCATTACTCCTAAATCACTCATACTTAGCAAATCTCTCAAGAACAAAACGCTCTCTCTCTAGAACAAGGCAAAAAGGGTTTTCTCCAAGTTCCTCTCAGAATCCAAAGGTTCAACCGTAGAATCTCCATACAGGTATGTGGGATTTCACTAGTGGGTTCCTTTCACCCATTAGGTCCCTATCACTCAGTCAAATCCCTTCAGTTCTCCATAAATGCTAAAAACCTAGGGTTCATAGACCTTAGAGAATTCTTGCTATTCAGATGTTATGGAATTATATAATGCTTAGTCCATGTTTCTTGGAGAATCAGTATAGTTCATGTACAGAATTCAGAACCCTAACTTGTTGTAATTTTCAGTACTCCATAGATTATACATGTTAGGCAGACTCAGTCAGATGATCAGATTTCAGAATTTGAATGTCATATCCTACAACTTGGTTGTGTGCATTCTCAGATTATATCAGTATTTTGAGCTATCCAGTGTTATAGTTACATGCTAGCTTATATTCAGTTGGGAGTAGACTTAGTACCGAGCGGACTAGAGATGAGGGTTTAGATATCAGCTTAGGATATGACCCTTAGTAGCAATCCCCAATTCCCAGAACTATGGCACCACCATAGGTTTGAAGGAGTCAACTGTCAGACTAGGCTGCACCTCCTTGTCCCTTGTGGACATCAGCAGTGGATCCATGTTAGACTTGTTTGTACCCTTGGCAAGGTATGAACGCCCTTCCATCCAGGGTTACAGGTTGGCCCCACAGTTGGCTCAGCTTGGGGTATGTCGGTTAGTAGTATCTCCCACAGTCAGATTCATGTGCATTGACCTTGTATTCAGTACTCATTTTCAGTATTCAGATCAACATTTTATTTCATGGTTTATACTTGGTCATTGCATTCAGTACAACTCTCAATTACAGTTCAGCATGTTTATTCTTTTGTTCAGTTTTATATATATATATATATATATATATATATATATATATATATATATTATATATATATATATATATATATTATTTAGTCCAGCTTGTATCATGCATGCTCAGTACATTTAAAGTACTGACGTATACTTTTGTGCTACATCATTTCATGATGTAGGTTCAGGCACTCAGCATCCAGATCATGCCTAACTTGACCTCTGGTCCGTACTCAGCAGCTCAGTGGTGAGTCCCCAATAGTTCGGGGACAATAGACATGCCTTTATTTTAGTATTTATCTCCAGTTTTTAGTTTTGCTAGAGTTAGCTGGGGGAATATCCCAGCAACTCCTATTCAGTTAGATGACTTTCAGACATAGACTAGATTCAACACTTTTATTATTGTTATTCAGTCAGTACTAAACCAGATTCTTATATATTCAGATTTCATTTGGGTTCTTCCCACTTTCAGATATTTAATTGCTTTAGCTTTCCGCACAGTACATATCTTTAAACTGGTTTTTCTTAGATATACCATGCCATAGGTTAGCTTGGGATCACTCATGACACTAAGCACTATGTCGCGTCTAGAGGATAGCCTCGGGGCGTGACAGCCTACTTGCTAAAATGATTATATGATATATTTCATGTCATAATTTATCTTTATACATGCTATCTATTTTATAGTCTATCTCTTCATGTGTTATATTATAGTTCACGTGTCCACCTGTCAAAGGTTTTCACAGATTACCTGCACATAGATTACACATTATATATTCTTCTCTAGTTCATAAGTTACACGACTATTAGGCTTACATATTTATAGGTCAAAGTCTTTTCTGTGGCTTACATGTTTACATGATTACATTCCCTTTGTGCATATTTGACTACATATTATAATTTTTATATGACATAATTTTTTAGATATTATATATCTATTTAAGTAAAGAGGTAAGGGTTAAGTATCTCTAGGCAGAGGGCAAATAAGGTGACCTATTTGGTTGTCCAGAAGATGGTCGAAGGACCTGAGTCATCAGTTTCAAAAGAACATGAATCTAATTTATTTTTTTAGCCCTTCAGATAGTTAAAAGGGTCATGTGGATACAAAAGCAATTAAAGACCCCTTAGAGATAATAGATTTGTCGCTAAAAGGTTTAGAATTTCATATCGTTGACTAATGCTTTTAAGTAATTTGCGAAAGGCTTCTCGCTACAGTGAGAGCTCTATAGAGGTCGGAGTGCCGCCATAGCAAAATCTGATAAATTTCTAAGACTTTACATAGCGAACTTAATTTCACCATAGTGGATCTGTTTCAGCAAGAAATGATTCGCTGCAGTGAGTGACGGGAGGCATAATGCCTGCTTAAGTCAGTTATTCTGAGTTTCACATCATAAACTCTAAAGCTTCATTTCAAAGCTCTAGAGAGGCAATTTTTCCAAGACAAGGATGGATTTTCTCATTGAGGTAAGTTATTCCATCAACCTCTTTGCGTATTAATCCATTATTACTATAAAATCGTTAAGGAGGTTGTGACGGTAGAATTTATGGGTCAGAACCCTAGGTTCATGAAATATATAGGAAAGCCTATGGGTAGATATAATAATCATCTAGAATACTTCTAACGTGTAGATATATACTTCTTAGTACAAAATTGATATTTTTAAACATGAATTGTGGATATTAAGAACCTTGAGTTTCAAAAAAATGGAACCTTTGGCATAAAAACTGCTTGAAAGGAGCAAATTGGGTTAGAAACTCCATGAATTATGGTAATGTGAACATTAGAGATAGCAATGGGGAAGGGCGGGACGGATGTGGGGTGGTTTGAGCCTTAACCCACAAAATTTTAACCCATTTCGCATAACATTTTTATGTGTTTTAACCCCTCCCCCCACCCCACCCCGCCCTGCATTAACCCGCACCCGCCCCGCCCCACACAATTTTATTTTTTTAAAATTTAAGAAAGCTAAATTAAAATATAATAATGCTAAATTATTTTCAGCATTAAATAGAAAATTAAATGTGTTAATGACTTTTCCAGCAACCAAAAAAGTGTGAAAGTATAATAAAATATTTAGTTTTCATGTTCAATTTTCTTATAATTAAATGTGTTAATGACTTTTTCACCAACAGAAAAGTAAATATGTTAATGAGTTATAAAATGTGAAAGAATAATAAGGTGAGAAGTCAAAAGTAATAAATTTTTCAGCAACCAAAACAGAGAAGAAGACATTTTAGCTTTTCACTCAAAGAAAAAATAATGAACTGATTTCAATTACCTTTTGTTTGTTTAAACCTGCATAAACCCGCATAGACCCATAACCCGCTCTGCCCTACATCAATTTTCAAAAAAAATATTTTAACCCACCTTGTCATGCCTCACCCCGCCCCACCCTGCATGGCCTTAAATCTGTAACCTCCTCGCATAGCCTAAAAATTGCCCTGCAACCGCCTCGCCTCGCCCCACTCCATTGCTATCTCTAGTAAATATTATGAGACTGATGATGATTAATTGACCCTTGGGTAATGTCATATACCTTGAATAAAGGTAGAACTAGTCGATTTGAGTTTCCAAAGCTTGAAATTAAAGAGTAAATGATTAATTACTTTTGTAATTTTTATTCTTAGATTTTAAACATTCAGAGGTGTTGAGGAAGGAAAAGGCTCCAGTGATTAAGATTGCTTGACTTGGGTTCTTTAATTAAGGTAGGTTACAGTTTGTATGTGGATCTAGACTTAATATTGGTCATTGTATGTGTTATTGAATTGATAAGCATGTTGATTAGTCTTCGAACATAATCTGTAATTGAATATATATTTGGCTTGACAATGCTTGCATAAATAAGCTTATAATTGTTTGAAGCATATTTTTAAATGACTTATGATAATAAAGTGCACTTGTTATATATTGTATATTTGTTTGTAGTATCCTGAGAGATAGTTGAGTATAAGAACATACTGAGATATGTAGAGAGAACAAAGAATATACAGACTATTTTGTTATTGAGTAGCTCGAGTCCAATGTGAGCTTACAGATAAGCAGATATGTGAAGGATTGAGTACCACACCAATACAGTAAATGGACCCTAAGTTTCTCTTGCAGGTCATGACTAGTTGGACAGAAATAAGGCCCTTTAGCATGTGTGTACAGATGAGTGATATTTTGGGAGTGATGAGGTACAGAGACTGCATGTCTGAGAGACCAGTATGAACATGAATTCATGCTTGTGATGTGACTGTATTATATTTTTAGACTTATTTGTTGACTTTTATGTCTGTTTTGGTGGCTTATATATCTTTTACTCGTTAACATATCTGGACTTGGGTGATTTATCTGGTTGATGTAACTATTTGACTATCTGAGTGATTATATGTTGACGTACTTGTCTACTTGTTTATTTAATTTATGAGATATACTTTCTACTATTTTCAGTCGGCCTATGATACCTATCAATACATAGTATTTGTACTTATGCTACTCCTGCACTTCTTTTTCTGAGTGCAGACTATGTTTCAGAGACTTTGATGCGACCTCACATCTAGCGTTGTTCGATGACTGATTTGAGGGTGAGCTACTCCTATTCATGGCTGCCATAAATCTTCTTACTTACATTATCTTTTCTCAAACAATGTTATTTATTAGTGATTTTGGATTACTCTTAGACACTATTTAGTTATCATCCTTTGTACAATGACTTTTAGATTTTGGGGATGTATAAGTTAGCTTTTTTCATATTATGATATTAAGCTTTGAGATTTGAATATCATATCTTGAATTACTTTATTATTGCTAAAAATGAGTTGGTTAAGGTTTAGGTTAGTTGATAAGACACGATTCACCCGCTGAGGGGTTAGTGTGGGTGCCACTCATGACCATTTAGGTCATAAAAAATTGGTATCAGAGTTTTAAGTTTATCAATGTCATCATAGAAGGACATGTCTAGTAGAGTTTTGCAGAATAGTACGAAGACGTCTGTAATTTTCTATAGGAGGCTACAGGATACTAGGAAAAGTCTATTCTTTCTTTCTTTTATGCAATTACTTGATTCCAATTAGTGTTTAGCGATCAAAACTAAAATATGATCTCTTCATTCTTTTCTCTCACAGATGGTGAGGACTCATGCAACAGAGGCAAGAGAAGCAACACCCGAGTCAACAATTGGGGTTGTGGTTGTGGGAAAAGATGCGTGAGAGGAGGTGGTAGGTCTAAGGGATGTGGAGAATCACCCACTAGGGGATGAGCTCCAGCTGCTAGTCAGAGTCCCCTCCACCACTAGGGGATCATGTTGGAGAAGCAACAAAGGAGGTAGCAAGACCAGATTAGGAAGGTGCTGCACTTACTCTGGTTTTTACAGATGTGCTACAGTAGGTATTGACTTTACTGAGAAGTTTGGCAGGGATTGGGGTAGCACCCACAGTTTTAACAGGATAGAATTAGGGGGTTCAACATGCTACTGGTGTGGCTCCACGGATGGATGAGGCTTCTGAGATAGAGATATTTTCAAGATCGGTGGTTGTGTCAATGATGACTGTGGAGGAGCATGACTTATTTTGGAGGTTCACTAAGATAAATCCTCTAGTTTTCTATGGTACCAAGATTGAGGATACTTATGAGTTTATTATTAGTTATCATGAGAGGCTCCATAAGATAGGGGAAATAGATTAATACATGGTGGAGTTTGTCACTTTTTAGCTGCATGGGAATGCAAAGTTATGGTGGAAATCTTATGTGGAGTGTAGACTAGTTGGATCACCTCCATTGACCTTGACGCAATTCTATTTTGTCTTCCTAGAGAAGCACATCCCTCGTACTTTTCCAGATTATAGGCAGGATGAGTTTACTAGTATTGAGAAGGGAAGTTATTCTATTGCAGCCTATGAGATACGATTTCATTCACTCTCCAGGTATTCATTGCAACTATTGCACATAGAGGATGAGAGAATTCGTAGGTTTGTCAAAGGGTTGAATATGAGACTTCAACTATCAGCTTTACAGATAGTGTCTTCTGGAAAGACTTTTCAAAAAGTGGTTGAGTATGTTAGGAATGTGGAAGGGGTAAAATAGGATGGTTATACTAAGTTTGCTAAAAAGTCCCAAAAGGGTGATAACTATAGTGGTTCTTTATCAAAGAGCCCGATTTCTCAGGAATATTCAGGATGCACTATTCCATCAGCCATGCAGGTATCAGTTGGGGGTTCACTAAGGGCCAGCCAGCCTTCTTTAGATCACAGTGGTTACAATACTTCTTCAGCTTCATCTTAGAGGCCCACTTTGTATAAGTAATTTTATGAGTATGGTGAGGTTGGGAATATTCAAAGATGGTGTCTTAGATTCAGATAGACTGATCAGTTAGCTCAGCAGTAGGCTTCCTGAGCTCCAGCTCTAGCGGGTAGGGGAGGTGGTGATAATAGTAGAGGTCATCCTCAGGGTGGGCGTGGTGTCCACACGACTAGTAGAGGTGACACCTAGCCTAACTGGGCAGTGTAAATGCTAGTAGAGGTAGTACTCAGCTTGGCAGGGGTGACTCACATACATGTGGTCAGACTCATTTCTATGCTTTCCTGAGTAGAATCGAGGTGAAGGCATCTAATACAATGACCACATATACTATTCTAGTCTGTGATCGGATGGATACAACTTATTTAATCCAGGATCCACCTTTTTATGTGTTTACATATTTTGTCGTGGGACTAGACATGATTTGTGATTTACTTGATGTGCATGTACATATTTCTACTCCTATTAGTGACTCTATGATAGTAGATAGAGCCTACCTTTCTTCACATGTAACATTCATATGGTATAAGACTTGGGTAGACCTAGTGATTCTTGACATGGTGGACTTTGATGTCATTCTGAGGATGAGTTGGTTAACCCTATATCATGTTATATAAGATTGTAATGCTAAGACTGTGACTATAGCGATGCCCGATATGTCTAGACTCAAGTTAAAGGGTGTCTGCAGCCCTGTTCCTAAAATAATTATATCCTTTATTTGTGCTAAGAAGTTGATTGAGAGGGGGTGTTTGGTGTTTTTAGCGCATCTTTGGGACATTAGTGTAGAGATTCCATTTATAGGGTTGGTTTTGGTGGTTTGTGATTTCTTAGAGGTGTTTCCCATGGATTTACCTGGCATGCCACCAGACTATGATATCAATTTTTGCATTTGTTTAGAGCTTGAAACTCATCCTATTTCTATTTCTCCATATCAGATAGCACCGGTTGAGTTGAGAAAATTTAAAGTTCAGTGCAGAACATGCTTAGTAAGTGGTTCATTAGTTTGATTTCCTCTCCATGGGATGTTCCTGAGTTGTTAGTGAAAAAGAAAGATGAGAGTATGTGTATGTGCATTGACTACCATCATCTGAACAAGGTCACTATACAGAATAATTACCATCTTCCCTACATAGATGACTTGTTTGATCAGCTTCAGGGTGCATCAGTCTTCTCCAAGATTGACTTGAGGTCTGGGTATCATCAGTTGAAGAGTCGAGCTGAGGACATACCTAAGACTACTTTTTAGACCAGGTATGGGCATTGGAATTTTTGGTGATGTCCTTTAGGCTTACTAATTCCCCAACTGCCTTTATGAGTTTGATGAATGGAATCTTTAAGCCCTATTTGGATTCTTTTATAATTGTGTTTATTGATGATATTTTAGTATATTTGAAGAGTAAGAAAGAGCAAGAGAACCATTTGAGAGTTGTGTTGGGGTTGTTGAAAGAGAAGCAGTTGTATGCTAAATTTTCTAAGTGTGAGTTTTTGATGTCTTTTATATTCTTTTTAGGGTATGTGGTTTCAAAGGAGGTAATTGTGGTTGATCCACAGAAATTAAAGGCAGTTAAGAGTTGGTCTAGGCCCACTTGAGTGACTGAGATACGCAGCTTTGTGAGGCTGGCTAGTTATTACCACTGATTTTTAAAAGGATTCTCTTTTATTGCTTCTTAACTGACTCGGTTGACTCAGAAAGATATACCATTTTAGTGGTCTGATGAGTGTGAGGAGAGCTTTCATAAGATCAAGACTTTGTTAACTACAACTCCTATCCATATATTGTTTGTGAAGGGTAATGACTTTGTTGTTTATTGTGATGCTTCACATTCTAGTTTGGGTGTTTTTTTGATGCAGGCTAAGAAAGTCATTGCATATGGTTCTAGACAGTTGAAGTCGCATGAGAAGAACTATCATGTGCATGACTTAGAGTTGGCAGTGGTGGTGTTTGCTCATAAAATTTGGAGGCACTACTTTTATGGTGTCTATTGTGAGGTGTTTACTGACCACCTCAGTATGCAACATGTGTTTATACAGAGGGATCAGAACTTGAGGCAACATCGATGGATGGAGCTGATCAAGGACTATGATATTACTATCTTGTACCATCTGTGTAAGGCAAATCTGGTGGCTGATACTTTAAGTAGAAAGTCAGAGAATATGGGTAGCCTAGCTAGTTTGGAGGCTATAAGATGACCGTTGGCTAGAGAGGTTCAAACTTTGGCTAACAATTTTATGAGACTTAATATGATTGAGTCTAGGAGAGTTTTGGATTGTGTTGAGGCAAGGTTTTCATTTCTATAGAAGATTAAGGCCAGGCAGTTTGAGGATGATGAATTGAGTAAGATTTGTGATAATGTCTTGCAGGGAGAGGCTAAGGAGGTTGTGATTGATGATGACGGTGTCTTGAGTATTAAGGGGAGTGTATGTGTTCCCCGTGTTGATGATTTGATCAAGACTATTCTTATAGAGGCTCATAGGTACTCTATGCATCCTGGCACTACCAAGATGTATCGTTATTGGAGACAACATTATTGGTGGGGTAGAATGACGCGTGACATTATAGGCTTGGTTGCCTAATGTAAAAATTGTCAGCAGGTGAAGTATGAGCACCAAAGAACTATAGAGAGACTTCAGAGAAGTCCCATTCCTAAATGGAAGTGGGAGAGGATTGTGATGGACTTTGTGGTTGGTCTTCCAAAGACCTTGGGCAAGTTTGATTCTGTATGGGTGATTTTTGATAGGTTGACTAAGCCTGCACACTTTGTCCTAGTTCAGGTGACTTATAGTGCAGAGAAGTTAACTAAGATTTACATCTGTGAGGTGGTTCGATTGCATGAAGTTCTAGTCTCCATCATCTCAGATAGAGGTATGTAGTTTACCTGTAACTTCTGGAGAACATTGCAGGTTGAGTTGGGTACTAGGTTGGACCTTAGTACAATGTTTTACCCTGATACTGATCGGCAGTCTGTGTGGATGATTCAGGTCTAGGAAGATATGATTCGCGCATATAGGATAGACTTTGATAGTCATTGGGACCAGTTCTTGCCATTGGCTGAGTTTGCGTATAAAAATAGTTATTACTCGAGTATTGATATGGCTCCATTTGAGGCATTATATGAGAGGAAATGTAGATCTCCCATTGGATGGTTTGATGCTTTTGAGGTGAGGCCTTGGGGTACTAATTTGTTGAGGTATTCATTAGAGAAGGTGAAGTTTATTAGAGAGAAGCTCCTAGCATCCCCGAGTAGGCAGAAGGAGTATGCAGACCAGAAGGTTAAGGATATGAAATTTATGGTAGGAGAGTAAAGGTTGCTCAAAGTTTCACCCATGAAGGGTGTGATGAGATTTTGGTAAGTGAGGAAAGCTTGATCTGAGGTTCATTGGGCCGTTCAAAATTCTTAAGTGTATGGGGGAGGTAACCTATGAATTGGCTTTGCCTCTAAGTTTGTCGGGAGTTCACTCGGTGTTTCATATGTCCATATTGAAGAAATATCATGGTGATGGAAATTATATTATTTTTTGGGATTTGGCCTTGTTTAATGAGAATATGTTGTATAAAGGGGAACTTATGGCTATCTTAGATAGAGAGGTCCGCAAGTTGAGATCAAAAGAGATTGCATCTGTGAAGGTTCAGTGGAAGAACTGTCCTGTTGAAGAGGCCACTGGGGAGACCAAATCAGACATGCATAGCAAGTTTTCCCAGCTCTTTATTGAGTTAGGTATCCTTTCATTATTTTTTCTTCTTGTCCATTTAGGGATGAACGATTGCTTAATTAGTATCTGATGTAATGACCATCGCAGTCTGTATAGGGTGGTTAGGGCCATAATACCCTTTTAGAGTCCCTATAGTAAATTGACCTAATAAAATCTTAAAGGTGGGGTGGTTTAAGACTAAAAACTGGTGTTGTGTGTAATTATGGTAAATTTTTATTCATGGTCTTGTATTTTGAGGTGTCGTTTTATGTCAATGGTGACCTAGTAATCTAAACCTCCGTAGGGTTTTTTGAGACTACGAGTAAGTTCATAGTGTGTGGTTTAGTGGTTGCCGTGTTGGGGTGATTTATTGATGTCTTAAGTTCAAAAAGTTTGTTGTGAAATGGAGCTATTGAACAGATTTTCTGAGCTACTGGTTCAGGCACCACTGCAGTGAAAGGATTCATGTTGTAGTTAGACTATCGTAGCAATCAAAGTGCCACCATAGAAAATCTCGGCAAATTGCTAGGGCTCTATATAGCGAGCCTAATTGTTTCATAGTGTATCCGTTGCAGCGAGAAACAGTTTACTACAGCAAGTAACAGGAGGCAGAATGCCTGTTTAAGTCACTTATTCCAAGTTTCACATCATAAACTCTAAATCTTCATTCCTGATCTCTAGAGAGGTAATTTTTCCAAGACTAGGGTGGATGTTCTCATTGAGGTAAGTTACTCCATCAGCCTCTTCACTTAGTAATCCATTATTATTGTAAAATCGCTAGGGAGATTGTGATTGTGGAATTTATGGGTTAGAACTCTAGGTTTATGGAAAATAGGAGAAAGTATATGGGTAGATGTAATAATCATCTAGAATACTTCTAGAATGTAGATAAATACTTCCTAGAATGAAATTGGTGTTTCTAAACATGAATAGTAGAGATTGGAAACCTTGAATTCTATAAAAATGGGAGTTTTGGCATAAAAACTACTTGAAAGGGGAAAATTAGGGTAGAAACTCCATGAATTGTGGTAATGTGAACATTGTGGGAGTGATTGATAATTAATTGACCCTTGGGTAATATTATAGACCTCGAATAAGGGTAAAACTAGTAGGTTTGAATTCTCAAAGCTTGAAATTGAAGAGTAGATGATTAATTACTCTTGTAATTGTTGTCTTTAGAGTTTGAATATTCTGAGGCATTGAGAAAAGGAAAGGCTCCGGTGATTCAGCTTGCTTAACTTGGGTTCTTTGGTTGAGGTAGGTTATGGTTTCTATGTGGAGTTAGACTTAATATATTCTCCCGTATGAGTTATTGAATTGACAAGCATGTTGCTTGGTCTGCAAACATAATATGTGGTTGAATATGTGTTTGGTTTGACTATGCTTGCGTAAATAAGCTTATAATTGTTTGACATCTGTCTTTAAATGACTTATGATTATGAAGTGCACTTGTTACATTTTGTGTACTTATTAGTAATATCCTGAGAGATAGTTAAGGATGAGAGCATACTAAGATATGTGGAGAGAATGAAGATATACATACTATTCTGTTGTTGAGTTGCTCGAGTTAGATCTGAGTTTATGGACTAACGGATATGTGGAGTATCGGGTACCACGCTAGTACAATACATGGACCCTAGGTTGTCTCTTGCATGTCATGACTAGTTGGGCAGAAATAAAATCTTTTAGCATGTGTGTACATATTGAGTGATTATTGTGAGACTGATGAGGCACAGAGACTGCATGTCTGAGACACCAGTATGTACATGAATCCATGTTTGTGATGTGACTCCATTATATTTGCAGAATTATTTGATAACTTTTATGTCTATTTTGATGACTTATATGTCTTTTACTCGTTAATATTGATATGTATGGACTTGACTGATTTATCTAGTTGATGTAACTATTTGATTGTCTAAGTGATTTTATGCTGACGTACATGTCTACTTGTTTATTTTATTCATGAGATATACTTGATATTATTTTGAGTCGGCCTATGATACCTACCAATACATAGTGTTTATACTGATGCTACTCCTGCACTTTTTTTTGAGTGCAGACTGAGTTCCAAAGACTTTGACGCGACTTCGCATGTAGTGCTCTTCAGTGACCGATTCGAGGGTGAGCTACTCCTATTCATGGTTGTCATGGATCTTCTTAGTTACATATATCTTTTTTTCGAATAATGTTATTTCTAGTGATTTTGGATTACTCTTAGACACTGTTTATTTAGCGTTCTTTGTACAATCACTTTCAAATTTTGGGGATGTATTAGTTAGCTTTCGGCACATTATGATATTAAGTTTTGATATTTTGAATATTATATCTTGAATTGCTTCATTATTTCTAAAAATGAATTGCTAAACATTTGGGTTAGTTGGTAAGACACACTTCGCCCACCGGGGGATTAGTGGGGGTGCCACTCATGTCCATTTAGGTCGTGACACCTATGCAGTTAGGTCATGTGGCTTTACTTGTCAAGGGTGGTGCCATCTTGCAGTCTGGCATTCTTTCCCCTAGTACAATCCTATTCATGCTTCTGATGATTCTAGTAGGGTTGTCCTTTTCTGGCACGTCACCAGACGGGTGCTTATCGTATCTTCCTTCATCAGGAACGTTTCTCTTCTTTGTTATGAAAAGGCTCTTCAGGATCGTGCTCCTAACACAATCTTCTCAGAGGGCGCCACATGTCTTCATACTGATTTTACCCCATACAGATAGTCCCTCCGTCTTTTGAGGCAATATGCTTCATAGTTCTCAGGAGACAAAAGGGAAGAATTGACCTATGATTGACCCTTATTTATTTTTATCGTTCCCAGTAAAGCAGCGCTTTTGTTTGCACCTTGATATCATGCCACATGTGAGGATGAGTCATGTCCTTCTTCTTTAGGTAATGTTTCGTGAACCATTCCCTTTTTTCTTTATATGCTACTGCCATTTTCATCTTTTCTCAATCTGTCTGATATGCCTTTATCATCATCGCATGTGTCTTTTTTTGTGAAATCTATCGATGGCAAAAATAGGAAGAGTAAAGAAAAAGCTTCCCCCAAGCCTTTTGCCGATGAAATTGTTTTAGCTCTGTTCAATTTTGATGTCGACTTCAAAACCTCGAGAAATAAAATGGATCGGCACATTGCAATGATTCATCCGAATTTGAATGAGAAAGCTCTTAAGGGGATATGGGAGGCCTGTGACTGGACCTTCAAATTTCATGTAGAGGCGCCCCACTCTGTCAAAAACATTACATCCTTCAGGCTGGGCTATACCTTCATTTATACCTATCCTTTCGGCTTGGGCCTATGTAAGCCCGTGATGAAGTGATAGCCTCATTTTATAATTTTTGTCCTATCTCTTGGCCAACTTAGTCCAAGATTCTAGAGAACAGTTGCAAGCCTTTGCGTACTTGCTATCCAGTCTGGCCTTTCATTCTCCCTCACACAATTGTTGGTGCTTTACAGTTCCCATCTAGTTCGAGGAGGGATAGTTTAGTTGACGCGCCGCGAGGGGGAAGTTTTGTTTCGCAAGATGGATGATGTTGGCGACCACCAATGGATTGAAAATTTTATTGCAGTAGCTAGCGATGATTTGCATACTCCTTTACTTCCTTCGCATTGGAATACACATCGTATATGCTCTTAGTTCCGTAACTTATTCCTCCCCCTTCTCTTTTTCTTTCTCCTCACTCTTTTGACCAGTTTCCTCTCATTCTGTTATTGCAGCCGCTCAATGGCATCCTGCTCCAGAGACATTACTTGATAACTAGAAAATCTTTATTAAAGAGTGGGTAGCCAAGATATTGAGCCTTACCAATAATGACGATTGAACATGGAACAGTGTCTCTCGCTAGCTGAAAACTCTTCGAGGTAATCGGTTAGGATTTTTGCTATTACTTCCTTTGAATTTCTCCTGTCTCTCCTTACTTTTTCCATTTGTGCTTCGCAAGTCGGGCCTGAGATATTGCAGCACCATCTTCATAGCCGATTGTTCCCTCGCCTATCGGCCTCAATCCCCATTGGCGTTCTTCTACCTCAAAAATTCTCTATTCATTATCTCTAGTCAGTTATTACTATAAATATTAGGGGAGCCTAAAGAAACCAAATACTAGACAATTTCAGTTCTTCTCTTGCAGAGACAAGTAAAAAATAGGAAAAATTATGCAAAATGTCAGCCCATCAAACTTATTTACACCCAAAATAGTCCACTTTAAAATTATCACTCATTTATTACCTTAATTGGCCATTTGTCCATATCCCTCACTACTTTCCCCCCTTCTTTATTCTTTTCTTTCTTTCTCTTCCTCTTCTTCTTCTCTTCCATTAATGGTTTCTTTGTCCAAATTAAACCTTCTTTCTTTCTTATTCTTCTTCCGTTATATGTATCATTTATTACGTAAGCATAAAATTAACGCTTTAATTGTGTCCAAATATCACCATCAAAGAAGACGATGAGACAGTAGAGCACCTACTTTGTGGTTGTAGGTTCTCATGTGTGGTATGGGAAAAGATGCTCAGATGGCTAGGTATACAACGAGCAGCCAAAAACTAGACAAAAGAGGTACAATGGGTATTGAATTACGCAACCATCAACTCTGTCAAGTCGCAGCTGTATAGAATGACAATGGCTAGTAGTGTTTACCTTTTGTGGCAAGAAAGGAATTACAGAGTGTTCCAAGGGAAGAAGAGAACTGTTGAGGAGCTGAATAAACAAATGGTTCAAGAATTCATGGCAGGGGTATTTGTAATGCAAGAATAGCTAGTGGTTTAGCAATGTTGAATTGGTACCCTTAGAATAGTGTAGGAATTCATAGTGCTCGTAGAACAGAGTAGGTATAGTGTTGGATGCTAGTTATTAGGTTTGCTTTACGTTGTAATTTCTGGCCTTGGTAATATCTTGCAACGAATGATTTATAAATTTTTTTTAGTGTTTTATTTAAAAAAAATAGATATCGATACATTACATATTCATTTATGCAATATCGATACACGTTTAAATATCATTTATACAATATCGATACATGTTTATACACTATTTATACAATATTAATACACGTTTATACATTATTTATACAATATTGATTCATTACATAATTTTTATACAATATCGATACATTACATATACATTATATATACATGTTGCTACTTTTTTTGTAATTTTTTTTTTTGTGGCTAGTTCATTTTTGGGTTGTTTTTTTTTTTTAAAAAAAAACTTGGTTATATTTATTGTAAACTAATTACTTTATTGTACATAGTTGAAATTATCCTTAAAAAATAACCACAGATATCAGTGTTTACACTTCGTCAAGTTATTCTCCACTTGAATTCCGATTAAATTCTACATTGTCTAACCTGCCTTTTACTTGTTATTTTCTTCCAATAAATCTTTTTGGAATAAATTAAACCAAATATATGTATATATTATTTCTTTAACATGGTATACTTTCAGGAAATTACATGGAGTGTCCCCTAATTTTTGTTCCCCATGAGAAAAGTCTTTAAAAATTAGCCTTTCTTTGTTTTTATGTATAGCACAAATATATTTTTGTCTCTCTACACCATAACTCTCCATGTTCATTTGTCTCTCAACTTTTTTTAAAAAAAAATCCTTTTTTTTCTTTTTTTCCTCAAACTTTATTTTTCTTTTTTTTCTCATTTTTTTCTTTTTTCTCAACCTTTATTTTTTTTTCTCTTTTTATTTTTTTATTTTTTTGTTTTTGTTTTTATTCTGTTTTTTCATTTTTCTCAACCTTTATTTTTTTCTTCTCTTTTCTTTTGTGTTTTTCCATATCTTTATTTTTTTCTTTTTTTTTTTTTTTTTTTTTTTTTTTTTTTTTTTTTTTTTTTTTTTTTTTTTTTCTTTCTCTTTTTTCTTTTTTCTTAACTTCTATTTTTTTTGCTAATGAACAGGAAGTTGGATAATCCGCAAAGAGGATCTTCTTTCTTTGACATCGAAGTAAGCTTAAGGGCGTGCTTTGTTGTTTGGAAGTCCTTCGGAGCAAGTTTTGCATCTAAGTTAAGAGTTATAGAACATCTCATAAATCAAGACACAATGTGGTAGCATCAAATCTTGCTCGTAGGGCATAACTTGTTGTTTGGAAATTCTTGAGCTAAGTCTTGCCTCTAAAGCAGGAGTTATAGAGTATCTCATAAATTAAGACACAATGAAGTAGTGTTAACTCTTGCCCATGGGGCATAACTTGTTTTCTGGGAGGCCCTTGGGCCAAGTCTTGCCTCTAAGGCAAACGTTATAGAGCATCTCATAAATCAAGACCAATGTGGTAGTGTCAACTCTTTCCCATGTGGCGTAACTTGTAGTTTGAAAGTCCTTGAGCTAAGTCTTGTCTCTAAGGCAAGAGTTATAGAACATCTGATAAGTCAAGACACAATGTTGGTAGTGTCAACTCTTGCTCATGTGGCGTAGCTTGTTCTTTGAAAGTCCTTGGACTAAGTTTGCCTCAAAGGCAAGAGTTATATAACATCTCATAAATCAAGACATAATGTGATAGTGTCAACTCTTGCCCATGGGCCGTAACTTGTTATTTGAAAATCTTTGGGCTAAGTCTTGCCTCTCAGGCAAGCGTTATAAAGCATCTCATAAATCAAGATACAGTGTGGTAGTGTCAACTTTTGCCCATGGGCGTAACTTATTGTTTGAAAGTCCTTGGGCTAAGTCTTGCCTTTAAGGCAAGAGTTATAGAATAACATAAATCAAGACACAATGTGGTAGTGTCAACTCTTGCCCATAGGGCATAACTTGTTGTTTGAAAATCTTTGAGCTAAGTCTTGCCTCTAAGACAAGAGTTATAGAATATCTAATAAATTAAAACACAATGAAGTAGTGTGAACTATTTCCCATGGGGCGTAACTTATTTTTTTTTGGGAGGTCCTTGTGCTAAGTCTTGCCTCTAAGGCAACCATTATAGAGCATCTCATAAATCAAGACACGTTGTGCTAGTGTCAAGTCTTGCTCATGAGACATAATTTATTGTTTGAAAGTCCTTGGGCTAAGTCTTCTCTCTAAATCCAGAGTTATCGAACATCTCATAAAAAAATTAAAAATAAATAAAGGTTGAAAAATGACCAAAAAAAAAAAGAGAAAAAAAATAAAAATCAAAGAAAATTAAAAATTAAAAATAAAAAAATAAAAAATTGAAGTTGAGAGGAGAAAAAGGAAAAAAAATAAAGATTAAAAAAAAGAAAAAAAAGACAAAAGAAAAAATAAAGGTTGAGAAAAATGAAATAAAAAGAGAAAATAAAAAATAAAAAAGAGAAATAAAATAGAACTGAGAGGAGAAAAGGAAAAAAATAAAGGTTGAGAAAAAGGAAAAATACGTAGAAGAAAAAAATAAAAATAAAAAATAAAAAAAATAATGATTGAGAAAAATCAAAGAAAAATAAAAAAGAGAAAGAAATAAAAATAGAAGTTGAGAGGCAAATGAGCATGTAGAGTTAAAAACAACCATTATTAGATTTTCAATAAAATAAATATCCTTTCTCTCTCCTAAAATTTTCCAGCAACCCTAAACTCATATGCCCACCTCTACCGGCGGCCAGTCACATCTGGTGACTGGTTCCCCTTCTAATTCTTCAATTGAATCATATGATGGATTCCCCCCATTACGTACTATTAAACCGACTCCTAGTTTACCGATGGAGAAATCGTATGCCAAGATTCTACACCCCGGGGAAACAGTGGATGGAATAGACTCCATCCCGTTTAAAGAAGCTACTTTGGTGGGAGATCCCACATGTAAAATGGACAGAAGCAGAGGTCTCCATGATGAATTGAATTGAAAACTTTCAATTCGCGGTGATTGGAAAATTCACATATGAAGTGACAAATATGGATGAATTGAGGACAATCATTCCTCAACAATATGCTCTTAAAGGTGAGTGTCAGATTGGTTTATTTCGCAATCGACACATAATCATTAGGCTTAGTCGTTAGGATGACATCATCAATTTAGTGTCAAAGGGATCTTTCTATATTAAGTGCAAAGACGGGTACTCATACCTCATGCGCATGTTAATATATGACACTAAGTTCAATATCAACGAAGAAACAACGAAAGCTATGGCTTGGATCTCCTTTCCTAACCTACTACCGACATTCTTTGTTAAGGAATGCTTATTCTCCCTTGCATCGCAAGTAGGGTGTCCTGTTCAACTAGATCTAGACACCATAAATAGAACAAGACCAAGTTGTGCAAGGGTAAAGGTGATAGTTGACTTGAATAAACCCCTACCTAAATCAGTCCAAATGGACATTGAAAATGAAAGCACAGGGGAAGTTCGATCAGAGACTATTCAAATGATTGGACTATGTCCCTAAATATTGCAGAGAATGCTTAATGCAGGGTCATAGTAAGGAGGAATGTAGGGGTCTAAGTCGACCCAAGGATATCGTTGAGGATCTAAAGGAGGTCACTAATTTCAAATCTCAAGTGCATAAATTCCAAAGAGGTAAAGCAAAGATTCTTTCGAGTGAAAAGATAGTTGGAGATCCTGAGCAGTGGAATATTGTGAAGCACAAAAAACCTGTAAAGTCTAACATCCCAACCACTAGGAACAATACATCCCTTGAGGGGATCAACAGGTTTAACGCTCTCAATGAGATAGATGTTAATGCAGAAAAAGAAGCAGGCAAAGCAAACAACAACAACAGCTCTAACAAGGACCTCTCTTCCAGTATGCAAAATAACAAGACAAAGGGCCAAACTTTACATCCAATAACTACTAAAGATTGGATAAACAAGGCTTTTGGTAAAGTACTGGAGACGGGTACATCCTCAAGGTGTCTGGGAGATGATCAGCTCAAGCACCCGCCTACTTTGGAGGTTCCTGCAATTGAAAGAATTGATAAAATCAGCACAGATGACAAGGTCATAACAAGGAAAAATGAAGGTGGTACCTGCCTAACTTTGTCCACCTTTGTAAATTCTAGGCATCCAACCGTGATAGGTGCTGCTCGGACCAGCCCTGCAGTAGCTCCTGACAGATGTGATGTCCAGGAACAAAGATCTAGAGAAGAGTGCAGAGATCAAGTGGCAATAGTAAAGTGTGACAGTATAGGATTATATGTGTATCTTCCAGTCATGGTGATTCCTAGGCTTTTGAATACAGATGTAACTAGCATGATACAAGTGGAATCTCCCAACAAAGCTTTGCATGATATCATTACTCACAGAATAGGAGACATCATAGTAGAGGAGGATCCAGCTAATCAACAGATTGCTAAAGGTATCACTGATACACAGATGACAGATGAGCTCCTGGAGAACAGATCTATCTCCAAGGATTCTAAAATCTGCAAGAAAAGGCAAAAGGCAGGGGCATGGAGATCTTAGTCAACCCATCAGAGTTCAGCCGAAGAGAAACAAATCCAAATCTTGTATCCAATGAAAGCTTTTATATGGAATATCAAATCAGTGAGGACTCAAAAGGCATTCCAAGGACTACAAATGTTGCACAATTTCCATAAGTTTACTCTCATTGGCTTACTAGAGCCTTTTCAGCAAGTTAGGCACATCAACAAATATTGAATAAGGTTAAAGATGCCAAACTCCATTAGCAACTGTAATGGCAAAATATGGTGTTTTACCAACCATGAAGTTGACTACACAGTGATATAAGATACAGAATAACAGCTTACAGTACAGTTAAAATAGCACAATCAGTCTCAAAGTTTTTTGTAACACTGGTGTATGCTAAGTGTGATGTTGAACAAAGAAGAGATCTCTGGGAGGAAATGTATGGGTTGACAACAAGTATAAACAACCATTGCCTCATTAGGGGAGTTTTCAATGTGGTGCTGAATGAAGAAGAAAAGATAGGAGGGATTCCTATCAACCCTAGGAACTATGAAGACTTTGAAAACTATATTGCCTCATATGATCTAACTGAAATCCAATTTAAAGGGATCCCATTCACCTGGTGGAATGGTAGAGCTTGAAATGACTGCATATTTGAAAGGCTAGACAGGGTACTCATTAACCAAGAGATGCAGGGTTGGTTCAATCATGTTGAGGTGAAACATCTACCTAGAACTGGTTCTGACCACTCCCCTATGCTAGTTACATTTTTCAGAAGTCATGACCAGCCATAGGAAACCTTTCAGGTTCCTCAAATTCTGGACTGAGAACCCCTCTTTTTTAAATTTGGTTGCTCAGAACTGGATTTCTAATGAAGCACAGAACCCCTTCATTAATTTATAGAGAACACTAAGAGAGTTAAAACTGCTCTAACATCCTTGAGTAGAGACACATATGGTGACATATTTAAACAACTTATCATTAGAGAGGACATTGTCAAAATCAAGGAAAAGTTGTTTGAAGAATTCCCTAATGCTGAAAATAGAGAAGTTCTGCATAGAGCACAAGCTGAGTACAAAAGATATTTGCACTTTGAAGAAATATTTTGGCAACAAAAGGAAGGTTATGACTAGTTTGAGAATGGGGATAGAATTACAAGATTCTTCCACAGTATTGTGAAGGGTAGAAGGAAGAAACTCAGCTTGCAAAGAATCCAGAACAATGAAGGCAATTGGCTCGAGGAGGAAGGAGAGATTGCAATAGAAGCAGTAAGATTTTTTAACAACCAATTCTTACAGGAAAGAGATGCCACATCTTTCTCATTGCTCAAACACATCCTCAAGGGCATCAGTGAGGAAGATAATACAGAGCTTTACAAGCATCCCGAGCTAGAAGAGGTCAAAAAGGTTGTGTTTGTATTGAATGGAGACAGTGCTAGTGGACCAGATGGACTAACAGGAAGGTTTTATCAAAGCTGCTGGGAGATTGTGGAAAAATATATTCGCAGAATGGTTATTGATTTGTTCAGGGGTAACACCCTTCCTAAGTCAATCACTCATACGGACTTGGTTCTCCTCCCTAAAAAGGAACAGGTGCATACATTCTCAAATTTGAGGCCAATCAGTCTGAGCAACTTTATTAATAAGATATTCTCTAGGATCATTCATGATAGAATTGAAGTTCTTCTTCCCAGATTGATTTCTTTTAATCAATCAGGCTTTGTCAAAGGTAGAAGCATTATTGAGAATGTATTATTGACCCAAGAAATTGTTACAGATATAAGAAAGAGGGGTAAGCCAGCCAATGTAGTCATTAAACTTAATATGGCTAAGGCTTATGACAGAATCTCATGGTTCTACTTGATGAAGGTACTCAGGAAAATGGGTTTCTCAGAAGTGTTTGTTGATATAGTGTGGAGATTACTCTAAAATAATTGGTATTCTGTACTGGTCAATGGTCAAGCCCGTGGTTTCTTTCACTCTACTAGAGGAGTGAAGCAAGGAGACCCTTTATCTCCTGCTTTGTTCATTCTGTCTGCAGAAGTCTTAAGCAGGGCCCTGAACTCTCTATTTGTAGATGCTCATTTTGTGGGATATGGTTTACCTAAGTGGAGTGCCAATCTCAACCATCTGGAATATGTTGATGACACTATCACCTTCTCCTCTGCAGATGCTTATTCTCTTAAGAAAATAGTGTCAACTTTGCAAGAATATGAAGTACAATCAGGGCAAAAGTTCAATAAGGACAAGAGTGCTTTTTTTCTACATCAAAATGCTTTAGCTGAGGTGAGACAGTTGGTGGAGGAGTGTCCAGGTATTCCTAGGGGTCTTTTCCCTTTGATGTATCTAGGTTGCCCCATTACACATACAAGAAAAACAAAGGAACACTACTCTAATCTTATCAAGAGGGTAAAGGCAAAGCTACATTCATGGAAAGGGAACATGTTGTCATATGGTGGTAAGGAGGTGTTCATTACTAGTGCCTTACAAAGTGTCCCTATTCATGTCCTATCAGCCATCTGTTGACACCCAATTTTGACCTCCCTATACCTCTCTCGGGCTGTTATTTTAATAATAATAATTATTTTAAATATTAATTTATTTTATATTTTACTTGATTTATTAAATAAATTACGTGTTAACACTTTAAAATTAGCATATAAATATATAATTTATTCTCTATTATTACTATTTTTATCGTAAATTTCATATGATATTACATATCATTTATTTTACGTACAATATATATACGTAATTTTATTTTTATTTTTAATAATTTATCTTTTGATAATTATCGTTAATTATTATTTTATCTACTAAATTTTATATACGTAGTAGTTTATTTATTAAATAGCAACCCATTTTCATTTTCCTTCCCAATTTATTTAAATTCTAGTCCCTTTCTACCCAATTTATTTCAATTCTAGCCTAAATTGAGTCAATTTAGGCCTAATCTTAAATACAAAATTCAATTTCAATTGCCCCAATATGCCTGACCCATTGAGATTAAATCTCAGTCGTTGATCTCACGATCAACAGCCAAGATCACTCCACCTCTTTTCTTACCCTTTAAACTACACAAACCCTCAATCTCTCATTCTCACTCCCACCAGCCGCCGACCCCTTCTCTCTCTCTACTCTCTTCACCGCCTCCCCGGCGGTCAGCCGCCTATTTTCTTCTCCTCGCTCTCCCATTCCCCATCCGGTGGAACCCCACCGACAAAACCCAAACACTCAACCCGTCGTCGGCTCTGCTGAATCGACGAGTCACCGTCGCTCTACCATCGCTGGTGAAGCGTCCAACAACACCATACAATAACACATGTCGTGTCTCGAACCACTAATAGAAAACCATAGCTAAAACCCCACTGGTTTCGATGGAAAACCCCACAAATGGCCACCTCAAGTTGTTGACCCCCACCATCGGCAAAACCCCGATGAACCACCACCATGTCCAGATAAACGAAGGAGACATCATTGGTTTTTGCGGCTAAGTGTGGATTGGTTTTGAGATCTATGGAATTAGGTCTACCATTTTGGTCATTGTCGAACTTGGGGGTTCCCTTGGGATATCACGAATCCATTTTCGGTTTGGCTTCTTTCATTGTTCAATTCTGTCACATCATTTTTTCTGTTACCAGATTATGTGATGTGAAAGTGGTAAATTTTGATTGCGAATTTGTGCTTGAATCTCATAATAATTATTTCATATGGACTGTCATGTGTAAAAATCACCAATTTTTTACGAGTTTTACTTCTAAGCTTAATTCTGAAAATTCTATTATGTGTTCATTTTGTAAAATTGATATATAAGCATGTTAGATACTGTTGTTGTGTTCTAAACCTGAAACTGGTGAGTGTCTTTGTATTGAATTCAATTTCTTCCAATGTATTAATCCATAGCTTGTTTACCAGTTGATTGGAATATAGATTTTGTGACTATGAAAATTCATGCTTAGCTCTAAGGTTGTCTTATATGGGCTGTTTATGAGCATGAGAGTAGAATGATCTCCATGATTCCATTGCTTGATCGACTCTGTGAGCAGGGATCCTTTATGATCGTTATTTGATTACTGTCAGTCGTAATTGATTGGTTTAAGCATGATCTATATTTCCCCTCCTTGCATGTTTAGAACAACCATGATTATTTGTCTATCTTTTAAAGCAAATGGACTTGTCTGTATCTTTTTCTTTCAAGTTCAAATTATGGACAGCATGTCATCATCTTTTTGATTGATTTATCTTCCTTATTTCGAATTAGTACTTGGATAATTTTGGTATGTGTTGACTGGATTGGCTCAATCACCTATTTTGGGAAAGGATTATGGTATTGACAAATTATATGATTTGACAAAGTCAAAATTATTCAAATATGCTAGTTGATTATGCATGTCTATGTGGCTCCTCTTTATTCTTGCTTAACTGTAATTAGTAAATCCACACCTCCATTACATGAGATTGATTCCTTTTCTTAGACAAAGTGAATAATTTCAGCATGGATAATTATGGAAAGCTGGACACTCGAAATCAATCTGCCCTCCTTTCTTTGATTCTTTTAAAGTAGCTAGCCTTAGTACTTAATTGATTATGGTGAGTTTTATTCTAATTGCCCAAAATTTACCATGTAAAGTATTTCTTATTCTTTCTTTATTTCTAGACAGCTTATTTATGGTAAAGAATAAACTTTCTGCTAATTGATTCTCTTAGTTAACTAAAGTAAAAATTGCCTTGATTTATTCTGTGAATTATTTCTTTTCCCTGATTCACTCTGTGAATTATTTTCTTCCCTTAAGTGAGTTCTTTTCTTATAATATATAAAGACAATCTCTCTTTTCATTATGACGGACTCAGACTATACACACTATCACTCCTATATTTTAAAGTTTCTCTTCTGGGCTGATACTTACCGATTGCTAAGTGTTGGGATTCAAATATCTTCTTGTTGTTTACGGCTAACTGGTTAGTTCTTATCAAAGTAAATTACAATTTATATGTATGATTCCTTGTAGTTTTAGCATACGCTCTAGTTTATCTATGTTTATTCATGAATGCTTGTAGTTTATATGGGTGAACTCACTGCAAATTTGCCTGTAATATTCACACCCAAAATCTGCTTACTATTGGATTTTTCCCTAGCTTGTGTTAACTATTTATTATTTATATGAGCATTTGGTTCTAGCTTGGTTGGTCTGTCGCATTTGGCGGATTACGGAGGACCTAATATATCCCTACTCCTTGACATAAGCATTGCCTAGGATCCTGGAGATCCTCAGGAACTCTGACATGTCAAGGATCAGCTTTATGGGGTGTACTAGGAGCCTCTAGATCTGGTGTTCTACATTGTCTGACAGGTTCTGGTTATAGGTGATGAAAAGTCGTCTGGGATCGGGATTTCTGAGTATTGGTACAGCTCCATATTTTAGCTTTAAATTCGGATTTCTCACAATTTGTTTGGTCTGTAATAATTATTGTAAAACTCTGGCGATAAATAAGATACTTTGAGGGGCTGCTATGGGGGAGGGGCACACTACGTGCTAGTTGCCTTAGTTGTTTGAAAACGCCTAGAAAACATGCCTATAGGTTTAAGTTCGTTTCAGCTTTAAAATTAATTAGCATGCTATATGGCTTGAAACTAGTTTTCAGTTCTGTTTAGTTGCTATGTTTATAAGTTAAATATGTTTCAGCATTTATGATAGTTAGCTACCATGTTTTAAGTTGTAAAAATCAGTTTCAGCATATAAATAACAAAGCTAGTTACCATGTTTAAAATCAGCTTCATCTTTTAAACAAAATCAAAATCATGTCTAGTTTAAAAATTAATTTCAGCATCAGTGTTTCGTGTATTTTAGATAGCATGCCTATAGGGTTAATTCAGTTTCTGCATATACCATGACTAGAAATCATGCCTATGGGATTCAGCACGTTGAAACTATTCCAGCATGATAAAATCATTCATCATGTTAAAATCAGTTCAGCATGTTAGAAACTGTTTCTGAATGCTAAACCTGGTTCAGTATGTTTCAACATTTTAAACTAAGTAGATATCATGCCTATAGGACTTGTTAATTTTCAGCATGCTAAATAACCAGTCTGTTTATAGGATTAAAACTTCAGATTGTTAAAGTAATCATTCTGTTTATAGGAATAAAGTTTCAGCATGTTAAAGTTAGGATCCATTTCTGCATAATGATGTTAGAAATCATGCCTATAGTATTGAATCTGTTCTGCATATAATACGACTAGAAATCATGCCTATAGGGTTCAGCACGTTAAAATTGTTTCAGCATGTTAAAATCAGCTCAGCATGTTAGAAACTGTTTCAAAATGTAAAACTGGTTCAGTATGACTGTTTCAGCCCTTTTTTTTAGAACATTCAGAAACCACATCTATAGGATTAATTCAGGCTCAGCATGTTAAGTTAAAGATTCTGCTTATACGTTCAATTTAGCTTCAACACATTAATTTAATTAGCTCTCATGCCTATAGCTTTAAAATAGTTTTAGCAGGTTAAAGTAATCAATCATCCTGTTTGTAGGATTAGATTTATTTACAGCATGTTAAATAATTAGAAACTTCATTCATAGGACTAATTAATAAGTGGTTTTGCACGTTCTCCAGATATCATGTTATAAAATGTTAATTGTACGAATTGTGAGGCCTATGTGAGATCATTTATGTGCTACATGTTTTCTAGTCCATGTATGTTTTGATTGACGTTAATCTCGAGTCTAATTAAGTAGCCTTGGAATCTTATTGTCTAGACCCATATCCAAAATAGTAGTCCAATGCCTCTTGGACATTAAGTGGGACGAGTAGGCATACTAGGGTACGATAGACTTTTCTCATTTCTTTAGTACGCACTTAGGTAAAATAATCTTAATAACCAATTTAGGTGGGTAGATAGACGGATATGATGGAAATCGACCCGAGCAGAATACGACAATGTCTTTGGAATTATCTTCGATAATAAGCCGGGCGTTGATCCGAATAGGTTAAAACTAACCTAAGTGTAGCTCTTGTTTTATTAGATGGTTGGGGTAGTTATCTAAATCACTTAGTAATTAGGTTTCTTTTTCTATATTGTTGTGTTAATTCTGTCTTCTCGCTGATCTCCTTTTCGTTTCCTTATTTATTTTAATTGTTGTTTATATGCATGATCTTTTTCTCACTTAGACTATTAATAACTAATTTATCTATTTGCTTAAAATAAAGGTTTATTCGTGTAATTACTTAGTTAGTAATAGGCTAATAAAACTGTTGACCCTTTGTTTATCACTTAATTCCCACATAAATAATGAATCCGGCAGGGACCCACATTTGTGGACCTCGAAAGGTGCTTAATACCTTCCTTTCGAGGTAACTTGAATCCTTACCCGATTCTCTGGTTGCGTAGACTTAAAATTTAATTTAATCAGTTAGATGGTGCCCTACCGCGCCTTAAATTCGTTAGGTGGCGACTCTTCATTACTCTTTAATTCTAAAAAAGAGTTGTCACGTCGACGGCCCATCTTTTCGCGAGAAAAAAATGGGGCGCGACAGAATGGCGACTCTGCTGGGGATACTTAGGTTCTAACCATTACGAATTTTGTGTTTATGTGGGATTTTTATGTTACTTTGTTTTTTTTATGATTATTTTCTTGTCGTAATTAATTATTTTCCTTGTCTTTGTTTTTTTTCATGTTTAGCATGCTTATTATTTTGTTTATATTTTTTCTCTGTTTAATATTTTATTTTCATAAATAGTTACATTCATGCTAAGAGTACTTTCTCTTTTGTGTTTCCTTAAATAATATGTGTATTTTTTCATGTTTAGAATGTTTTAATTTGTTTGTGTGTTCAAATAATATATCTAGTCATATATATAGTATTTCTTGAAAAATTATGTGTTTTGTGTGAGTAATCCCTTATTTGTAAAAAGAATTTCATGCTAAGCTTCCTTTCCTTTTCCCCCTTTTTTGATCTTTTTAAAATAATTCTAGTATGTTTTATCATGATCATTGTGTCTTTTCGTATTCTCATTATAAATTATTTTTGTCCACTAACTTGTTTCCTTAAAAGAAAAAATACACTTTATTATATGTCTCCTTAAATGTGTTTAACATGAATTTCCCTTTATCCTTTCCTCATGTTTTCATTCTCTTTCATGTCTTCTCCTGTTTGTTCTCATAAACAATTTACCTGTTTTATGTTTAGCATATTATTTCTGTTGATATGTGTTTTATGTTTGATTTCTCCTCACCTGTTATATGCTTTTTGGTTTCTCTATTAATTGTTTTATTTATTATTATTATTTTTACCGCTTTCCTTAACTGTTCAACGTGTTACTGCTTTTCCTATATGCTATATGTTACTTCTTTTCATAACTGTCATTCCTTTCATATTTCCCCCACTTGGGAACTTCACACTTTCACACACTATACACGTGAGTTGTGCCTTTGCACTTCTCCAAAATTCTTTCAAATACCCATTTTAGAGAGTTGGCATAGACGTGGGGTGAGCGGATAGTTTTGCTACCGTGTGACCACGTGCCACCTCGCATAGGAAAACCTTGAGTCCGTGTTTATCCAAATCTCAGAAACTTAGGATAGTGTTGTATCTATCCCTTTATATAAGTCATGCATGCATCAGCCATATGTGGTTTGGCCCTACGAGTCAACCCGCAAAGTTAGCAGCCTCCTTATTGTCAAAGGGTTCCCATCAATCCAAAGACAAATAATCATATTATGTGCTAAGTGATCATGACAAATTAATCCAAGCCAGTTTAACGTGAAAGAAGTTTAGAAAAGTTTGTTTTGTTTCTCTTTCAAGCTGTAGAATGGAAGGCACACCGGTATTTCCCAACACTAGGATGGTTGTGGGTGTTTCCCATAAATTAAGGAGATGGTGGGAAGATATGAAGAAAGAACATGGTAAAGAGATTCGTCAGTCCTTGGGATTCTTGACCTCTTTGATTTATGTAGCTCCAGATCGGTATTTGATCAAGGCTTTGTTGCAATTCTGGGACCCTAAAAGGGTCGTTTTCAAGTTTAGCGATTTTGAGTTAACACCGACCGTGGAAGAGATTGGAGGGTTCACTGAGTTGCGGTACCAAAATAGAGGGTTGATCTTGCCTCGCAAACAATCTGGAAAAAAGTTTCTGCATCATCTCGGATTGAGAAACAATCTCAAACTAGCTTGTCTGGACTTTGACTGGATTTCTTTGGATTTCATGTATGAACGTTTTGGTCGCAGGGATGGTCATAAGGTTTTTCAAAAAGAGTTCTCTTGTTCTGCTGAAAAATGGGAAAAGAAGCGTCTGAATGCTTTTTCCATAGCCTTGCTAGGCACTCTAGTATTTCCAAGGGAGAATGGTAAGATTGATACTTGCCTTAGTTCGGTGGTTCAAGCCTTATGGCGCGGTATTGATAATATGGAGGCCACATTGGTACCCATGATCCTTGCTGAGGTATTTAGGGCACTGTCCAAGTGCTTTAGGGGTAAGAGGTTCTTCGAAGGGTGTAACCTTCTGCTACATCTATGGGCCGTTGAGCACTTTTATAAACGGCCCGACTTGATAGACATTTTGACGGGAATGGGAAACAAGATCGACACCCATTCTCAAAGGATGATCAGGTTCAATTCTCTTGTGGGTACCGAAGATTGGTTTGCTTTTATGAAAGCCCATTCAGGATATCAGATTCAGTGGAAGTATTCATGGTTACCCGCCCGCACAACTGTCATAAGAAGCAACGAGCTTTACTACATCGAGCTCATTGGGCTGAAAGGCCTCCAGCCTTATGCTCCAGTTCGAGTGCTCCGCCAGTTCGGACGAACCCAAGTCATACCTCTAAGAGCCCACATGGGAGGTTTTGAGCTTGAGTTTGGCTCAAAATATGAAATCCCTAAGGCCAAAGAATTGCTTCAACAATGGGAAGGGTTGATGACCGTAAGCATGGGCACCCAAATACTATGTATGGCTTTTGGAGGATGCTGAAGATGTGCGACTTAGCAAATTGGGACAACCTTATGGATTTGAAGATATAAAAGAGACTACTTGGGCACGAAAGCTGTTGAATTGTCATTATGATATCACGCCTGCAATGTGGGCACAAGTTTATCCAAGATCTATGAACCAGTACAATGGAGGCTTTTGAATTTAGGATTTTCCCTTGTCATCCAGCTTTCCCCTAGCTCTACTTTATTGTTTTTTAATTTCCGCAAAGAATTATAGTAGATCAAAGTTTGATTTAATAAATGGTTTACTTCGTTTATTATCTAACTCTAAACTCCGATCAATATTGAATCTTGGCTTGGATTAAAATGTCATGAATCATATATGTGTCGTTTTAGGCCTACCTCTGGCTCAACGAGGCCCCTTGCATTTAGGACGTTTATTTTTCGCAATCAATGTGTTTATCTTTAGAATAAATATCTTACTACTAACTTGGTTTCTGTTGATTTTGTCTTACTTTTACTCCCTTCCCAAAGGTTGATTTGTGCATGCTGGGATATCATACTAGATCAAAATGGACTCCTCTTCCTCCTCCTCCGAGTCCAAATCGTGAAAGAAAAGAAAAAATGGGGCGCGACAGAATGGCGACTCTGTTGACACCCAATTTTAAGCTTCCTAAACCTTTCTTGGGCTGTTATTTTACTAGTTATTCTTATTTTTTTAAAGCTTAATATTCCTCGCATATTACTTTTATTTACTAAATAAATTGCGTCTTTTATCGTCATCTTGACACTTTTTAAATTCGTATATAATTTATAAATGTATAAGTCATTTCTTATTATTATTATTTTATCATAAATTTCGTATAATATTACATGTCATAAATTTAGGAATTTAAATAATATTTTTTTTGTCTGATAATTATCGTTAGTTATTATTTTACCTATTAAATTATATATGCAGTATTTTATTAAATAGCAGCCCAATTTCAATTTCATTCCCAATTTATTTAAACTCTAGCCTCCTTTTATCTAATTTATTTTAATTCTAGCCTAAAATTGACTCAATTTGGACTCAATTTTAAATGCTCCATTTCAATTCCAATTCGGGTACCCACTGACCCGTCTGACCCGCTCCAGAACCCATCCATATTCAGAATCAAATATCAACCGTTGATCTAAAACGATCAACGGCTGAGATTAAACCCCTCATCCCTTCCTTTTTAATTACTCACACCCTAAACCTAACCCTCATTCACAATACACCCACCAGCCTCCACCCTCCATCTCCCTCTCCTATCTTTCTCCCTCTTCACCGCCGCCACCAACGCCGCTGGCAAGCGCTTAACCTCGATGGTCCGGCAAACCACCCTCCCCTTCTCCTTGCTCTCCATCTCCTCTCTATTCTCCTACGCTGACGGGCGGCGACCCACTGCCGCCGCTTCGCTTCTTCCATCAGCCACCAAACCCCAGAAATGGACACTCTTCTCTCACCACCAAACAACCACCCCCGGTGAAAACCTCACCCCAAAGTCCTCTCTCTTCCCCCATCGCTGACGAACGACAGACGCCGCTATGCTGCTCGTCCCATCGTCCTCCGGCGAAACACACCACACTGACGCCGGAACCATGTTCTCCGTCACCAGTGAAATCAGGATGAGAACCACCAGTAAGAACCCACCAAACGTCGTGCCCGTGCTCTCTTTTTCTCCAGTAAATAGCAGAGAATATAAATGGAGGAGGCATCATACACATCTTTTCATGGATTTTCACGGATGAACATTGTTTGACTGAGAGGTTTGTGAAATCAGATCTGTCATTTTGATCGTCGTTGAGGTTTTGGGTTCCTACTAGCTATCACGAATCCATTTCTGGTTTGGTTTCTTTCTTGGTTTAATTTTGTCATATTCTTGCTCCGTCATCAGATTATTAGATGTGAAATTGTTAAGATTTGGGTGCGAATTTGTGTTTGAATCTTATGATTTTGTGTTAATCTTTCCCTGTGGACCGTCATACGTGAAAACTCAGATTTGTCATGAACCGTCACTTCTAGCCTCTGCTTACAATTTTGTTCCTGATTTATATTTTCCTTTCCTCATACAAATATGATAGCCTTGATATTTGCTTATTTCTACGAATTTGGGTAACTTCAATTTGGTTGCTCTACTGGAAATCGAATATGGACAGCCTTGGGTGCAATTTATTTTAATAGATTCCGACCCATGTTGATCGCCTTCAGCATGTTTGAATCTCATTGCCTTATATGGATTATAACAGCTTTGATACTTATTGTTCTTGGTAAATTAGGATGTGTAATTGATTGACCACAACATATGTTCATCCCTTTGAGTGATTCCCTCCCTTTTGTGGATTAAAGTAGCCTTTGTACTTAGACAATTATGGTAAAGTGTTGATCTGTCTGCTCCATAATTGATTCAATTACTTAATTTTGGGAAAACGATTTTGGTATTAATAACTTAGATACTGGTTATTTATGATAAAGTCAAACCTTGTTCATATGCTAATTGATTCTGTGTGGTAGTTAAGGTAAAGATTTGCTTATTTTGTTCCTTGCTGTTCCTGTACAGCTTGAGTTACTCTCTTAATTATGGTAGTCTGGCATGATTTGTTTTACTAATTGATTCTACCAATCTATTAAGGAAAAGGCTCCCTTGATTTACTATTCTGATTCATCTCTTTCTTTTACCAAACGACTCCTATCTTTCATTATAAAAGCAGTCAAACTTTTCATTATTTGGGGACTCAAACTTTACACTAATATAGACTACTCTCATATTGTTAAAAGGCTCTCTACTGTGAACAAAATTGTTGATTGCTAAGTGTTGGATTTCAAATTTCTCTTATTGTTTACTGTAAACCGGTATGTCTCTTAATTCGTATACATAATTTATGAGTTTGACAGAAAGCATGACTATAGGAGTTTAAAGCTAATAACTTATTGCCTACTTGATTATGTGATCCAAACTGCCACTACTTGTAGATCATGTATTAGTTATATATGTTATTGCCATGATTCTTTCTTGCTATTGTTCTGGTATATGTTGTGTGGAACAGAGAGGGCCTTAAACATATCCTAAACCTTGACATGGGCAATTCCTAGAACCCTTGAGGTTCTCATGAAACTTTGCGATGTCAGGGACTAGTATTAGGAATCGTTATAGGCTCCTTTGCATTTTTGTATATTTATCTTTAACAGGTTCTTTGCTAGCATTTGGTTGGGACCTTGAAGAGTTGCCAGGATTTGGGAGTCTCCAAGATTTAGATTTGTTTATTTTATTTCTCATTCATTTATTTGGTCTGTAATATTTTGTATAAAATTCGATAAATAATAAGATACATTAGGGGTGCAACGGGGGAGGGGCAAACTACGTGCTACTTGCTTAATTGTAAACCGTAGAAATTATGCCTATAGGATTTCTGTTGATATCATTTGTTAGAAATTATGCCTATAGAAGTGTATTAATATCGTTTGTTAGAAATCATGTTTTAGGTTTTAAAATCCGCTTTAAAAATTCAGAAATCGTGCTTATATGATATTTCTGTCTCAACATGTTAAATATAATATTATTTACCTAGAAACCATGCCTATAGGCTTAAAACTGTTTTCAGTTGTGAAACCACGCCTAAGAGTCAAATACGTTTTAGCATATTAAAATCAGTTTCAGCATGTTTAAATCTGTTAAATTTAATTCAGTATTAAAATCAGTTTCAGCATGTTTAAATATGTTAAATTTAATTCAGCATATTAAAGTCAGTTTCAGCATGTTTAAATCTGTTAAATTTAATTCAGCATATTAAAGCTAGTTTCAGCATGTTTAAATCTGTCAAATTTAATTCAGCATATTAAAATCAGTTTCAGCATGTTTAAAATCAGTCTTAGTATATTAAATGGTTGTCGTTTATGGACTTAAGTTAGTTTCAGCATGCTAAATAATTATAAGCTTTGTTCATACGACTTGCATTAAACGACTTGCTCATAGGATTAATTAATAAATATTTTGTACGTTTTCATCGCTAGATATCATGCTACATAAAGTGTTAATTGTATGAATGGTGAGGCCTATGTGAGATCATTTATGTGCTACTTGTTTTCCAGTTCATGTATGTTTTGATTGACGTTAACCCCGTGTCTAATTAGGAAACCTACGATTTTATTTGTCTAGATCCACATCCAAGTTAGTAAGTCCAATGCCTCTTGGACATTAAGTTGGGACGGGTAGGCATACTAAGGTACGCTAGATTTTTCATTTCTTTAGTACGCTCCTAAGAATAATAATCTTAATAACCAACTTAGGTGGGTAGATAGACGGATATAATGGAAATCGACCCGAGCATAATACGACAATGTCTTTGGAATTGTCTTCGATAATAAGCCGGGCGCTAATCCGAATAGGTTAAAACTAACCTAAGTGTAGCTCTTGTTTTATTAGATGGTTGGGGTAGTTATCTAAATCACTTAGTAATTAGGTTTCTTTTTCTATATTGTTGTGTTAATTCTGTCTTCTCGCTGATCTCCTTTTCGTTCTATTATTTATTTTAATTGCGGTTTATATGCATGATCTTTTTTCTCACTTAGACTATTAGTAACTAACTTATCTACTTGCTTAAAATAAAGGTTTATTTGTTTAATTACTTATTTAATAATAGGCTAATAAAACTGTTGACCCTTTGTTTATCACATACTCCCACATAAATAATGAATCCGGTAGGGACTCACATTTGTGGACCTCGAAAGGTGCTTAACACCTTCCTTTTGAGGTAACTTGAACCCTTACCCGATTTCTGGTGACGTAGACTTAAAATTTAATTTAATCAGTTAGATGGTGCCCTAACGCGCCTTAAATTCGTTAGGTGGCGACTCTTCACCCTCTTTTCCATCCTAAAAAAGAGTTGTCACGTCGATGGCCCATCTTTTCGCGAGAAAAAATGGGGCACGACAGAATGGCGACTCTGCTGGGGATACTTAGGTTCTAACCATTACGGATTTGATATTATGTGGAAATTTGTGTTACCTTATCTTATTTAAAGACTGCTTTTTATTTTTTTTCAATTTTAGCTTGCTCCTTGATTCGTTTGTGTTTTTCATGCTTAGTGTTTTTTCATAGATGATATAAGTTTTGTGTATCCTGGCATGATTAATTTTTTATTTATTCTCATGTTTTCACGAAAAAATTTCTATTTTCTTTGTCAAAATTACTTGTGATTCCTTATTGATTTATTTACTTGTTTTTACTGCTTTTATAAATTGTTCAATATGTTACCGTCTTTTTATATATGCTTCATATTATCGTTTTTCATAACTGGCATTCCGTTCATACTTCCTCCCACTTGGGAGCTTCACACTTTCACACACTATACACGTAAGTTGTGCCTTTGCACTTCTCCAAAATTCTTTCAAATATCTATTTTAGAGAGTTGGCATAGACGTGGGGTGAGCGGATAGTTTTGCTACCGTGTGACCACGTGCCTCCTCGCATAGGAAAATCTTGAGTCTGTGTCCATCCAAATCTTGGAAACTAAGATAGTGTTGTGCCCACCCCTTATACTTATGTCATGCATGTATTAACTATAAATGCATGTTCGTGACACAAAAATGATGCATATATTTATTTTATATGTGTTAATCTTTTATGTTTACGTTATTATTTTACCTATTCGATTATTTAATTAGTGTCTTAGCTATCCCTTACTCTTAGAATTCCAAGCTCTAGGCGATGTTAAATTTTATTTATTTGCATTTAATGCAAGTAATTTTATAGTACCGTACCTTTTCCTTTAGGCCCAAATCATACAATCTTAGGGCCTAATCAAATTCTCCTTTATTCTAACGTTATGATTTGAGCTTGTCCTCTAGAAATCTTCTTTTGACATACAAATCATCTCTTGATTTGATCTATTCCTTGATAGGATATCCTAGACACCTTTCTAACCTCTTAGGGTAATTTGTTACCTTTAGAATATCCTTGACTCATCGCGTTCTACATGGACATATTATTTTCTCTGTCAAAATCCTATTTATTTGGGTCCATATTTCATCGTAAGTTTGACCTGCAATCATCAACATTCGATGTTTGTGTCATCTTTCAACTCTCGCAACTTTTGAGTTGTATAGATCCCTCATAACCTTAATTCAATTCTGAATAAATCGTAATCTATTACTCAGATAAATAAGGCATTCCACTCTATTACTCCATAATATTGTTCTTCATAAGATATTTTCTTTCGTGCATTCCTCATTTGTTAATCATGAATCTACTTCTCCTAAGGTTGACTAAAGTTGAACATTAGATGAAAAGAATAATGTGGAGAGAGCTCTAGTGTTCAAAAATAATCGACCTTGTTCATCCTACGACTCCCTTGTCTCTTAAGTTTGCATCCTAGTATCGTGCCGAACCTTTGAAATCATAAGTTTTGTTACTATCATAAATCTCGTGCAAATCTCAAATCTCTGCGTTTAAATCAATCTTTAAATTTTAATTCTCGTCCATTTTGGGCGTCCTTTATTTTTAAGTATCATTATCATTATTATTATTCAATGTTTCAAGCTTATGTATGCTACATGATAATTTTATTTGTGTTTAATTTATTTTTGCTCAAAGGTTGTCTAGCGTTTGAACATCGATTCGAATAAGAATCTGCAATATGACAAATATGCTCAGTATTCGAAAGAAAGCTAGTCTTCTTCCTTCTAGCTCCAGGAAAAATACTTTTTGGACTATATCTCCTCTCTCCGTCCCTACTCATACACTCCCTGAACAAATATCTTCAGCCCACATTGATCGTGGTACTTTACCGAGCATGATTATATCTGGAAAAAATGAGAACAACAAGCTAGGTGCATTGCAAAAAAGGATTCATGGTTTACAGGAGAGGGTGGATGAAAAATTATGCTCTGAAAATGTTTATGACCTGAGATATAAGAAATTATGTCTACATCCAGGAATTAAATTGCCGCTAGGGTACAATGTTCCAAGATTCAATGTGTTTGATGGGCATGGAGATCCAATCACACATCTTAAGGATTATTGCAGCAGATTGGTTGGAACGGGACATAACGAGGCTCTTCTTATGAGGTTATTTATTTAGAGTTTATCGGGAATAGCACTCGCATGGTATGTCAAACAAGACTTTGACAAATGGTATTCGTGGGAAGATATGGCTCGAGACTTTGAAGAACAATATAAGTTCAACATTAAGGCCGATGCAACTATGCTAAATTTGATCGGATTAAGAAAATTGAATCACGAGTCTTTTGAGAAATATGTAACACGATGGAGATTAGAAGCTTCTAAAGTGCTTCCTTCAGTACCTGAAGAAGAATTGGTACAAACCTTCATAAGATCACTCGATGGTGTATATTACGAATCATTATACTTCGCAAGTATTCAAAGCTTTGATAATATGATTCGAATTGGGAAAGAATTAGAATATGGCATTCAGACGGGGAGAATCAATGATGTTTCTACAATACAAGCCGCCTTTCAAACATCTAAGAGCTCACAGGATGAAAAAGGAAATAAGATATTGACCACTATACCTCAAACATAATATCATCAAAATTCTGAACAAGTCCATGCCATTTTCGATGAGCGTCCCCAGTCGTATAACCCACAAAGTTCTCCAGAGGTGTATCAGGCACCCGATTCTTCTCCACAAAAAGGGAGAAAACCTCGTACCTTTAATCCTTTAACGGAAACTTTGCCGAGTATATTTCAAAGATTGTGGGCTCAAGGAGTGTTGAAACCAATAAGGGGATGGATTCCTAGGTACTAATCTCCTTCTTTTGATCCATCCAAAAGTTGTGTTTATCACTCAAATATTCAAGGTCATGATATCGAGGAATGTTCAGCATTGAGGCACAAAATTCAGATTCTGATTGAGAAGGGCAAAATAAAAGTTCAAAGATCACTAAACAGTAATCTTGTCATGGTAAATGCAGTCATTGTTCAAGGTGATCCAACAAAAATATTTCCAAGACATTTAATAAGGAAGCGCAAGCTACATCAAAGGAATTGACGAGAACAAGACTCTCATATGCAAAGTGTTATTATCCTCTATTTGTCCGTCTTATGATCAATACACTTTTTCTGCTTTTATTCACTCTCTTTTGTATTCCTGAACTACATTTGACCTGATTTCCATTTGGATATGTAGGCAGCTCATTATTGGGTTCGGTCTTAATCTAATAAAAATATCTTCTCCTTTCACTTTCAAATCGAATTAGCCTTGACCAAGCTATCCACTCATTAAGCCTAAATTCTTTTAATCTGTCAAGCGACCAATAATATCATAATGCAGATTCAAAATTAGGATCGTGATGGTCAAGCGCAAGGCAACCATATTTTTTGTGCTAATATTCTTGTTTGAGTGAAGCAGGAATACATGACTCTTTACATGAAAATATTGTCTGAGTTTTGAGAAACTTTAAAAATTCTACAAGGAGGCAATCTTTCGATATGGGAAGACCTGCATAAAGTATTTTATTTTAAACTGGGGCAGAAATTTTTGAGAAGTCCTCAAAAATTTTACCAAAATATATGGCGAGCTCGAATTCACAGAATCAAAACAATGCAAAGAGATAAAGACAAGTTAAGGTACGTGTCAATCTCACCTTTTAAAACTTACAGCTTTTTCTTTGAAAACTTGAATAACAAGTGTAAATCACAAAATTATTTTCGCAATCAAGAAAAATCGTCACCAAGAGATGCTCTGCTTCCTCTCGCGTCTGACGCAAAGGCTAAGATATTCTATCCTTATACTTCCGAATTATGCTACTTTTGGCCACTAAATACTTGAATTGAGCCACTAGCATTTAGTTAAGCTACTTTTGATCCATTGAATATGGAAATCAGATTATTATTGCTACTGAGCTACTAATATGTAGGCTCGTTCACCTTAAAAGGACATCTAAGGTTAGCCCGCCTTACAAATGGGACACCAAAGGTTGGTCCACCTTACAAATGGGACACCTTAGGCTTGTCCACCTTACAAATGAACATTCAGGATCGTTCGCCTTACAAAGGACACCAAAGGTTGGTCTGCCTTACAAATGAGACACCAAAGGTTGGTCCGCCTTACAAATGGGACACCTTAGGCTTGTCTTCCTTACAAATGAACATTCAAGATCGTTCGCCTTACAAAGGACACCAAAGGTTGGTCCGCCTTACAAATGAGACACCAAAGGTTGGTCCGCCTTACAAATGGGACACCTTAGGCTTGTCCGCCTTACAAATGAACATTCAGGATCGTCTGCCTTTCAAATGGGACACCAAAGGTTGGTCCGCCTTACAAATAAGATACCAAAGGTTGGTCCGCCTTACAAAGAAACACTTCAGGCTTGTTCGCGTTACAAATGAACGTTCAGGCTCATTCGCCTTACAAAGAAACATTTTAGGCTCGCTCACCTTACAAATGAACATTCAGGCTCGTTCGCCTTACAAACGTACACTTAGGCTCAGACATCTTCTTTTGGCCCTACAAAATATATAAATTATTTTTTTTATAAAATCCTTACGTACTAACATCTACAGGTTTAACAACTGATGATTTCTCTTCAAAGGTTTAAACTGGGGCAGAATTTTTGAGGTTCCTCAAAAATACTGCAACAACATTAAATTGATAAGCTTTTTCACCTCCTTTCTTCATTATTAATATTTATTACTATTTTGCGCCACATTAGTCAATACTTCTCTATATCAATGAGCTAACAATTTTATCTAGTTGTGTTAGAAGCTGCAGGCAAGACACGAAACGGCTAAGAGCAATTCTTCAAAACATAATTCTTTATTCGTAAATCATATTCACATTCCATTTTGCTCATACTCTAACCTTGTCAACTCGTGCTATCCTGATTCAAAACTAATATTTGTCAATTTTATTTAGGGATCTTGTTCGTCCCTAAATCTAGAACTACACACGGCATGATTCTCGTAAGACCCGAGATATGTAGGCGACTTGAAACTGAAGTCTCGGCCACATCATTTTCACAACCCCCTCTTGTTTCTTCTGATTTTAAAAGATCGTCCTCCGGGTCGGACAAAATTGGCTACTAGTCAACATTCCTTGCCCGCCAATTCATCCTTCATTCCCGAGTAAAGAAGGGGCAGCTGTTGACACCCAAGTTTGACCTCCCTAAACCTTTCTTGGGCCGTTATTTTACTAGTTATTTTTTTTTAAAAGCTTAATATTCCTCGCATATTACTTTTATTTACTTAATAAATTGCGTCTTTTATCGTCATCTTGAAACTTTTTAAATTCGTATATAATTTATAAATGTATAAGTCATTTCTTATTATTATTATTTTATCATAAATTTCGTATAATATTACATGTCATAAATTTAGGAATTTAAATAATATTTTTTTTGTCTGATAATTATCGTTAGTTATTATTTTACCTATTAAATTATATATATAGTATTTTATTAAATAGCAGCCCAATTTCAATTTCATTCCCAATTTATTTAAACTCTAGCCTCCTTTTATCTAATTTATTTCAATTCTAGCCTAAAATTGAGTCAATTTGGACTCAATTTTAAATGCTCCATTTCAATTCCAATTTGGGTACCCACTGACCCGTCTGACCCGCTCCAAAACCCATCCATATTCAGAATCAAATATCAACTGTTGATCTAAAATGATCAACGGCTGCGATTAAACCCCTCATCCCTTCTTTTTTAATTACTCACACCCTAAACCTAACCCTCATTCACTCTACACCCACCAGCCGCCACCCTTCATCTCCCTCTCCTATCTTTCTCCCTCTTCACCGCCGCCACCATCGCCGCTGGAAAGCGCTTAACCTCGATGGTCCGGCAAACCACCCTCCCTTTCTCCTTGCTCTCCATCTCTTCTCTCTTCTCCTATGCCGACGGGCGGCGACCCACTGCCGCCGCTTCGCTTTTTCCATCAGCCACCAAACCCCAGAAATGGACACTCTTCTCTCACCACCAAACAACCACCCCCGGTGAAAACCTCACCCCCAAGTCCTCTCTCTTCCCCCATCGCTGACGAGCGGCGGACGCCGCTACGCTGCTCGTCCCATCGTCCTCCGGCGAAACCCACCACACTGACACCGGAACCATGTTCTCCGTCACCAGTGAAATCAGGATGAGAACCACCAGTAAGAACACACCAAACGCCATGCCCGTGCTCTCTTTTTCTCCAGTAAATTGCAGAGAATATAAATGGAGGAGGCGTCATGCACATCTTTTCATGGATTTTCACGGATGAACAGTGTTTGACTGAGAGGTTTGTGAAATCAGATCTGTCATTTTTATCGTCGTTGAGGTTTTGGATTCCTACTAGATATCACGAATCCATTTCTGGTTTGGTTTCTTTCTTGGTTTAATTTTGTCATATTCTTGCTCCGTCATCAGATTATTAGATGTGAAATTGATAAGATTTGGGTGCGAATTTGTGTTTGAATCTTATAATTTTGTGTTAATCTTTCCCTGTGGACCGTCATACGTGAAAACTCAGATTTGTCATGAACCGTCACTTCTAGCCTCTGCTTACAATTTTGGTCCTGATTTATATTTTTCTTTCCTCATACAAATAAGATAGCCTTGATATTTGCTTATTTCTACGAATTTGGGTAACTTCAATTTGGTTGCTCTACTGGAAATCGAATATGGATAGCCTTGGGTGCAATTTGTTTTAATAGATTCCGACCCATGTTGATCGCCTTCAGCGTGTTTGAATCTCATTGCCTTATATGGATTATAACAGCTTTGATACTTATTGTTCTTGGTAAATTAGGATGTGTAATTGATTGACCACAACATATGTTCATCCCTTTGAGTGATTCCCTCCCTTTTGTGGATTAAAGTAGCCTTTGTACTTAGACAATTATGGTAAAGTGTTGATCTGTTTGCTCCATAATTGATTCAATTACTTAATTTTGGGAAAAAGATTTTGGTATTAATAACTTGGATACTGGTTATTTATGATAAAGTCAAACCTTGTTCATATGCTAATTGATTCTGTGTGGTAGTTAAGGTAAAGATTTGCTTATTTTGTTCCTTTCTATTCCTGTACAGCTTGAGTTACTCTCTTAATTATGGTAGTCTGGCATGATTTGTTTTACTAATTGATTCTACCAATCTATTAAGGAAAAGGCTCCCTTGATTTACTATTCTGATTCATCTCTTTCTTTTACCAAACGGATCCTATCTTTCATTATAAAAGTAGTCAGCCTTTTCATTATTTGGGGACTCAGACTTTACACTCATATTGACTACTCTCCTATTGTTAAAAGGCTCTCTACTGTGAACAAAATTGTTGATTGCTAAGTGTTGGATTTCAAATTTCTCTTATTGTTTACTGCAAACCGGTATGTTTCTTAATGCGTATACATAATTTATGAGTTTGATAGAAAGCATGACTATAGGAGTTTAAAGCTAATAACTTATTGCCTACTTGATTATGTGATCCAAACTGCCACTACTTGTAGATCATGTATTAGTTATATATGTTACTGCCATGATTCTTTCTTGCTATTATTCTGGCATATGTTGTGTGGAACAGAGAGGGCCTTAAACATATCCTAAACCTTGACATGGGCAATGCCTAGAACCCTTGAGGTTCTCATGAAACTTTGCGATGTCAGGGACTAGTATTAGGAATCGTTATAGGCTCCTTTGCATTTTTGTATATTTCTCTTTAACAGGTTCTTTGCTAGCATTTGGTTGGGACCTTGAAGAGTTTCCAGGATTTGCGAGTCTCCAAGATTTAGATCTGTTTATTTTATTTCTCATTCATTTATTTGGTCTGTAATATTTTGTATAAATTTCGATAAATAATAAGATACATTAGGGGTGCAACGGGGGAGGGGCAAACTACGTGCTACTTGCTTAATTATAAACCGTAGAAATTATGCCTATAGGATTTCTGTTGATATCATTTGTTAGAAATTATGCCTATAGGAGTGTATTAATATCGTTTGTTAGAAATCATGTTTTAGGTTTTAAAATCCGCTTTAAAAATTCAGAAATCGTGCTTATATGATATTTCTGTCTCAACATGTTAAATATAATATTATTTACCTAGAAACCATGCCTATAGGCTTAAAACTGTTTTCAGTTGTGAAACCACGCCTAAGAGTCAAATCGTTTTAGCATATTAAAATCAGTTTCAGCATGTTTAAATCTATTAAATTTAATTTAGTATTAAAATCAGTTTCAGCATGTTTAAATCTGTTAAATTTAATTCAGCATATTAAAGTCAGTTTCAGCATGTTTAAATTTTTGTTAAATTTAATTCAGCATATTAAAGCCAGTTTCAGCATGTTTAAATCTGTCAAATTTAATTCAGCATATTAAAATCAGTTTCAGCATGTTTAAAATCAGTCTTAGTATATTAAATGGTTGTCGTTTATGGACTTAAGTTAGTTTCAGCATGCTAAATAATTAGAAACTTTGTTCATAGGACTTGCATTAAACGACTTGCTCATAGGATTAATTAATAAATGTTTTGTACGGTTTCATCGCTAGATATCATGCTACATAAAGTGTTAATTGTATGAATGGTGAGGCCTATGTGAGATCATTTATGTGCTACTTGTTTTCCAGTTCATGTATGTTTTGATTGACGTTAACCCCGTGTCTAATTAGGAAACCTAAGATTTTATTTGTCTAGATCCACATCCAAGTTAGTAAGTCCAATGCCTCTTGGACATTAAGTTGGGACGGGTAGGCATACTAAGGTACGCTAGATTTTTCATTTCTTTAGTACGCTCCTATGAATAATAATCTTAATAACCAACTTAGGTGGGTAGATAGACGGATATGATGGAAATCGACGCGAGCAGAATACGACAATGTCTTTGGAATTGTCTTCGATAATAAGCCGGGCGCTGATCCGAATAGGTTAAAACTAACCTAAGTGTAGCTCTTGTTTTATTAGATGGTTGGGGTAGTTATCTAAATCACTTAGTAATTAGGTTTCTTTTTCTATATTGTTGTGTTAATTCTGTCTTCTCGCTGATCTCCTTTTCGTTCTATTATTTATTTTAATTGCGGTTTATATGCATGATCTTTTTTCTCACTTAGACTATTAGTAACTAACTTATCTACTTGCTTAAAATAAAGGTTTATTTGTTTAATTACTTATTTAATAATAGGCTAATAAAACTATTGACCCTTTGTTTATCACATACTCCCACATAAATAATGAATCCGGCAGGGACCCACATTTGTGGACCTCGAAAGGTGCTTAACACCTTCCTTTTGAGGTAACTTGAACCCTTACCCGATTTCTGGTGACGTAGACTTAAAATTTAATTTAATCAGTTAGATGGTGCCCTAACGCGCCTTAAATTCGTTAGGTGGCGACTCTTCGCCCTCTTTTCCATCCTAAAAAAGAGTTGTCACGTCGATGGCCCATCTTTTCGCGAGAAAAAATGGGGCGCGACACCATCGTTCCTCCTAAGTATGTTATCAAAGAGCTTCATAGAATATTTGCAAAGTTTTTCTGGAGCAACAAGACTACAGGAAGAAGCAAACATTGGGTTGCATGGGAGAAGGTTTGTCTACCCAAATAGGAAGGAGGTTTGGGGTTTAAATCCATGTTTGAAGTCTCACAAGAAATGCAGGCAAAACTCTGGCGGAAATTCAGAACACAGAAGTCAATCTGGGCTAACTTTTTGTGGAACAAGTATTGTAAGAAACACATACCAACTCTAGTACAGTGGAGAGGAGGATCCCAACAGTGGAAGTTCATGCTTCAAAATAGAGACTGCATTGAACAATATTTATGGTGGGAACCTAAGGGAGGTACTTCTATTGTTTGGTATGATAACTGGACAAACCTTGGTCCTCTACACACTCTACAATCCAACCTACATACTTGCCACCCTTTAATGGATTTAGAGGTGTTTATGAAGGAAATAGGTTGGGACAATGAAGCCATGCAGACTCATCTTCCTGTTCACATTGTCGAACATGTCAGAATACACATGGATCATGTTAGACCAGTGGATGGTGGTGATAAACCTTGGTGTACAAAATCCAACAATGGGAAATTTAATGTTAAAAGTGCCTGGGATTTATTGAGAAAGAAAGAGGATGTTTCTAGTTCTTTTAAAAAGATATGGGTGCAGGACCTACCCTTCAAGATTTCCTTCTTTGGGTGGAGAGTATGGAGAAGTAAAGTGCATGTGGCTGCAGTTCTAGCAAATTGGAATCCTACTTTATCTGCACTTTGTGGTTGCTACTCTAATCCAGAAAGAGAAACTCTTGACCACTTGTTTCTTAAAGGGGAAATAGCTTCCAATATTTGGAAGTATTTTACTAGTGCTGCAGGCATCATTGATCCTAGGATACAGATAAGGCAAGCCATGAAATTGTGGTGGGATGCTCAAGGTAACTCTAGACAGAAGTTTATTTTTCAAGGTATACCTAACATTATTTTGTGGTTTCTATGGAAGAGAAGAAACATTGTGTTTCATGGAAGTAGTTATTCAACTAGCAAGGTTTTCTGGGACATCAACAATACAATTCAGAAGCTTATCAGAGTAAAATTTAAATACCCAGATATCCCCAATACTTTGCCTCAGGTGGTAGCTCTGCTTGATGCCTATAAACCTAAGCTGGAGTACAAAGTGGTTAAATGGTATCAACCACCCCTTGGCTGGTGGAAGTGTAACACTGATGGTGCCTCTAGAGGCAATCCGGGGCCTAGTGCAGCAGCATTCTGTTAATGGTGACTTGATGGGAGATCCTCAGAGTCGGCAGTGGAGATCCTTAGAGTCGGCAGTAGCGGTTTTCTAGGGCTCTTGTCCTGAGCTCCTGAAACCTTCACTTGAGTATTGTTGTTCTTTATTTGGGCCTGCTCCGATCTTGGAGTGGGCTGTTTTGTATAAATTCTTGTTTTTTAATAAAGGCCTTTGGCCACTTTCATATAAAAAAAAAGAGCAAGTAGAGTTGTTTAAAAACATTTGAGGTATAGAAGGGCAAAAAGGTAGTTGTTCTATACATAAAAAGAAAGGAAGACTATTTTTATAAGACCTTTCTTATGAGGGACAAAAATACAAAGTCACTCCCTTTGAGGACCATTTGTGTAGTTTTATAAGACCTATACACTTTTATTGAATATGTACCTTCGTTGGTAATGTTTGGTTTTGGAGTCCTTGACTTTATTGCGGAATTTTGAAGTCCTACCCAATTGATGGATCCAATTTTTATTTTATTAGTGTGGGTTGAATTTTTATTTTAATGAGTCCGATTTTTAATTTTAATTTTAAATAATATTGGTTGATTTAAATTTGGTGATGTGGACTTCTATTAAGAGATCATGTGGAAAAAATGGTTATGCAAAATCACCGTTATAAAATAATGGCACGAATAAACCTTTTCTATAACGACAATGGTATAGATGAGCCAAACTTTTAACGGCAGTGACATAAATGAGCCAAACTTTTAACAGATTACATAAATGAGTCATTTCCAATAGTTCGCTTGACGTAAAACGGATAGTGGATTTGTTTTTGTCTTTTGATGAATCTTTTTCACGGCTCGATAGATAATTTGATAAGCCAATGATTTTTTTCCTTGTTAACTAATCGATTACACGATAAATTGGATCGGATTTTGTTGTTCTTTTTTTTGCAATACCTCAAAGGCATCAAGAAACTTGAGGTCTCCAACTTACAAAACCACACAAGCATACTAAGCTGTCAGAAAATGTAAACCATTCTACAAATTACATCTGTTTAAGAATACTCTCGTCTTGCAAACGTCTAGTAAGAACAAATAAAACAAACAACCTAAAAATGATTGGACTTGAATGCCATTCAGAGAGATACACAAACTCCATCCTCTTACAAGTTTTCAAGTCGAATCTCAACCTAATGTTCTTAGATTGACAAAGAACTCCATGTGAGAAAAGCTACTGAACATAGATACATTTGAAGCAGCGAAGGTGATAAACAGGCTGAAGACACTATGAAATAAACAAGATGATTTTCAGATCTTGGAATCAAATAAAGATACAATAGCAGAAGATAGATATCTTCTGATACAATAAAGAGGAAACTCAACTAAAACTAGCAATAGACAAAATCTCTTGTTAAAATTACTCTTCAACACCGTCAGTGGCCTGGTGCCCACCAGTATCTGAATTTCTAGTGGTGCCATGCTTCTTATGTTTCTTGCTCTTTGCTTTCTTGGCTTTCATTCGGCGTTTTTTCTCATTTGCATCAACCCAAGCATAATCAAAAGGTATGTGGAAAGGGTTAATCTCTTCACGGAAGCTGCGGCTTTCACTATCGCCAGATTGGCCACCGTGACTTCCCCTCATCCATGAAATCCATGATGCAGAGCCATCAGATTGCTTAGATTTAGCGTCTTCGAAATGTGCAGGGCTTGAAAGAGGCGTTGAGAACTCCTCCACTGCCTGGAGCTCCTCAAACTTGGTAAAAGTAACAAGAACACGGATGGTTGGAACAATAGGAATAGCCAGCTGAGATGCAGCAGTAATATAATGAGTCCACGCGAAACTCCATCACACAGTCAGATGAGAATTAAGGAGATCTAGCATACTAGCATATTTATCAATACAAGGTCAAAACAGACAACTAACTAATTGCATTTAGAAAATAAATTCTCAATTCTCACAACCTTTATTAACAAAGGCAATATCTAAAATACTGTTTTTTCCTCAAAGATCTAAAAATCTGTTTTATATTGCTAAAAACATACTAGAATAAGAATATGACCATCACCCAGTAATTCTGTCTCAAATTGCTGATCTGTGTTTCTAATCTAATTCATTGAAATTGAACTACTTTAAGGGCTTGTTTGGAAAGCCACTCTGGGAATTAGATTTGGTATAATTTAGTTTTATTACACTGTTTGACATGTTTGGTTGGCCAGGTAATTACTTGGTTAACAGGTAATTGGGTGTAATTGAAAGGGGATAATTACACTCTTTAATTGTCAGGGAGAGGTGTGAATTGCTTGTAATTACATGGTGTAATTACAAGGTTACGTTTTAATTTCTTCTTTTTTATTTTATTTTCATTTTAATTAAAAGAATTTTCTATTATTTTAAATTCTTTTTTATTTTTATTATTTTAATTTCTTTTAAATATATTTTTTATTTTACATTATTTATATTTAATTTTCTTACTTCTCATTTTTCAACCTTTACTTTTTAGATTCCATGCAATTGCTCGCATTATCATTTTTTTATTATTTTCTTTATTTAGCATACCTACTTTACTATTCTAATTTTTTTAATTAAAGTAGAATTCATTGTTGAATGAGGTTATAGACTTAAATTTTTCTGTTCTTTTGAATTATATTCATTTAAATTATGTAGAAATTTGACAAAAGAGTATTATGCTAACTTCTTCTTTCTTTTTTTTGAATTTTAAATTTATGTTATATTTTCGGTTCCAATTTATTTGCTTTAGTAGTATTGACTTGTTATTTCAAATTGCATGTCATTCATTTGCAGTTAGAATTGATAAATTATATTTTTGTCAAATATTTGAATAATTCTATGACATTATATTAATAATATTAATCTTTTTGTCAAACATGCATTTCATGATTTTCTCAAAACTCATGTACTTTTAGTTTTTATGATTAATTAAATTAAAATATACGTACTAACTTGAAAATATATATCAATTATTTTTTTATAATATTAGTTTAAAATATACATTTATTAATTAATATATTTTCAAAAGACAATATATATTTCAAAGTCATAATTTAATATCATTTATAAAGGCCTTATTTGTCAAAAATTAATTTTAAATTTTTGATAAGTAACTTTATCCTAAAATTTAAATATAAGTAAATAATTACACATGTGCAACCAAACAGTACACTTGTAATTACACTGTAATTACATTGTGGCAAACAAACAGGTCATGGTAATTACTATATTGTGTAATTACTATCTAGTAATTACACCAATTTCAATTACCAGGTGGCTTTTCAAACAAATCCTAAGGGGTCGTTTGGTTGGAAACAAGTTATCCCGGGATAACTTATCCCACCATGTATATGGGATAACTTATCCCTTCACTATGGTATAAATGGTGGGATAAGTTATCCCAAACTTGGCAACCAAACAAGAAACCAAAATTTATCACTGGACTATTTATTTTATCCCAGGACTATTTGTTCTTATCCCTCACACCAAACGACCCCTAAGGGTCTAACGTTAGGTGATTCACAAGCCTAGCCCTCTACCATTCCTCAACTTTACGCTAGAATGTAAGTTACTAGCCAACAATATTGACAAATAAGTACTCCATTTCATTTTATATAAAGGTGTTTGACTGAACACGAAGTTTTAAAAAAGAAAGATTGACTTTTGGCATATACCAAATGTACCCAGTGGACTTGAGGTCTTAAACATGCCATGACATTTTTATGGCTACAAAGAGCATGACATAAAGGGTAAAACGAAAAATTTAACGTTAAAGAGCTTCCAAATATAGAAATGGGTCAGAATATTAGAAACAGATTAAAAAGAAAATAATGTCATATAAAATGGAATAAAATGAGTATTTAGTGCACTAAGTTCTCATTATGCGCAGAGTCTGAGGAAAGATCGAACAATAATAGATTTATTGTATGCAACCTTATCTTGCATCTTCACAAGAGGTTGTTTCCATGCACTGAGCCCTGGACTTCATGGTCACATGGCAACAACTTTTATTGTTGCACCAAGGCTCCCCTTCAACAAATAGTATTTAATCTTTCACTAAATATTCATGTAGAGATAAAGATAATCTTCAGATTCCAACTTTTCGACAAATAAGTAAGGCTCTATAATACATCTAAAGAAGGTTCAACCCATGTCTATGCATGTTGCAAGGACAAGATTTCTAGATTATTAGTAATATTCCACATGAACAAGCAATTCTCGCTTTATTTATGGAAATAGGTACAGCATTTTGTCAAAGCTTAGGCTAGGAATCACGCAACTCATATGCACGCCAAGATAAGAACAGGCCATCTTTAGACCCTTTCTTGGTAATACAAAAAAGCCTCAACATTCCTTTTCTAAAAAATCCTTTACGAAAAGAAACCCTCAACATGTATGATCCACATATGACCTCAAATGGATGTCATTTTTGTTCTCATACCAAATCTACTACTCCCTATGTCCCACTTTATATGACTCACTTTCCTTTTTAGTCAGTCCCAAAAAGAATGACACATTTTTATATTTAGTAACAATTTAACTTTAAAATGTCTGTTTTACCCTTAATGAAATGATTTATAGCCACACAAACATCTAAGACTTATTTTAGACCACAAGTTTCAAAAGTCTTTCTTTCTTTCTTAGAGTCCGTGCCAAGTCAAACTAGGTCATATAAATTGGGACAGAGGGAGTATGAAATAAACTTTTGGTACATTTTTTGTGATAAGAGAAAATTTCTACAAGTATAGAAGAATACAATATGTATACCACGAATATCGTTTAAAAGGAAATGACTTAGGCATTTTCGGAAGTTACAACAACAGAAGTTGCATTACATTGAGAAACTTTGAAATTTATGAAGGATGGTTCTCGGTTAGTTGTCACTAAATCTTAATTAAAGCATGCAATGCACAATAATCACCATTAGATAAACATGTCGAAAGATCCATGCTATCACTATCTAAGTTGCACGGACTCGGGTGTGGATATCTGATACGAGTGCGGATCAAGAAGTTGAATCCTTCATGATCAAAATTTTAAGCTTTGGGGGTACGGATACGAGTGCGAGGCTATATCTAAAGATAAAGCTATAAAAATATGCCTAGATTATGAGACATTATGTGGAAAACCTACATGTATCTTGTAGAGTGCAGTAACTAAATCTTTTATTCTGAAGTTGTAGGTAGCCATCTAGAAATCTATCGTAGTTTTGTCTTGAGAAATCAAAATGCCAAATCGTATCTCTTATATCTCCACAGTTAGTGGTCAAAGTATCCAATATTGATTGACCAGATCTAGTACGTCTCCCACACCCATACTAGTGTCGGTGTCGTGGCAACACGTGTGCGGCACCATGAATGAAGAGTATGCGCAACTTGAACCACTATCAACAACGCAAACATGTTACTCAGCATACTAGCTAATTTAAAATCTCTAGAGTTGCATGTATACATGCTGGAGAGAGAACTGTTTAAACTAATAGTAGTTGTAAGGAAATATTGGAATTCCATTATTCATGTTGAGACTTGAGACAACCATTCCACAAGACTCTGTCCTTACGAAAATACCTAATTACTCTTCTCCTATTTTACTTATATTCATGTATGGAATACGGATAGCTTCAAGTTTTAGCAAGTTCGTAGTGTGTTTTTAACAACTTATAAAAAAGACCATAGCTACCTTTCAGGTACGTCACCGAAACTGAAACCATCCAGCACAGCCCTTCTCCTTTTATCTCCTAAGCTTTCAAATTGGCAGGTGGTTTCATTTTTCTTCTTATTAGAATTGAAGCACGTCTATCGTACAGGATAGGAACATCCATTTTGTTTCCAGTTCTGCTCATCAAACCTCTTCTATTCCTCAGAGATACACTTGATTCATGGAGGAATAGTGAGCACATAACATAATGTGATCTTTTAACAATGTCTCCCCAGTCTATTAAAAAGTAACTATATTTCTTTTTCTAGGAGATAAAAAAACAATATTTCTTTCAGGAAGAATGAGCCTATGACATAAAACTTGAGAACAAAAGCGATTTGCCACAAATAAAATTGCTAAAACTTAAAAGAAAACATGTGGGGAAAAAGTTGGCAGTGACATCTCTTTAAATGGCGATTTTAGTAGAAGAAAAGCGAGTGTATATCTGGAAAAATTTTGAAAGACCAAGGCAAAAAAAAAGTAGTTCCTTTTCACTTCCTTCACAATGTGAGAAGCAACCTTAAACATGGATAATATTAAGAAGAGGACGCAAATTGTTGAGAGCTACTATTTCTTGTAAGAAGAATGGAAAGAACACTGACCATGTGATCCTTATTTGGAGCACAGATGTAACGCTTACTATACACATGGAACAAAATTTTGAAGAGGGAAATGACAGGCTTCATATTTTGTTCCACCGGCCATGCGGTCCTTCTTTGGAACACAGATGTAACAACATCGGTGGGTTCATGGTGGATGCACACGGCGCGCATCTATGAAGGAATTGAGATATTAAAGACCCCACCCACCCTTCCTCAAGTGCCTCTGATATAATCACAAGCTCGCCATGTGAAAAAGGAAGTTCAGAATATCACCAGTAAAATAAAGACTAAGGAGAAAGAGCTAGAAGCAAGACGGAAGAGAACATAATAAAAAAAAGGTATGATGTACCTTGACTGGAAATGTGCCAGGGGGTAGCTTAGTAGTCAAAAGCTCCCTCAACCTTCTAATAGCTTTAACCTTATTGGCTAATATGTCTAGTAATGGCAAAAGCTCTTCTGTTTTCAGCGGGAAGTCAGGTGTCAACCACAAAACAGGTCTTAAACCTTTTTTGTACTCACTTTCATTCTTAGACTCACTCGGAGGCCCTTTTTTCTTTTTCTTCTTGCCGCTCTTATCTTTGCTCCGTTTAACATCCCCAGTATCGTCCCCTTGAACTTCGGATGATGATCTATGAGTGTCATGGGATTTCTGCTTGGTATCATCTGGAGCCAACTTTGAGAACCTTTTCACAATCTTTGAATCCTCTAAATCATCACCAGTTCCTTTGGAACTTTTCTTGTTCCAACCAAACCAACTCTTCTTCTCTTTAGGAACACCATTGGATTTACAACTTCTAAATGAACCTCCACTAGAGTTGTCATGGCAATCCTGAACCTCAAGCTCCTCATCATCACCAAGTCCATCTGAATTACCCGTTCGAAGTGCAGAATTTAGTTGTATTCTTTCTTCAGCTGTTAATATACCATTATAATCGTCATGTTCAGCACAGTTTGTTAATTTTTCATCATCATTAATTGAAAAGAGCTCTTCATCAGTCATGGCACCAGGAACACGCCTTGATTTTACACTAACCATCACGTGAAGCATATCATATACATTTGCCTTCCATATACCAACCATCTCAGTTCTGTCCTGTCTCCTCCAATTTAAGTGAGGAACAAGCTCAGCCTGAGTAACATCAATTCCTGGCCTATACATATTTGTTTGAGACATCAAAGCAACCTCATGGGCTACTTCAGCTTCTGATGGTTGCACACCAGCTCCCTCTAATGCATTTGTGATCTCCTTCTCCTTATGAGCAAGGACAACTAAGGAACCAGGAGGTAAGGATATGCTACTAGCTTCTGATGAATACCCCTCTCCAAGAAAGAGGAAAGTTTGATCCGAACGTTGAATGCGGAACCCATCAAATCCGGCAAGTGTCATATCTGCACGAAGATTAGAACCCCGTTTCCAAATGCGGTACGTGTCTGATGGAGCAATCCGACCGATGAATGGAATTACAGAGCTCTCAAAGTGAAAGGTTATCTCCATATAGAAGTCACGAATACGAGCAGCTGAGGCCACAATCCTAGGAAGTCTACGGCACCACTTGGCCCAAGCAAGAGGCTGATAGTGGCGAGCAATAATCATAGCAATGTTCTCCTCCCTGGTACACACTGCTTCCTGAAGAGCACTCCAACCATTCTCATTCTGAAGACTCCAATCAGCACCTGCAGCCATCAAAATCTCAGCACAGATTGGGTCCCTCAACCGAACAGCAAGGTGCAACGGTGTTTCACGGCCAGGAACATCCCGCCTATCAATTACTGCAGAAACAGCATCCGCATCAATCTCAGAAGCCACAGACTCTGCTTCAGTGTTCACTTCACAAGCCTTGGCAAGACGAGGCAGGCAACCAACAATAGCTTTCAAAGTGGGATAGTCTCGCTTAGCTACTGCCAAATGAGCTGGACTATGGGCATACTTGGACCAATCTTCCATTGAAAGGTTTCTTCAAGTCTGGTCTCTTTCCTTCAAAAATAATCTCACTTACAAACTAGAATTCATTAAAATCTGAATCATAACAAGAAATCTCCAGGGTAGGTATACCAAAGAGAAATCAGATCAAAGAATTGATTCATTTTTTGCCCTTGCACAGCTGATATCGGCTTGAGATACGAAACGCAAATATTGTACCCATTACGACATTGCAAGTTTGACGGACAATGCGCTGGACCATCCTGAGATATTTCCAGTATGCACCACGTTCAAATCTGATACCCAAAACAAAGAAAAAGAAAAGGAAATACTAAATACAAGAGAATAGAAAAAGGTAAATGCAGCACTCATCGATCTGGCTACTTTTTAGTACCCCAAATCAGAAAGCAAAAAAAAAATGCCTTACCAGAGAGATTGAAGCGATCAAAGAAAGGGGTTGTTGTTCCGGCGACAGAGAAATTGACAGAGGGACAAAGGGGTTGGGTTCAGATCTGGGGAGGGTTTCTCTCTCTAAAGTAGATGTCTAGCCCCTTCTTCCTCCCTATCCTCTCTCTCTCCCTTCACTTTTGCTCTCACCATCTACTCTGCCTCCCCCACTGCTTCCTACTGATTTTTGCCAACAAAAACTACCTTTTCCCCCTCAGCCGCTTTTTTCAATGTTTGTTCCTTTTTTGTGTTTTCTTTTTTCTTTTTTGTTTTTTCTGCAGCCGGAGCCGATGATTCCCAGCGTGGCAAAGACAAACATACTGTATGGAGGAGGAGATTACCATACATAACCGTCCGTCAATTTATCATTATTTTTCGAACTTAACACACCGTAGCCAATAACAAATTCTGGTGTTTCATATTTTAGGACTTAATAATTGTAGTCAAAATCTCTCTTATCACCATTTCAACGAGTGACGCTTCTTCTCCAAAAGAATATCATCCTCATTTTCTTGTGCTCCTTCTATTTGAACAAAATCAGTTATAAAATAATAAATTAAAGGTAAAGCAAGGGAACGGGATAAGAAAAGAGATCTTTCTTCTTTCAATCAAATGTATATCATAGGTCATATAGAAGATCATGTCTATAACTAGAGGTACATTATTACATAATTTATTATGGCAAATTCAAAATTGGTATGGTCAATTCGAAACTTGTTATAGACATTCACTCACTCAAAATAAGTGTATTCCCAACACTCTTTCTTGAATATTCATTAATAGATAATGTATAATGATATACATATTTTGTAATATACATATCAGTTGCCTCATAAAAAACCTTATTAAAGAAACTCATTGGAATAAAACTTTAATTAAGGAAATAAGAATACAACGCGTATTTTTACTCCCTCCGGTGAAAAGTTTACTTGATGTCTTAGAGACAGTGCATTTTAATTTTAAATCTTAACTTCTCAAATATTGAAGTTGGCAATGCCTTGGTGAATATATCTACTAAATTGTCACTTCAACGAACTTGTTGAACATCTAATTCACTCTTCTTTTGAACATTATGAATAATTTTTTTTTGATGAAATGTATTTTGTTTTGTCTTTTTTAATTATTCTCCCTTCAATGAGTTATACATGCAGCATTGTCTTTATACATTATTGTTGTTGAAGCATTTCTTTTCAAAGAAAGACCACATGTTTTCTAAATGTGTTGATTCATTGATCTTAGTCAAACACATTCTCGACTTGCTTCATGAATGACTATTATTTCATGATTTAACGAAGTAGCAACCATGATTTATTTTGTTGAATGTCATCATATGATTGTACCTCCGCATATGAATAAGTAATCTGTCTAAGATCAACCTTTATGGAGGGGTCTGACAAATATCTTGCATTTTTATTACCAATTGGTTGTGACTTGAATTAATTTGAATAAAACAGTTTCATATCAATGATTCCTCGGAGGTATCCAAATATATGTTTAATGTCATTTTAATGTCTTCGTGTTGAGGAAGAATTAAATCTTGCTTACAAGATTGTTGGCAAGATATATTAATGCACAACTTACACTAAGATATGATATTTCAGCATCAACAAGCTATTCATCATTTTCATGAGGTCAAAATGATCTTTATTTTTATCTAGTGATATCACAGTCATTGGGGGTATTCAATGGAATCACTTTAATCCATTCAAGAATTTGCTAAAGTTTTATTTACTAAATTCCCAAAAATCTTTATATCTTATAGAACAATTTAAATCCTTCAGGAATTTATATATTAACTTCATTGTCTAGTTAAACATGAAAATAATTTTATTACACGCATATTAAATTTTTCACGTATTTTCAGACTCTTAAAAAACTTGAAAACAATTGCATCCACCACACGAAGAGCTCTCCATATAATAATGTCAGAATTTGCAAAAGCACTTTTTATGCCATATGGCACAAGTCGTATTATTTTAGGATTTTATTTTTTTTATATCACTTTTCGCACAAGAACTCATTTGTACCTCACTGACATCATACCTTAAGGTATTTGAACTATGGATCCAATTTTTCATCCTTTTTCAAGTAAAATCAAATATAGTTGAATTGTACATCTTAAAATTAGGGCACATCTTATAATTTTTACTTAAAGTGTTATATGTTCTTAGATTTGTTTGTATGTGTTTTAATGTTCAAATATTATTTTGTAAGTTTTAGAAGTCATAATGGTCAAAAGGAGGAAAAAAATAGAAAACTATCAAAAAAAGGGATGATCTACGGTCGCAGATCAATTCATGGACCGCCATATCAGGTCGTGAAAATATTTTGAGAGGGTGTATAAAAGACCCTGTAGAGTTGGCCATTTTACGAGGAATAGTATTGTATATTACATTCACGACTCATAAATGAAGAGAAGACCAAGCTGACAGGAAAACTTACGGATCATAAATCAAGAAATGATCAATTCGTTAATCCATAATGAGACGTTCAAGAACACTAAGAATAGTTGACGACAAGTTTAAAAGCAATCCACATGCCACAAATTAATGTACGATCATGGATTGAGTCGCAAATTCTATCGGTGGAACAATTTGATATTCTTAGAATTTCAATTTTGTGGGCCATTATAAATAGTCTTTATATGTTTCTTTTGTAACAGTTCGACTTTATTCTTCAGTTTTTAGTTTTGAGTTCCAAGTTTTAATATTTTCTCTCTGTAGTTTTGAGTTTTATCAAGAACAAGAACACCATTAATTTTTTAATATTTTATTCAAAAGTAAGCTTTATGAATTTATTAAATTATTATTCTTGTCATTTACTTTCAAGAATGAGTAGCTAAATCCTCTACTAAAGATTGTGAAATGCAGTGAAGGTGTAAAGTTCATAGGTTTTTGTGCGTTGCATAATTTTCAGATAGTAAGATATCAACTTTCTTCTCATTCATAATTATTGATTGGTGATTGCAAATACTAACATGTGCCACAATATCTTAGTTTTACTTGGAAAAGCAAATTAACATTTGGCAGAAAAAGAGTTGCATGAACTCAAAGCACTAATTCCTATTTAATAAATTCACTTAGGAGTAACCAGAATTCATATGGCATAATGAGTGGTTCTTATCTAAATAACTCATATTATTGTGAGAATATCATATTAAGGTAAATCGTATAATTCTTGGGATAGATTGAGTGATGGTTTAGGGATCGAGTGCATTTCTATAATTCAATTATCTCTAATTGCATAAAAACTGATAAATTGTGTATTACATTATGGGGACACAACCTTAGTGATTTAATCTTATAAGTTTACATCTCTAAATTATTATAGAAATTCTAGTTTTAGTTATACAAACTCTTTTCAACTCTTATATAATAGAAATCAGATCATCAATCTGGTATTTATCCAATTTGTACCATTTTCTCCTTATTCTATGTGGGCTTCGACCTTAACCTTGTTTGGGTTACTATAGTTGCATACGATTGCATTACATCCTCTTATGGTGCAATCTTAAGCGTATCAAATTTAGGCGCTATTACCGGAGAATACAGATTGAAAATTACTTATTGGTGTTTACATTGATTAGGTCTTGTATGTTCCATCATATGTTCTCTTATTTTGACTGTAAATCAGGTTATCATGTCACAAACAGCAGCTCAGCGAGCAGTGGCCGCCCAAGTGGTAGCGGAAGCAGCAGTCGTTGTTGCTCAAGCAGTGGTGCAGCAGATTGAACCACATGAGGAGGTCAATATGTTTGCTGACTTGAATTAGAAAATTAACTATTCCAATGTCATTGTTCCATCTGATGACATTCAAAAGCACTCTTCCAAAAAAAGTGGTAACAATCGCCAAGAAATATAAGTAAGTAACCCAACGGGATGTCGGGGTCGAATTCACGGAGAATGGGATAATAGCTTGCCACTAAACATCAGAATTTAATTCACTAGAGTGAGCAATTATTCAAGCAAATAAAAATAAAATTGGGGGAAAAGGTTTGGAAATTATAAAATCGCAAGCAACAAGAGAATGACGTAAACACAATTTGAGTAATCAAGAGAAGAAAAACTAGGGGTATGCTTTCGATAGGGTTTTACAATGGGATAGGAATTTGATTAATCATGTAAATTTTTAACTAAAAGTATGGGTAGCTTGGTTTAAGCTATACTTAATAGTTTTTCAACCCATTAAGTATATTTACATGGTTTTTGTTCAAGCCTCATAGTTTGACATCAAACCAATCAATTAACACTTGGGTGAGTCAAATTATCTCTAGATTTGACTCTTAGATGAATATTTCCTATAATCAAACTATTTCTAGCCTTGATTTGTGGTGAAAATCTCAAATCCTCGCTATTGAATTCTTACCCAATTTATGAACTCCTCTTTCAAGTAAGTACAAAATTAGTAAGCTCAATTAATATTTGCAACCATCAATTTTATAATTAAACCATAAAGAATTCAATAGATCCATACTAAATAATTAATTATAAGCATAATTAATCAATACCCATTTTCAAATTCAAAACACCCATCATGCACATACCCCTAGAATAGAATTGAGCTACTCATATCAAAGGAATAAGAGAAGATACCAATTGAATTTCCCAAAATTCCATTCATTATGTAAGATAAGTTCAAATTCCAAGCTCCAAATTACTTATGAATGGTGTTTTTCAATGAGGAAGAAGAAAAAAGAAAGTGTACGCTCAATACTCTTCCTTGAAAAAGTAAAAATTACTGAATTATGCTTAGTACAGATCCCAAAAAGGGTTTTAAAACTTTTCAAATACGTCACACACAATTAGATAAAATTACCCCTCAGGGCATGTGCGATGGAAGGGCGATGACACCTGCGATTTCCCCTTGCAGTTTGTATATCGCAGGTGCCCATTTTCTTAGGCCATAATATTCTGACGGTGTGCGATGACAGGTGCGAGGAGAAGGGCGGTTTCCCTTGATAAAGTGCGGCTCGCATGTGAGTGACTGCTAAGGTAGTTTCTGATCCTCCATGTGCGATGACACCTGTAAAATGCAGGTGCCTCTTTGCGGCTCGCATATCACTTTGCCTCTCTTCCCTTTCTGATCACCTTCATACTTTAACTCCATTTTAAGCTCTTCTGGGTATAATTCCTTTCTTTCTTTATTTGACCAAGAGTACCTGCATTTATGGTAATAAAGGCAATAAGTACCTCTAATACTTATCAAAACACATTACTAGAAATAAGGGCTATAGTAACAGTATCAAATTCATTGCAGTAGGCCCTAAAACCGTTGTCGTAGTACTATCGCAATGGTTAATAGACCCTCCGCATCAGCTCGCGTTAACATAGATCTATTGCAATGGTTATTGCAACGGGTGATAAAAACTATTGCCATAAACATAATTATAGCAACGGTTATTCTTCCTTCTGATGCGACGAATATATATATATCTATGGCAACGATTTGTAACCGTTGTTATAGACCTTTATTGCAATGGTTATGAATCTATTATAACGGTACGATTTATATGACCTATTGCAACATTTTCACAACCTATTACAACAATTCTCATGCCTTTATGATCCTATTATAATGGTCGTAAATTAACGTTCATATATAATAAATTATAACATAATACAAATTATATAAATCACAAAATAAAAATTTTCATTCATAATCCCTCCAATGAACTATAAAAATACACCCATAAAAGCAAAATGTACTAAACCCAAATAATTCATTAAATTTTACATGATTTCAAGAGTTACAATAAGCTCCAAAATGACCAATAGCAAAAATCTTCTTAAGTAAAGTCAAGTTCTTCACTGCTTTTTTTCTTCATTTCCTTCATTTTTGACACCTACAAAAGAGGATAGATATACATCAATATGCTTTTTCACAACCAAAATAAGTGATGCTCTATCCTAATATTATAAGAATATGACAAGGTAATGCAGTAGATATGTGTGTCAAACTTGTTCTGTCTAAAAGAGTTAATGAAAGTTGTGACATTGCAAAAAATTATGACCATTCACTAAAAATCTGCCTATTACATGTTGATCTTGAACCATTACATGCTGAGTTTTAGCACTTTCTATTATGACCATCAGATTAGCACTTTCTACCTAAATCCACTGCTTAATCTTGAACCATTACATGCTGATTTTTTAGCAAAACAGTAGCAAAAATATATTTAAACCAACATATTAACACATAATATAATGAGGGACTAAATTACTTAAACGGACATATACTCGACAGACCATAGGATCATCGACCTCTTCCCTTATGATTCATATGAGACTGATTTATTAATTTGAATTACAGTCATGGTGAAGTAATGCAAAAATAGAATTTTAACAAGCATTTACATACTCGACATTATACTCGAAATGGAATAAGAACGAGTAAGACTACTCAATTAAACCTGTACAATATTGAAACACACAGGAAACTAACACTATGTTTAATCTACAGTGAAACCTTATACTTATTTTAAAACCTTTAGGACTCAAGTTACTACTTCCACATTCATGTTATGCAATCAAAAGAAGCAGTTAACTTTAAACACATAGCCGATCACATTTCAAAGCTTATAGCTCGTAGAACCCTTTTTCATTTCAATTTGGAAACAAAAAATACTTTGTAAGTACACAATCCATCAGAGACATAACTAAGTAGTCGCTACAGTATTCAAACATTCAAGGGCAACGTTACAAGGATTTCATGATGGACAAACAAACATGCTTAAATTTTGAAGACTTTTAGAGCTTGAAGGATGCTAACGCCTTATAAACAGTAACACACATCCAGACAGAGAGAAAATTATAGCGTATTTGGACTTCTAGAAAAATAAAGTAGCAAGTAAAATATTCAATATCTTGCTTTGAAATAATAGCTTGAGCCATCTACAAACATTTAGAGAAAAATCTTTTATAAACTCCTTTTAACAAAATTCTCAAAGCCAATTTCAAGGATTCTTACCCTCTCAAAATTATATTTTCTTACTCTTTGAAAGCTGGATTTTATGTTCAAAGAAACACCACTTTCAAGCACTTAACAATTGTGTTTTTGACTCCAAAAATCTGCACTTTAAACTCTTTAAAAGTCACATTTTTTCACTAAAAAAATTTGCATTTTTTAACACTAAAAATCTGCACTTTTAAGTTCGCAAACAGCTGCGTTTGCACTCAAAAATCTGCACTTTTAGCTATTTGAAAGAAGCTATATTTTCACAAAATTTATATTTTTAAGCTCTTTTAAAAGCTACCCTTTTTACACTAAAAATCTACTCCTTTACATTAACATATCTGCACTATTATGCTCTTCAAAGGGTGCATTTTTACACCAAAAATCAGCATCCTTACTAAGACAAATCCCAAGCCTAAGCCAAGTGACAATACTAAATCCAATATATAAAATGCGGGGAGATAAATGACTTAATTTGCCATCATATTTCACGGTTTATACAAATTCAAACACAAGTCAAGGTAAAACACAAATACATTACCAAATTGGTATAATGTTAGTCAAGGCACAGATATATATATATATATATATATATATATGTACTCATAGAAGGAAAAAAGGCACTAGACTCTTTTAACTCAAAAGGGGCTGCTAGACACGAGCATAGAAAGGAAGATCAATCCACTAGACTAATCTTTGGTCTCCTAAAATGTGAAGATTGACTATCTATGTCATCACCAGGACGGATGTAAATCCATGAATATATTCAGCACATCAGCCTATAAGCAGAAAAATCATTCTCGGTACTTCAACTCACGGAACAAAGAAAATCACTAAAGAAAAAGGATCACTAGACACAGAATGCATAACAATTCCCTATTTCATACTTTTGTAACTCATAACCTTAAAGAGGACTCCAAAACACATGTAAACTATTAATCAACACTTCCAGCAGATTAACAAATCTAAAAAAATGGACTCATGTATATGATTGGAGTGAGATAAAGCACTACATCATAATTCCGTAGATATAAACTTATTATGTCAATATGACTAACTTTTCCAACTAGCCCTCCAATTTTAGCAAAAAATAGTTAAGGAAGGGGACAAGTAACTCTACTCACTAAACTGAATCATGTTTATCTTATCTAGCCCTTTTTATATCAACTAGAATTTCATGTAGGCACACTTAAAGTAACCAAAGGAAAGACATAACTTCAAACAAGATCTGATTTTAAAACTGGAAAGAGTTACAAGGATTCTATGATGGGTAAATTACTACACTTTTAGTCTTAAGCCTTTTAGAGCTCTTTCCATGCTAAGTTAAGGGCTGCCAACACCTTGCAAACTCACGAACATACATAAAAAATATTAAAAACAGCTACGGTGATGTGCAAACATCCCAATAGATATTACGATAATCCTATAATGGATAACTAACCATGGTTAAAGCATCAAGCTTTATAGAAATTAATCAAACTAGATCACAAGCCATAAAATACTCCTCAAACACAATAAGTTATAAACATAACCAAATGACCATAAACTATTTTTTGTTTCATATTTTTACGCCAAGAATCAGCCAAACAAGAACGACCAAACTCACACGGTCAATGGATCTCAAAACTAAACATAAAGTAATTACACGGGATAGAATTTACCTTGTGTTGTGCAGTGAACTGGGGCTCCGACGTCAAGTATTTCGGCCACAAAACTCGAACTCCAAACTCAAGGACGAATTGAAACAGACACAAAGAGAATGATAAGAAAGGTAGAAGAAGGAAAACTAGAAGATAGCAGATGAATTTTCGTAGTGAACAACCCCACTTTGAAAACTTTTCCTCCTTCCTCTAAACAACCATTCAAGGCTGTATTCATAGCCAAAAATTAGGGCTCCAACGGTTCATTTTGAATTCTTGAGAAGCCAAATTGTAGGGAGTAATTATGAAATCAGAGAAAGAAAAGGGGTAGATTTTTACCTTTTCAAGGTTGATACGAGGGAAAATGTGACGGTTTGGAAGTTCCAAGTTTGAACCCGCCGAATTGAGCACGTATCCGTCGGATAACAGCTTGAATCCGATGGGTCTCCTCTTTTTCGAGGCCTACAAAGGTGATGTAGGCTTTTCTAGCTCTGTTTTGAGTAGTCAAAAAAGGTGCATGAGGGGAGACATAAAGCTAAGGGAGGGGCGATGTTGTTAGGTATAAGCTAAAAAGTGGAGGGGAAAAGGTGAAGGTCACCGAAAATTGCTATTATTCGGTGGTCTGAGCGTTGAGCGGCATTGGCAGGAGAGGAGCGTAGAGGAGATTGATGGGAAAGGGGTCTGGTTGAGATGTAGCGATGGAGGGAGTGTGAGGGTTTTAGTTGGAATTGAAGTGAGGGGAAAAGGAAGGGATTAGGCTGATAAGCTTAGGGGTTTTTGGGCCGGGTCATTGGGTAGTGGGCTAGGTAATTTTTGGCTGAAACAAATAAGGATTTGGCCCAAAATTGGAAAAATTAATTAGTTCGTAAGTAATATCTAATTTTCCCAATTGTTTTCACCAAAAATAATTTAACGATGCTTCTTTCATCTTAATTAATCTTCTAAAATATATATGTATATAAATTATATAAATAGTAATTAGAAATAATTTGATCTTGGCCGTTGATCATACGGGATTAACGGCTGAGATTTAATCTATCATAGGTCAGGTCAAAAATTGGGTCAAATGAATTTGGACAATTAAAATTAAAATTGGGATTTAGAATTAGGCCAAATTGACTCAAGTTTAGGCTAGAATTGAAATAAATTGGGTAGGAACTGGCTAAAATTTAAATAACCTTTTTAGAGAAATTGAATTTGGGTTGCGATTTGATTAATAAAATACTGCATATAAATTTTGTAGATAAAAATAATAATTAACGATAATTATCAAAAAATAAATTATTTAAAATTATATATATATATATATATATATATATATTGTACATAAAATTAATGACATGTAATATTTTACAAATTTCACGATAAAATAATAGTAAATAGAAATAAATTATATATTTATAAATTACATATACGAATTTAGAAAGTACCAGGATAACGACAAAACACATAATTTATTTAGTAAATAAAAGTAAAATGTAAAGGAAATTAAGTTATAAAATAATAATAACTAGTAAAAATAGCCCCAGTGAGGTATAAGAAGGTCAAAATTGGGTGTCAATAACTTGGACTAGAATTAAAATAAATAAGGCTAAATTTAATTGGATTGCTATTTGATAAGTACCATATACATACTAAAATATAAATAATTAATAATAATTATCATACACAAATAAAAGAAAAATATTATCATTGGCGGGTGACAAAAATAATTGAGGAAAAATATGGATTACACTACTAGAAAATAGCCCTACGGTAACAAATATGCTAGTAAACATTTTTAAACCGTTGCTAAATATAGTTTATTGCAACAGTTATGACCGTCGCCAAAAGTTTTGGATTAATAAATCATTCCAATAAATAAAAAATTTCAAACAACCGTTACAATAGATGAATTTACCACAACGGTTCACTAAACCGTTGCTATAGGTAGGCTTATTGCAACAGTTATATTCCAATGGTAATGGTCATATGATTAAGTCGTGTCAATAGCTACCAAAACTTTTGGCGACGGTCATAACTGTTGCAATAGACTATTTATAGCAACAGTTTAAAAATGGTTACTATCATATCTGTTCCCGTAGGCCCATTTTCGAGTAGTGACATGGCATAATTCATGAATAAAGGCTCAATAAGTTGGTAGATTACCAACTTATCAAACCCCCAAACTTGAACTATTGCTTGTTCTCAAGCAACACACTCACAAGGTAAGGAATGAAATACGTTCTTAAAACACATAGGTTGTACACAAGATTATATTGACTTAAAAACTTAAGAAAATATCAAATGAAAGAATCAAAACAAGAAGACTCAACTACGATGATCATCCCAATTGGTATCACCATACTCTCAAGGCAAGTACTCATTTCAAAACTCTTACCAAAAGGATTCATTTTTTCATTCAAAAGAAAGGGATTTGTCATTCAGAAAAAGATTATCAAGCTTCTCAAATCATTGGCATTGACCTTCAAGGTTTGCCTCGAGATTCACTATACAACTTGTCTCATTCATTCTTCTAAATTGAAATAGAGACTTCATTATTCGTTTCAAGTGTGTGATATCACTCACCACAAGAGAAAATCCTACTCACAATCATACAATTTATAATAAAGGAATTTTAAGAGAATCAAAGAGACTCTCACTCTCTTAAAGAAGTTCGAGTGCATATGCATTGAACCATAGGCTTGCCCTTCATTTAATTTACCACTAATGTAGAGTTACCAAGCTCGGAATCACTAAGGACTTGCATGCAATAATGTTGGCTAGGGTTAAGGTGAAGATTACATTTGGATCAAGTGACTAAACCTCCCTAACACTATTTATGATCATTCAAAGCACCGCTCACATTTTTTGAACATTAACTTCCCCTTATTTCTCCCTCACACAACCCAAGCTTCCCTTCAACTTCATTCTTTCAAAAATCTGTTGTTACACTCATTCGATAGCACCAATTTCTTCTTTCTTTTCCATTCATTCTTCACGTGGAACATTTTTTAAGCAATTTTCTTTTTAAGCATAAGGTGCTACTTTGCATCAAAGCACAACTCCTTTTCTTCTCCCCATTTTATGCATACACCCCCAAACTTAGGCTTTTGCCTATGTTGACATTTCAACTTCCCCCCCAAACTTAGGCTTTTAGCCTATATTTCACTTTTTTGCTATTAGGGAGGATAGGTGCAAAGATAAAGGATCCAAAAAGGGTGAAAGTGTCTCACAAGGTGCCAAAGAAAAGTCACAAGCTTAAAGGGGCTCACTAGGATCAATGTTAAGGGAAGTCAATTTAGGGTAAAATGGCTATTCAAAAAGGGCTTAAGGTCATCTTCCAAGCTCGATTACATCTAGAATTTTGCCTTGAATCACATTCGGGGTGAGTTCTAGACAACACACATACACAAGAACAAAGTAAAACCTTGCCACACTAGGCATCACAACACAAGAATTTCACAATTAGTCTCAAAATCAATTGGGACAAGTGACTTTTGACAAGCTACTCTGAGTTCTACACACTCGTTTGTGAATCAATCAAGCCAAACGAGGAATATACAGGTCATGACAAGAGAATGCTTTTAGCAAAAATCATTTTTCCTTATTTCTATCTATTTGAAAATTTATTGCCAAGAAGGTTTTTGGTGGGCCCATTTTGAAATGAGAAAAACACAAACTTTAAAACTTGGCATTTTCCCTTAAAAAGTCGCCTCTCAATCTATCATAGGGAAACTCCAACCCGATTTGAGACAAAAATAAATAAAAGAAAACATTTGATCCTTGGGAAAGAACCATAGTATGAAGAAAACCCTTAGAGTTTATTCGACTAAACTACTATTAACAAGGCAAAATTGATTTATGCGCTTGTGGATCTATGAAAATTAAGCCTTTGCATAGGCACTAAGTGCATTTACAAGGACCATGTAATAAAAGTATAGACAGTGTAGGACCAACCCAATATTATTGCAGCTCAGACAACAAAATGATGAGCCTGGCAAGGGCATAATTTGAGCATTATGAAAAATAAAGGCCCGACGAAGGCAATACCTCAATCATCCAAAATATGCCTGACAAGTGCTAAATTGTCTAACAAGAAAATAAAAAGGCCTGACAAGGGCAATAAAAGAAAATAATATCTCAAAGCCCAACAAGGGCAACAACCACAAATCATCAAATCAAAATACCCCTTGTGATACCTCGAAATTTGAACCAGCTTTCAAACTTAGAAACTCTAAATTTTTTTAACTTTCCAGGAATCACGAGCCCAAACCACGAGTCGTGGACTGAACCATGAGCCATGGAATAAGCTCGTGGAAATTTTTTGCAGATCTATTCTCTGGTCTGAGAACTACGATAGGAGTCCACGAGCCATGGATGATTTCACGGGTCGTAGAACCAGCTCATGGAATCAAACCTAAGGGTTGCTATTTTCCCTAGGAACTACAGATAGGTTCTACGGACCGTGATGCTAACTCGTGAAATTAGACCCACAGCTAGTCATCTAAGCCAGAAACCACGAGAAGGAACCACGAGTCATGGTTGTGTCTACGAGTCATAGACTACACTCATGGAACCTGAAGCCATAATTTTAAACAGTTCTTTGAATTAAATCCCTGGGGTATTTTTGTAATTTTTCACTCTTTTAACTCCTAAGTGAGGTCATTTTAGATAATTTTAGAAGGGTTTTAATCTCAATTAGCCTAAGTCTTCTCTCATACCCTCATTCAAATTCTAAAAAGGGAAAAAACTCCATACTCCCAAGTTCCAAGCTAAGGACTCCATCTTCAAGCTTCTATCGCTCAAGTTCTAGATTTAGAAAGCTTCAATTTAGGTATGTGGGTATTCAATAAGGGATTCCTTTCACCCTTATACCCAAAACCCATGATTTTACTTTGGATTTATGAAATGATGAATTTAGGGTTATTACTTGTGATGAACCTTCCAGTTATCTTTGCATTTTTGCATTTATTGCACTATTAGAGCCTTCCTATAGCAGCTCTAAGTCAATTATGGCTTGCTGGGACTGGTAGTTTGGTGCCCTGGTCATTCGTTTGGTCGTTTTAGCCGTTCGCCTATTTTAGAGCTTTAAACATAGAATATCGTTGACCTTAGTCAACATTCTTAGCTAACGTACTCGAAATTAAATTCTGACAGTTTCGTTAGCTCCGAAGCAATGTGTTTGGTCTAGTTGGACCTTTAGTTGAGGCCTGAGAACTTTTGATGTGGGTTTTGTGTGGTTTTCTCAGTTTTCAGGCCATTTAGAGTTGAAAGTGTAACTTTGGGTGACTTTCGATGATCAGAGTGTAGGATTTGAAATATGACAATTCCATCAGCTCCAGAATGTTGAGTTTGGGCTAGGAAGATGGTTGGTTCAGGTTCAGGGTGAGTCAGACTCATTTCGAGCCTTTGAGTTCTTTTTCGTTAGTGTGGACTTGGGTCAATATTTCTCCGAAATAACCTCATATAGAAGTTTCGTTGATTCCGATGAGTGCAGAACGCCGTTTCCACTCTATTAGCACTATTGGTTTTTGAATAACAGTTTCCTATTGTGCCCGGAATGCCCCATCGAGTTTTCTAAAAAGTGTAGAAAATCAGTTGCGGATAACAACTATTTATTGTTGTCATTTTATTTTTTCCAGCCCTTCTCCTCACTTTTCTCACTCTAAAACTCAAAATTCTCTCCACCATTTTGCTCCAATTCAGTTCTAAACCTTGGAGAATTATTTGTTCGTCGATTATCCGTAGTTCTTCACCTTTTGGTAAGTCATCTTCCCCAACTTGTCTTCTTCGGTTTTTCTCTTAATTCCTCCATTGATGCTCATCCAAAGTTTATATTCATGATAGATTCTTCCCCCTACGCTTGTGCATGTTCGTGGGTGTAAAGTTTTATCCATCTTGGGCTGATTTTCCGTCGTTTTGGTAAGTAATTCTTGCCCAATTTCCATTCTTTAATCCCCAACTTGGGCGGGCTGTTTTGGTGCCCTTCCCTTGTCCAATTATGCTCAAATTTGGAGCACGCCTTCTTGGCATCGTTGGGGTTATCGTGGTTCTTTTCATTTTTGGTTTTGAGTTGCGGACCTCGCGAGCCCACTTTTGACCCAGATATCGACCCAGCTACAATTGTAGAAATATGGGTATAAAATAGACTTGTCTTAACATTTTATTCATCAATTTGATAGTTTAATTCTCTTTTGGAGATTTTCGGAGCAGCTCGGCCTTGGATATCGTTATTTCAACAGCTTATCATCGGACGACACGTAGGTTACGGCTTAACTCCCTAGACTTTGTACATATCGGGTAAAATTGTACTAGTTGGCATCCTTGGGTTGGGTTATTAGGTTGGTACCACAGACCTTGATCGCTTTTTCATGATTCGTCCCATTTCTTTCCTCCGTTGTGTGTAGTATTTCTATTAGTTGATATATTTATTACCCTTGTGACCCCGTGAGGTCTTGTTGACTCTAGAACATAAAAGGTGGGATTATTGGGAATGTCCGCGAGTCCCGGACATAGAAATATCCTTCTAGGCTGGTTATGCTTGCTGAGTAGCTTTAGAGCCTGTGCAGGGCCGTTAGGTTGATTGTGAGCTGTCGGGCAGCTATTTGGGTTGATCATATAATTTGTATGCATATAAAGAAGTTTTTCCACATTTTATTATGTTTTTTGGCTTCGGGCCTACGCAAACTGATTTTCTAAACCTTGCATAGCCCTCGAGGCCCATTTTTGATGAAATTGGATTTGGAAATGATTTGACTTGATACGTGGATCTTCTTGGGGTAAAAGAAGGTTAAAAATATAGTTTTATCATGATTTACCACTATTGCTAGACTCGATCGAGTTGGAGTGCTAGCTGAGGTTTCTTACTGAGTTGAAATGATATCAAGCTCGACCGGGTTGAGCATCTGAGATGTTTTTACTACTGTTTTAGACACGGTTGTGCCCGGGCACCCTTGGAAGGGTTTTTGAGACATCTTTTTCACTGTTTTAGTCCTAGACACGGTCTAGGCATGCATATTTAGGACTTAGTCACTGGCTTGAACCCGGACTCGATTCCAAAGGACATGTTTTTATTCTGAGTTATAGTATGGGGTCCGGGACCTCTATGGACCTTGCCGGTCAGGGCCTGAGGTTTTAGGCTGCATATGCCGGGGGGAAGGGTATATTGTGGAGTAGATGTATACAGGCTATGTCCTTTCATGGAACCTTCCTGCTGGGATCGATTGGCATCGGAGGAGGTACATACAGAGGTTTTATTTCACCCCAAGATTTTTATGCATCATATCATCCATTGTTTGAGATACCACCCTTGTTTTCTATTTATTGATTGTACGCTCCGGTGGTATGGGATTCTGAAGGGTTTGTTTTCACTTGATTGCGTTCCTCGATTGTATGGACGGCCGAGGGACTTTAGGTGGACTCTTGTTACTTTATTCCGATATTGTTCCCTATTACAATTGAGTATGCGCATGATTACTGTGAGGTGGTAAGTTCCTGGATTGAGTTTTGTATGAATTGATTGGGTATTAATTCCTATATGTCGAGCATGTCTACCTTTATTCTTCTATCCCTTTTTCCTTATACTTGAAGGTACCGGTATACCGCCCATTTCTAGAGCTTATTCTTATATATACTATTTTTGCAAGGATCCCAGATGCATTGTCCTTACTTTCACCTATGCATGTTGTATGTATAAATTCTATATGCTAGCCTTATATGTTGGTTTTGATGTCTTCCCTCTAGGCTAGCTCCTGTGTGCTTATCATTGAATTTTGTGACTGTTTGTTCCTACTCTGCCTGCTATTGATCTTTTACATTATATATGCCCAGTTGGTCTATGATACCTACTGGGTACCTTATGCTTTGCATTTGGTGCTTACCCTACCCTCTGCATCTTCTGGTGCAGGCGTGGGTCATTGCCATAAGCGCATCAGAGACTCGTGCGGGGTGCAGTTTTTGGATCATCCAGGCTGAGGGTGAGCTCTTGGCATTCAGAGCTTGACTTCAGTTATCCTTGGTGTATTTTGTACTCTTAATAGTTTCGGAAACATTGTGTATATATGACTTTTGGACCTTTGTACTCCTGATGTAGTTCGGCTCTTATACACTTTGATACCAGGTTTTGGGTTGGTTTAGATTCTGCTTGTTTATATATCTCTTGTATCTATTTTCTTCTCATTATGCCCTTGCTTCTGCTTATGTATCAAGTCTTCCGCTTAAACTGTTAGAAGGTATCCCATTACTAACCATTCTGGGCTACGAGAATTGGTTCGCCTACAAGGGGGTTGTAGGTGCCATCATGACTAAGAAATTGAGTCGTGATAGCTTGGTATCAGAGCTCTAGGTTCACCGGTGTGATTGGTATAGGATCCAATGTCTAGTAGAGTCTTGCGGATTAGGGCGGAGACGTCCGTGCTCAATCTTTGGGAGGCTATAGTGACATCTTAGGAAACTGGACTTTTCTTGTCTCTCTCTCGTGCGTAGTATCCTTAAAGTTTCTAGAAATCTCACTTACTCTGGTTCACTCTTCCACAGATGGTTCATACGAGATCTTCAGCCTCTAGTGGAGGAGAGTCTCCTACCCCTGCACCTCCGACTCCTGCTAGGGGTCAGGGTAGTCATTGGGGTAGAGGTAGGGGTCGAGAGCACCCCAGAGCAACGACACCTGCTAGAGCTGCTAGAGTGGATATAGAGCCTGAGTATGACTACGAGCCAGAGTTAGCTCCAGAGCAGCATCATATGGGCCTGGGGACAGCCCAGGCACCACTAGCTCCAGTACCAGTTCCAACATTAGTTTCTGTGCCAGCTTCAGCCCCAACTCAGTCTTCTGATATTCGGGGTTTGTTACTTCAGCTATTGGGTATGATTGGGGAGCGTCCTTCTGAGACAGCCTAGACATCCGCTCAGGGGGCAGCCCTGGGTGTTCAGAGTTTAGGAGCGTAGCCTACTACTGTGGCTCCCTGTGTTGAGGTTGTTCCAGTTCCATCGGTTGCCCAGCCTCTTGCTCCTCGCCCTACTAAGACAGAGACAGAGCAAAAGGCCTTGGGTAGGTTTCTGAGATTGGCACTGCCGAGATTTGCTAGTACATCGGGTCAGGACCCACATGACTTTATCACTACCTAAGAGGATATGTTACCCTATTTGGGCTTATTGGATAATCACGGAGTTGGTTACACTTCATATCAGCTGGAGGGTCCAGCGAAGTTATGGTGGAGGGCACAAGTTGCTTGCAGGCCTTTTACATCACCTCCCTTGACCTGGTCTAAGTTTTATAAGGCCTTTATGGCCAAGTTTTTGCCACAGAGCGACCGAGAGCATCGTAGGGAGAAGTTCACTAGACTTTCTCAGGATACCATGACCGTCTCAGAGTATAAGACCCGGTTCCATTAGCTTGCTCCATTTGGTTCCATGATTATACCTACTGAGGCCAACAGAGTCAGTAGATTTGTTTGGGGGTTACAGAGAGAGTTCATAAAGCCTGCAAAAATACTAGTTGCTAGTTGTCGGTCATTCTTGGCCATTGTAGACTATGCCCGCACAGTTGAGGATTCGCGTCGTCATGACATCGGGGCCAGAGATAAGAGGCCTCGACATCAGGGTGATTACACGTGTTCTAGGCATACTGATAAAGCTTCAGGCCAGTGGGGCTGAGGTTATCAGTCGCAGAAGCATCAGGGTCAGTCTAGCTGACCGGTTCAGGCATCACTTCAGGCTTTTAGTTTTCAGTTTGAGCAGGGTCAGGGCAGTCAACAAGGCCACAGTGGTTAGCCGTTGAGAGGTACAGATTCTGGGGCATCAGGCCATGGTGGCCATTCAGGTTCTGCTGGTTCATCCCGACCGAATAGATCGTCAGGGGCTTGCTATACTTGTGGTGTGATTGGTCACTTTGCTAGAGATTTCCCCTAGAAGGGTACAGTTTAGCTAGTCGAGCCGCTGCGAGCAGTTCAACCTCCAACTAGAGGGGGTGGTGGTCAGGTTAAGGGTGGTGCCCCATGTGGCAGAGTAGGTGGTAGGGATGGCGGTCGGGCAGGTAGAGGTTATCGTTACTTCTATGCGGTCCCTGGGAGACCGGAGGCAGAGGTCGCGGATGCAGTGCTCACAGGTACAAATTATGTATGCCGTCAACCAGCTTATTCCTTGTTTGATCCTAGATCCACTTGTTCATATGTATCTGCCTACTTTCTGCCTTTTTTGGGGTTGCTAGTGAGCCATTGTCTGTGCCTATTTCTGTTTCGACCCCAGTAGGAGATTCTTTAGTAGTGGATTGGATTGTGAGATCCAGTGTGATATCAGTTGGTGATTTGGATACTTGGGCTGACATGATGATACTTGATATGTTGGATTTTAATGTGATACTCGGCATAGACTGGTTGTCCCCTCACTGTGCGATTTTGGATTGCTATAAAAAGACCATTACCATAGCCATGCCCGGTGTATCCCCGGTTATGTGGCAAGGTTCTGTTAGCCATGCACCGTCTGGGATCATTTCTTGTCTTTGAGCTAGGAATATGATATCCCGTGGGTGTTTAGCTTATCTAGCATATGTACGAGATGCTAGTGCTAACCCTACGTCTCCTGATTCTGTTCCTATGGTTAGAGACTTCCTAGATGTGTTTCCTACCGAACTGCCAGGCCTTTCACCTGAGAGGGATATTGATTTTTGCCATTGAGTTAGAGTCAGGCACCAGGCCCATTTCTATTCCTCCATACCGTATGGCTCCTGCTGAGTTGAGAGAGCTTAAGGAGCAGCTCCAGGATTTGTTAGCTAAGGGGTTTATTAGACCGATTGTGTCTCATTGGGGTGCTCCTATTCTCTTCGTGAAGAAAAATGATGGGTCGATGCAGATGTGTATTGATTATCGATAGCTGAATAAGGTGACTGTGAAGAATAAGTATCCGATACCCAGGATTGATGACTTATTTGATCAGCTTCAGGGTTCCGCCGTGTTTTCTAAGATTGATTTGAGGTTCGGCTACCATCAGTTAAGGATTAGGGCATAGGATATCCCTAAGACAATATTCAAGACATGTTATGACCACTATGAGTTCCTGGTGATGTCTTTTGGGTTGACTAATACCCCCGCAGCCTTCATAGACTTGATGCATAGGGTGCTTAGACCGTACTTGGATATGTTCATGATAGTCTTCATTGATGACAACCTGGTGATGTGCCGCCATTTTACGGCACTTTCGACTCCTTTTAACTAAGAACAATAGTACGTTTTCAAGCAACCATCGTCGTTTTTGATGGTTTTATGTTATATTTGTAGGAAATGGAGACAAACACGGAAACGGAAGGAAATACGAGCAAAAAGACATTCTAGATAAGAGTGACGGCCTGAGTGACGGTCCGTCACACATGTGACGGTCCGTCACAGAGACCGTCAAGTGGTGGCAGGCCACTGCCTAGGGGTGACGTCCGCCGTGACGGTCCGTCAAGGTGGTGACGGTCTGTCACAGTGACCGTCAAGTTGAGCTACACCACTGCCTAGTGGTGACGGCCAAGGCGACGGTCCGTCAAGCCAGTGATGGTCCGTCAGCCTGGCCGTCAAGTTGAGACAGTCGGCGATGCGGAATCCGAGCATTTTTGGGATTTGTTTCCTAGACTCCTATAAATACCCTATGTTAGGTTTATTTTACATGTGAAGCTTTTTACAATAGTTCTATCAATAGTTTTAGGAGAGAATTCGAGAGAAAGAAACACGTTTTCCTTGGTTTTGAAAACGTGTTCTTGATTTGTTCTTGGGATCTTTGTTTTCTTGTTCTTGGAATAATTGAAGATTGTTTTCACTATATTGTAAGGATCTCTTTTCTTTATTATGAATATGACTTTCTTCTATTCTTCTACAAGCATGATTAACTAAACCTCCCATAACTAGGGTTGTGGGAGCCATGGCTAAAGTAGCGATATAGATTCCGGGTAGCGTCGGGTTCAATATATATGTTGTCACATTGTTAATCATTCATTATCTAACGTTTTCTAGTGGTTGCAAACATTAGAACATGCCTAGGTTTAATTTGCTTGAGTAAAGAGATTAAAACCGAGAAACGTGATTAGCGACGAGGATTCGAGACTACTAACTCTCGTCTTATGATTAATGCTGTAACTAGATTAATCTACTTGATGTTTAGGATTGAAATCTAAAAGCACACCTTTTCAAGTTCGAGAGAATTGAAAAGTAAATTCGTCTATTTGGTTGAGAAACGTTTAGATGATACCATTAATTCAATCACATCGTGACACGCATATAGAAAGAACCCGGTTAAGCTTAGAATCGACATTGTTACCATCGCCATGGTGAACACTTCCCTAGTTCTCTCTCATCTTGATTTTCACTCATACATTATTGTTCGTTTTGTTTACACATTGTTCACACAAAACCCCCCCTTTATTTACCGGAAACTATTGACCATTAGTCAACTAATTCACTAACGACTTAATTCTCACCATATTCTCTGTGGGATCGACCCCAACCTTTGTTGGGTTCTATATTTGACAACGATCGCTTACGCTTCTTAATTGTAGTGGTACTTTGAGCGTTATCAAATTTTGGCGCCGCTGTCGGGGAATACGGTTGTTTATTAAGTCCGGTGTGTTTATTTGACTCTTAGTCATACTTTTCTGCTTTTATGTTTATTTGTTGTTTTTGTTTTTGATAGGGTACAGAGTTGTGCATGCCAAGTACCCGGCGCTCGGGTGAATCAACACTACCTTACGACCCCGAGCTTGCTAGAACGTTAAGGCGGAATATGGCCGCACAACAAGAGGCAACAAGGCTCGCTGCAGAACTGCAGGCCCAACATAATCTGAATGCTGGTGGTCTGCAGGACGATGTTATGCTGAATGATGAGGATATCGACTTGGATGGAGTTGGCGCTACGGGCGCCATTGCTCTTCCATCGCTAGTGCCCGGAGCCAAGTTCAACATCACTAGCACGATGATCCAGCTGTTGAACTTGAGAGGAGTGTTCCGAGGTGCTGCTGGTGATGATCCAAACCAGCACCCGATGAATTTCGTGGGCATCTGCAAGTCGTTCGAGTTGCCTGGAGTAAGTCAGACGGCAATCAGGCTCAGGTTGTTTCCGTTGTCTCTGTCTGATGAGGCAGCATTGTGGTTGACAGAGCTGACCCCCGACTCTATCACAACTTGGGGAGAGTTGAAAGGAGCTTTCCTAGAAAGGTTCTTTCCTCCCTCTAGGATGATTCAGTTGAGAGATGAAATCAGTAATTTCAGACAACAACCCCACGAAGCTTTACATGAGACTTGGTTGCGGTTCAAGAAGAAGCTGACACAATGCCCGAACCATTAGTTGACCGATAACTTCTTGATGCAGACGTTCTACAGGGCACTTAATTCGGCTACCAAGCCAACGTTAGACAACGCAGCAGGTGGTGAATTCATGGGCCTCACTTTTGTTGAGGCCACAACTACTTTGGACAGGCTCACCAAAACCAAAAGGGCCTGGCATACACGGGATACAGAGGTAGCAGCTAGCACTTATGCAGTTGGTATGTCAGCTGAGAAGCGCAGAAAAGAGGAGGAGCGCGACCAAGACATGGCGTATCTGAAAACGCAGTTGGACCTATTGACAAAGCACTTGTTTTCGGGAGGCGTAGAGAAGGTGAAAGCTGTTGGTTCCCAAGGTAGAGCAGCAGAGTTGGAAACTGATGAGGAGGCGAATTACTTGGGGGGTTTCCAGGCCAATGGCCAAGGAAACCAAGGTCGGACCTATCAGAAGGACAACTACTATGAGAAAGCTGGTTACAGAGATCGCGACCAAGGAAACTGGAGGAATAACACTGATAGAGGTGGGTTGTATGTACCACCTGGTAATCGGGATAAAGCTAGCAACGAGGCAGGGACTTCCAAGCTAGAGAACATGATGGCGAAGATGCTGCTGAAGGTAGAATCAACTGACTCTGGGGTGAAGGAGATAAGGACTGAGTTATCGGCCATGAGTCAAATAGTGGAGGCGCATTCCACTTCGATTAAGCAATTGGAGCAGCAAGTGGGCTTAATCTCAACATCTCTAAACCCAAGGAAGACAGGTACCTTGCCGAGTGACACGATTCAAAACCCAAGGAACGACGCAAGCTGTATGGCGATCACTACAAGAAGCGGCAAAATATTATCGGAATCACATCCGGTAATTCAGACTCAAGTTGAGGGTGATGACGCCAACGGCAAAGAGGTTGAAGAGGCTACTCAAAAGCTCGCAGAGAAAAGCAAGGAAGCTGAAAAGCTTCCAACTATGATGCCTCGACCACCACCTCCCTTCCCACAACGCCTGAAGAAGAAAACGGAAGATGGTAAGTTCCTGAATTTCCTGACCATGCTCAAGCAGATATCAATAAACATCCCATTGGTGGAAGCGCTTGAACAAATGCCCGGATATGCCAAGTTCATGAAGGACTTGATTACAAAGAAGAGGTCGGTAAGTTTCGAATCAGAAGATAACCTCCACCACTGCGGCGCTATTTCCTCAAGGTCATTAGTCGAAAAGAAGGAAGACCCAGGCGCGTTTACTGTTCCCTGCACCATTGGGAAGCTCAACATCGGGAAAGCCTTATGTGATCTTGGTGCTAGCATCAACTTGATGCCGCTAGCAGTCTACAAGCAATTGGGCTTGGGAGTACCTAAACCAACGTCCATGAGAGTGTTGATGGCTGACCGTTCGGTAAAGCGACCAGTGGGAATATTATCCGATGTGCTAGTCAAGGTTGGTAAGCTTATATTCCCCGCTGACTTTGTGATCTTGGATTACGAAGTGGATTTTGAAGTTCCCATAATATTGGGACGACCATTGTTAGCTACGGCAAGAGTATTGGTTGACATGGAGAGAAATGAACTGACCTTCAGATTAAACAACAAAGTGGTCAAGTTCGATGTGTCCAAATTGATGAAGCAACCAAGTGACATGAGGGTGATCGCGGTCGTCAATGTTATTGAGAAAGCTCCTGCGGATGTGCATCTTGAGGAGAAGGGTTTGGTCGAGACTCTAGATGGTGGGAGAAGGATGCTGCGAGAAGGGAAACATGTAGAGGAAGGTGGTGAAAATAGATCAAGGAAGCGAAAACACCGCAAGAGAATCTGCAAAGAAAGAGCGAAGAAGTTGTCGCGACTAGCTGCGGAGCCGATGAAAGAAGAAGCTGGAATGCAATAGAAGTGTGTCGCGTGCACACACTCCATCGAGTTCTCCTGCTTTGGAGACCCTGGCAGTCTCCAACATCATGTCAGAATCTGAGTCCTATGGACTTCACAGGTATTCCTTATTCTCACAGTTTTAGTTTTCACATGTATGCATTGGGGACAATGCATGAGTCTAAGTTGAGGGTGTTGGGAAACCTGTGAGTCACCACCGAGGGTTTTTGTTGCCGAGTTCTTTTTCCTCCGGTGTGCTATCTAGTAGAACCGGCATGTTTAGGTTGTCGTTTAAATTTTTAGTTTTTTTCTAGTGTCTATAGCAAGCATCATGGTGTTTTTCTTGACTAAAAGGAGCCCCCTCTGAAAAATTTTCTGGTTTTGAGCTTATGTTGAAACGATTGACTCTCTGGATCCTTGAATGTCATTATGTGATTATGATAGGAATAAGTATGCTTAAGCCGAGTTGTTGTCTTGATAGTCGGTAGTGGTATAGTTTCTTGGTGCAAAGTGTGTGTGAGCGTATTGTTATAAATTCTTACTCTGTGCATGCATCTAGAACTTGCCCGGTCTATTTTTGTTGAGTTTGAAGTTGGTTGCTTAGGAAAGGATCACATGCCCTTTTTGTGTGCAGTCCACTTAACCTATAAGACCGTCCAAATGTAAATAATCCCTTTGATCCCTGTTTGAGCCATAATTGACCCTGTTCGTTCAATAACCTGTCACCGTTCCTGTTTAACTTTGAATCCCTGTTTTGGCCCTGGTCCTTCCTTGGACATCGTGCACCTCAACTCAGGCAATCAGCCTAAGTTGGGGGTGGCTACTATAGAGGTAAACCCTGTTTTGGCCCTGGTCCTTTCGTGGACATTGTGCACCTCAACTCAGGCAATCAGCCTAAGTTGAGGGTGGCTACTATAGAGGTGAATGATAAGAAAAAGAGGATGGAGAAGATTGGTTGTGAATAGAATGAAAATTCGGGTGTGTGCCTAAGAAAAGAAAAAAAAAAGAGATGAAAAAGATCGAAAAAGTAATAAAAAGAATTGTCAAAATAAAGAGGCCGCACCTGTAGCTAGAGAGAAGGAAATAAAAAGGTGAATAAGGATGAACAAAGCAAAGTATGTGGTAATAAGACGTCAGTGGTTCCAAGGAGGGCTTAGTCACTAACCCCTAAATGTATCCTACCTGCACCTGAAGCCTCATTACAAGCCAAAAACAAGTCCTGTAGTGATCCTGAGCGGCTTTCTGAAAAACTGAAATAGAATAGTAAGGGCAAGCCTATGGTATCGCATGTGCATTGTTTGAAATCGTTTGCGAGTGTGAGCGTCTTACCTAGTCCTAAATATTGTGTGTGGGACTTCTTTGTGGTGAGGGCACCAAGATTTCTGTATTGTCTATTGATTGTTAGGATAGCTGCGCGTGTGTATGTAGAATGTTCTATCATATCGGAATGACATGTTTGGATCCATGCAAGTTAGTGTTTCATACATTTGTGTGCTACGAGGGAGCTTGAATTAAAATTGAATAAGATGTTGAATGACCATGAGTTGCTAGAGACACGAGTTTGTTTTCTTAGTTGAGTCATCGTGTTGTTTTCCTTTTATGTTATGTTGCTTGAGGACAAGCGAACGTCTAAGTTGAGGGTGTTGATGTGCCGCCATTTTACGGCACTTTCGACTCCTTTTAACTAAGAACAATCGTATGTTTTCAAGCAACCGTCATCGTTTTTGATGGTTTTATGTTATATTTGTAGGAAATGGAGACAAAAACGGAAACGGAAGAAAATACGAGCAAAAAGACATTCTGGATAAGAGTGACGGCCTGAGTGACGGTCCGTCACACATGTGACGGTCCGTCACAGAGACCGTCAAGTGGTGGCAGGCCACTGCCTAGGGGTGACGGCCGCCGTGACGGTCCGTCAAGGTGGTGACGGTCCGTCATAGTGACCGTCAAGTTGAGCTGCACCACTGCCTAGTGGTGACGGCCAAGGCGACGGTTCGTCAAGACAGTGACGGTCCGTCAGCCTGGCCATCAAGTTGAGACAGTCAGCGACGCGGAATCCGAGCATTTTTGGGATTTGTTTCCTAGACTCCTATAAATACCCTATGTTAGGTTTATTTTACATGTGAAGCTTTTTACAATAGTTCTCCCAATAGTTTTAGGAGAGAATTCGAGAGCAAGAAACACGTTTTCCTTGGTCTTGAAAACGTGTTCTTGATTTGTTCTTGGGATCTTTGTTTTCTTGTTCTTGGAATAATTGAAGATTGTTTTCATTATATTGTAAGGATCTCTTTTCTTTATTATGAATATGACTTTTTTCTATTCTTCTACAAGCATGATTAACTAAACCTCCCACAACTAGGGTTGTGGGAGCCATGGCTAAAGTAGCGATATAGATTCCGGGTAGCGTCGGGTTCAATATATATGTTGTCACATTGTTAATCATTCATTATCTAACATTTTCTAGTGGTTGCAAACATTAGAACATGCCTAGGTTTAATTTGCTTGAGTAAAGAGATTAAAACCGGGAAATGTGATTAGCGACGAGGATTCGAGACTACTAACTCTCGTCTTATGATTAATGCTGTAACTAGATTAATCTACTTGAATGTTTAGGATTGAAATCTAAAAGCACACCTTTTCAAGTTCGAAGAGAATTGAAAAGTAAATTCGTCTATTTGGTTGAGAAACGTTTAGATGATACCATTAATTCAATCACATCGTGACACGCATATAGAAAGAACCCGGTTAAGCTTAGAATCGACATTGTTACCATCGCCATGGTGAACACTTCCCTAGTTCTTCTCATCTTGATTTTCACTCATACATTATTGTTCATTTTGTTTACACATTGTTCACACAAAACCCCCCCTTTATTTACCGGAAACTATTGACCATTAGTCAATTAATTCACTAACGACTTAATTCTCACCATATTCTCTGTGGGATCGACCCCAACCTTTGTTGGGTTCTATATTTGACAACGATCGCTTACGCTTCTTAATTGGAGTGGTACTTTGAGCGTTATCACCTGGTATACTTAAGGAGTAGAGATGAGCATGAGCAGCACTTGTGGACTGTACTTTAGACATTGAGCGATCATCGGCTTAACGCCAAGTTCTCAAAGTGTGAGTTTTGGTTAGTGTCAGTTGCATTTCTAGGGCACGTGGTGTCTAAGGATGGGATTAGAGTTGATCTGGGTAAGATTTCTGCGGTTCGTGATTGGCCTAGACCTACTACTCCTACCAAGGTTCGCAACTTTATTGGGTTAGCTGGGTATTACAAATGGTTCGTCGAGGGATTTTCTTCCATAGCAGCACCTTTGACTATGCTGACTAGGAAGGATATTCCATTTCAGTGGTATGATCAGTGCAAGGATAGCTTCCAGAGGCGTAAGGCCTTATTGACTTCACCTCCAGTTTTGACTTTGCCGGTTGAGAGTCAGAGTTTCTCCGTGTATTGTGATGATTCAGGGGTTGATCTTGGTTGTGTGTTGATGTAGCATGGTCGAGTAATAGCATATGTGTCGAGGTAGTTAAAGTTTCATGAGAGCAACTACCTCACTCACGACTTAGAGTTGGCGCCAGTAGTCTTTGCACTCAAGATCTGGAGGCACTATCTATATGTAGTTCATTGTGAGATATTCACCGACCATCATAATCTTCAGTACATTACGAGTCAGCGCAGGCTGAACTCGAGACAAATGAGATGGATTGAGTTGCTGAAGGACTATGATTTCATTATTTTATACCATCCGGGCAAGGCAAACGTGGTAGCAGATGCCTTCAGTCAAAAAGCGGTGAGTATGGCCAGCCTAGCTTCACTTTCAGCTTCTGAGCGACTGTTGGCCTTGGACATCCAGTCCTTGGCTAACCGTTTGGTTAGGCTTGACTTATCGGATCCTAACAGAGTTCTTGCCAGTGTTGAGGTTCGTTCTACTCTAGTTGATCAGATTCAGAGCCGACAGTTCAAGGATCAGAGTTTGTGTGACCTTCGTGATCAGGTGGTTCGGGGTGAGTCCAGTCGGTCTACCTTGGGTTCTGATGGGATTCTGAGGTTTAAGGGTCGACTTTATGTTTCAAGAGTTGGTGTTTTGATATAGTTGATACTCTGTGAGGCACATTTTTCCAGATACTCTATTCATCCTGGCACAACAAAGATGTATAGAGATCTGAGGCAGCTTTACTGGTGGGGCGGTATGAAGCGGGATGTGGTAGAGTTCGTATATCGGTGCTTAAACTGTCAACAGGTGAAGTTCGAGCACATAAGACCGGGTGGTTTGATGCAGTGACTTCCTATTCCTGAGTGGAAGTGGGAAGGTATTACTATGGATGTTGGTTTGCCTCATACTACTCGGGGGTTTGACTCTATTTGGGTGATCGTTGATAGGCTGACTAAGTCAGCACATTTCTTGACGGTTCAAACTTCCTACGGGGCAGAGAGGTTAGATCATATATACATTCGTGAGATTGTACGGTTGCAAGGGGTTCCAACTTTTATCATTTCAGATCGCAACTCTCAGTTCACATCCTAGTTCTGGAGAGCTATACAAAGGGATTTGGGTACGGAGGTACAACTTAGTACTGCTTTCCACCCTTAGACAGATGGCCAGTCCGAGAGGACTATTCAGGTCCTGGAGGATATACTTTGGGCTTGTGTTCTTGACTTTGGAGGTTCATGGGATCAGTTTATGCCATTGGCTGAGTTTACGTATAATAATAACTTTCATTCGAGCCTTGGCATGGCACCTTTCGAGGCTTTGTATGGTAGGCATTGCAGATCGCCCATTGGTTAGTTTGATGGGTTAGAGTCCAAACTGCAGGGTACAAATTTACTTAGGATTCCTTGGACCGAGTCTGTTTGATCTAGGACAGACTTAGAGAAGACCAGAGTACGCAGAAGAGCTACGCTGATCGTAGACTTCGTGCCTTGGAGTTCAGTGTTGGTGATATAGTTTTTCTATGGGTATCGCCCGTGAAGGGCGTGATGAGATTTGGTCGGCGGGGCAAGCTTAGCCCCAGGTTTATTGGGCCATTTGAGATTCTACAGAGGGTTGGTAGTGTTGCCTACATGTTAGCCTTCCCTCCGATGTTTTCAGCAGTTCACCTAGTTTTCCATGTTTTGATGTTGCACTGGTATGTGCTTGATGAGTCTCATGTGTTGCGTTGGGATTCAGTTCAGTTGTATGAGAGTTTATCATTTGTTGACAAGCCGATAGCTATTATGGCCTGAGATATCAGAAGGTTGAGATCTAGGGAGATTCCGGTTGTGAAAGAGCAGTGGAGGCATCGTCCAATTGAGGAGGCTACCTGAGAGACCGAGAGTGAGTTGCGTGCTTAGTATCCGCAATTGTTCGAGCCTTCAGGTACTCCCTTCTTCTTGACTTTTGAGGACGAAAGTCTTTTTAGTAGTGGATGTTGTGATGACCCTTTTGGTCATCTTTGCATTTTTGCATTTATTGCACTGTTAGAGCCTTCCTGTAGTGGCCCCAAGTCATTTATGACTTGTTGGGATCGGTAGTCTGGTGCCCTGGTCGTTCGATTGGTCGTTTTAGCCGTTCGCCTATTTTAGAGCTTTAAACTTAGAATATCATTGACTTTAGTCAACATTCTTAGCTAACCTACTCGGAATTGAATTCTGACAGTTTCGTTAGCCCAGGAGCGATGAGTTTTGTCTAGTTGGACCTTTAGTTAAGGCTGAGAACTTCCGGTGTGAGTTTTGTGTGGTTTTCTCAGTTTTCAGGCTATTTGGAGTTGAAACTGTAACTTCGGGTGACTTTCGATGATTGGAGTGTCAGATTTGACATTCGAAGATTCCATCAGCTCTGGAATGTTGAGTTTGGGCTAGGAAGATGGTTGGTTCAGGTTCCGGGTTAGTCGGACTCATTTCGAGCCTTTGAGTTCCTTTTCGTTTGTGTTGACTTGGGTCAACATTTCTCTGAAACGACCTCATATAGAAGTTTCTTTGATTCCGTTGAGTCCGGAATGTTGTTTCCACCCTATTAGCACTATAGGTTTTTGAATATCGGTTTCCGATTGCGCTCGAAATACCCCGTCGAGTTTTCTAAAAAGTGCAGAAAATCAGCTGCGGACAGTAGTTCTTCGCCTCTTGGTAAGTCATCTTCCCCAACTTGCCTTCTTTGGTTTTCCTTTTAATTCCTCCATTGATCCATTGATGCTCATCCAAAGCTTGAATTTTGTGATAGATTCTGCCCCCTAAGCTTGTGCATGTTCGTGGGTGTGAAGTTTTATCCATCTTGGGCTGATTTTCCGTCGTTTTGGTAAGTAATTCTTGCCCAATTTCCATTTTTCTTTTTGAAATTTCCATTCTTTAATCCCCAACTTGGGTGGGCTGTTTTGGTGCCGTTCCCTTGTCCAATTGTGCTCAAATTTGGAGCATGCCTTCTTGGCATTGTTGTGGTCATCGTGGTTCTTTTCATTTTTGGTTTTGGGTTGCAGGTCCCGCGAGATCGCTTTTGACCCAGATATCGACCCGGCTACAATTGTAGCAATATGGGTATCGTTATACTCGTCTTAACATTTTATTCATGAATTTGATAGTTTGATTCTCGTTTGGAGCTTCTCGGAGCAGCTCGACCTTGGATATCGTCATTCCTGCAGCTTATCGTCGGACGATAGGTAGGTTACGACTTAACTCCCTAGACTTCGCATATATCGGGTAAAATTTTACTAGTTGACATCCTTGGGTTGGGTTATTAGGTTGGTACCACAGACCTAAACCGCTTTTCCATGATTCCCATTTCTTTTCTTCGTTGTCTGTAATATTCCTATTAGTTGATATTTTTATTATCCTTGTGACCCCGTGAGGTCTTGTTGACTCTGGAACATAGAATGTGGGATTATTGGGAATGTCCGCGAGTCCCCGACATAGAAATATCCTTTTAGGCTGGTTATGCTTGCTGAGTAGCTTCGGAGCCTGTGCAGGGCCATTAGGTTGATTGTGAGCGGCCGGGCAGCTATTTGGGTTAATCATATCATTTTTATGCATATAAAGTGGTTTTCCCATGTTTTATTATGGTTTTTGGCTTCGGGCCTACGAAAATTGATTTTCTAAACCTTGCATGGCCCCGGGGGCCCATTTTTGATGAAATTGGATTTGGAAATGATTTGACTTGATATGTGGATCTTCTTGGGGTAAAAGAAGGTTAAAAATATGGTTTATCATGATTTACCACTATTGCTAGACTCGATCGGGTTGGAGTGCTAGCTGAGTTTTCTTACTGAGTTGAAATGATATCAGGCCCGGCCGGGTCGAGCATCTGGTATATTTTTACTACTGTTTTAGACCCAGTTGTGCTCGGGCACCCTTGGAAGGTTTTTTGAGACATATTTTTCACTGTTTTAGTCCTAGACACGGTCTAGGCATGCATATTTGAGACTTTGCCACTGGATTGAACCCGAACTCGATTATGGAGGACAAGTTTTGATTATGAGTTATAGTATGGGGTCCGGGACCTCCATGGACCTTGCCGCTCTAGGCCTGAGGCTTTGGGCTACGTGTGACGAGGGGAAGGGTATACGGTGGAGTAGAGGTATACGGGCTATGTCCTTCCATGGAACCTGCCTGCTGGGCCCGATCAACACCGGAGGAGGTACATACAGAGGTTTTATTTCACCCTGAGATTTTCATGCATCATATCATCCATTATTTGAGATACCACCCTTGTTTGCTGTTTGTTGATTGTACGCTCCGGTAGTATGGGATGCCAGAGGGTTTATTTTCACTTGATTGCGTTCCTCAGTTATAGGCATCCGAGAAACTGTAGGTAGACTCTTGTTACTTTATTCTGATATTGTTCCCTGTTACGGTTGAGTATGAGCATGATTACTGTGAGGTGGTGAGTTCCTGGATTGAGTTTTGTATGACTTGATTGGGTATTAATTCTTGTATGTCGAGCATGTTTACCTTTATTTTTCTCTCCCTTTTTCCTTATACTTGAGGGTACCGGTATACCGCCTATTTTTAAAACTTATTCTTATATATACTGTTTTTGCAAGGATCCCAGGTGCATTGTCCTTACTTTCACATGTGCCTGTTATGTGTATATATTCTATATGCTAGCCTTATATGTTGTTTCTGCTGTCTTCCCTCTGGGCTAGCTCATGTGTGCTTATCGTTGAATTATATGACTGTTTGTTCCTACTCTGCCTGCTATTGCTCTTTTACTCTATATGTCCCCAGTCAGCCTCTGATACCTACTAGGTACCTTATGCTTCACATTTGGTGCTCACCCTACTCTCTGCATCTTTTGATGTAGATCCTAGCGTGGGCCATCGTCATTAGTGCATCAGAGACTCGTGCGGGGTGCAGTTTTTGGATCATCCAGGATCAGGGTGAGCTCTTGGCTTTTAGAGCTTGACTTTAGTTATCCTTGGTGTATTTTGTACTCTTATAGTTTCGGAGATATTGTGTATATATGAATTTTGGACCTTTGTACTCCTGATGTAGTTCGACTCTTATACGGTTTGATACCAGGTTTTCGGTTGGTTTAGATTCCACTTGTTTATATCTCTTTTTTATCTATTTTCTTCTCATTATGCCCTTGCTTCCGCTTATGTGTCGAATCTTCCGCTTAAACTATTAGAAGTTATCCAATTACCAACCGTTCTGGGCTATATGGATTGATTCACCTAATGGGGGGTTGTAGGTGCCATCATGATCGAGAAATCGGGTCGTGACATTACCCATTCTATGAAATTATTTTAATTCAGTTTATTAGCATCAATTAATGAATTCTAACCTTATAACCATAATCAATACATGATTCCTCAAGTGTTTTCAAAACCCCATGCATTGAGAATGATTTCTAGCATGATTTCACCCAATTGCATGATTTTAAGAAAAAATGGCATGTTCATATAATATGACTTGAAGTATTTATGAAATTGCATGCTTAATTCTTCAAGCTATGAATTTTAGAAAGAATTACATTTGAATTATGGCTATGCTGAGCTTCAAGACTTATGATTTAAGAATGGCATGACATTAGATATGTCCTTATGCTTTAAATAGTTTTGGCATTAGATATTCCCTAGTTTATATATGAGCTAAAGTATGTTTTTGGGAGTAGTATTGAGCACCGAGTTGGACTGGGTTTAGTGTACCCTTAAGTCTCAGAACTATGTGCCACCATAGGTTTATTAGCCTCTCAGTTGGGCATTAGAACTAGTGATCACGCCAGCTATGTCTTTATACCCTGGCAAAATATATTGGGTCCTCTCGATGGGGCGCATACATCGGATTCCATGTTGCTCACATGGTCTATGTCAGTTAAAAAAAACTCTCGTATGAATGTTTTCAAGCTATTTAAGTTATACAACATCCTATTTTGAAGTTTGACTTTCATTTCATGCCTTATGCTTAAACTATGATATTTACTTACGATATTTCTTATTGTGCATAGAATCAACTTTAAGCATGTTTTAAGTATGTTTATACCATGTTATTGCATAAACTCTCTTATTCGGTACATTTCATAGTACTGATGCATATTTTTGTGTTGCATCCTATTATGATGTAGATTCAGGTTCTCATTCTTAGGCTCATGGCTAGAGACCGCCGGCTATCCAGTATTTGTTGGTGAGTCCTTATTTTTCGAGGACTAGTATGAGTCTAGTTATTTTATAGCTTTATCTTCAGTACTTTGTGTTAGCTGGGGTCTTGTCCCAATAACTTATTATGTCTTATGTAGAGGCTTTTCATACATAGTTGGATATTCGTGTTTCATGTTTCAGATTCGATACTCTTATACCTTTATCTTATATAGAGTTGGTTTGCCTAGTCTCTTGATTTTGCTTTCGCTATGATTAAGTATGGTTTGCCTAAGTTATGCAAATACCAAGGATTAATTTGGAACCACTTGTGGTTCTGGGTCTCATTTTACGTCTAGAGGGTAGCCTCAGGGTATGAAAAATGTGGTACCAGAGCATCAGGTTCAAAAGTCCTAGAGTGTCTAAAAGCCACATAAAGTAGAGTCTCCTTCATTGGTGTAAAGCACCCCACACTTGTGAGCGGAAAGCTACTAGATGTTTTAGGAAACAATTTCACTTCTTTCATGATCAATATCATGCGATAGAGTTTAACTCTATTACTCCTATAATCAATTCTTTATGCATTTCAGATTATGCCTCCTTGCCATGCCATGCCTCGCCAAGCCAATGCTTGAAACGCTAATCCTCTTGTTCCAGACCATAAGGTCATTAATGCAGAGTTCAGGAATGCCATTCAGATGTGAGAACATGCCATGGACAATCAGGCCAATTAGCAAGCACCTGTTCCTGCTAACCCTCATGGTGGGGCACTTGCTGCCAGAGTTCAAGATTTCATTTGCATGAACCCGCCTGAGTTCTTGGGTTCCAAGGTTGGTGAGGATCCGCAAAAATTTCATGGATAAAGTGAAGAAGATTTTGGAGGTGATGCAAGTTGTTGGTATGGATGGTGTTGAGCTAGCTTCCTATCAGCTCAAGGACGTGGCTCACATTTGGTATACTTAGTGAAAGGATGCTAGGGCTAGGGATATGTTCCCTATGATTTGGGAGTGCTTTGAGAGGGGCATTTGAGAGTCTTCAGTATGTGTTCACAGAAGGAATTGAATCTTCATCAAAGGAGATGGCTTGAGCTTCTTAAGGATTATGATATGAGTGTGCTATACCATCCGGGTAAGGCCAATGTAGTGGATGATGCACTAAGTAAGTTATCTATGAGTAGTGTGTCTTCGATTGAGGACATAAAAGAGGAGTTGGCCAAGGATGTTCATAGACTTGCTCGGTTGGGAGTTTACCTTACAGATTCAGCGGATGGTGGTGTTATTGTTCAGAATGGATCTGAATCATATTTGGTAGTTGAGGTGAAGGAGAAGCAAGACAATGATCCTATTTTGTATCAGGTGAAGAGTGCAGTCCATCAACAAAGGGTTGAGGTTTTCTCCCAAAGGGGAGATGGTGTGCTTCGATATTGGGGTCGATTGTGTGTGGCAGATATAGATGGGTTGAGACAACAAATTTTGATAGAGGCTCAAAGTTCCAGGTATTCTATTCACTCGGTGCAACCAAGATGTATCTGACATATGGAAAGTCTATTGATGGAATGGCATAAAGAGAGACATAACAGATTTTATGGCTAAGTGCCCCAATTGTTAACAACTAAATGTAGAACATCAGCGACGGGTGGCATGACTCAGGATATTGATCTTCCTACTTAGAAATGGGAAGCGATCAATATAGACTTCATTATAGGCTTACCTTATACTCGCAGGCAACATGATTCTATTTGGGTGATTATCGTCAAGATGACTAAGTCATCCCACTTTTTGGCAGTCAAGACTACTGATTCAACAGAGGATTATGCCAGACTCTACATCCGTGAGATAGTCTGATTACATGGGCTTCCATTGTCTATCATCTCAGATAGGGGTACTCAGTTTACCTCTAAGATTTGGAGATCATTTCAGAAGGGTTTTGGTACTCAAGTGAGACTTAGCATAACTTTTCACCCATAGATGAATGACCAGGCCGAGCGTACTATTTAGACCTTAGAGGATATGTTGAGAGCTTGTGTGATCGTGATCACTTACCTCTTATTGAGTTTGCTTACAACAACAACTTTTATTCTAGCATTTAGATGTCACCCTATGAGAAACTTTATGGGCGGAGGTGTAGGTCTCTTATTGGTTGGTTTGAGGTAGGTGAAGTAGCTTTCATTGGTCCTGATTTGGTTTATGAGACTATGGAGAAAGTTTAGATTATTAGGGAGAGGTTGAAGACTCATAAGTCAGTAATCTACCAACTTATTGAGCCTTTATCCATGAATTATTGCTATGTTTTGAATAGATTTAGAGGTTCTTATGGCCTTTATTGAGTCTATGTAGGTACTTGTGATCAAAGATGAAAAACAAAGAAATGGACCCAAAAAGAGCTTAAAAGGAGTGAAGTGTGAAGTGATCGAAAAGGATGGAGATTCTGCCTTGAGATGCGGTGCTTGTGCGACACGCACAAGCCTTGGTACATTTCGCACCTCTCACCGTATGGAGCCTTGAATCGACTGAACGGCCTGTTATGAAGTGCGGTCGCTGTGCGATGCGCACATCTCATGGTGTAAACCACACCTCCTTCGCATGACATCTCCCAAGTTAGTTGAGTCACTGGTTCAACTGAAGAGGGTGTGCGATGCACACATCACGACGTGCGAACCACACGTCGTGCCGCACACCACTCAAAGGGCATTTTTGTCAAGAAATTTAGTAACATTTTGGAAAAGTACTTGAACCCATTTTAGGCACAATTATAAATACAATTATTCAGTTCTGAATACTTTTGAGTAACATTTAGCTTTGAGAACAAGTTTCCTCTCTAAGAAGAAGAAGAGGGTTTCAATCAATTCTCTCTTCCAATTCTTAGTTCATCATTTGTGTACAAAACTGAGATTAGATATTGAAATTACACTTGAATGAAGAGGAATTTGACTTACCCACTTGGTATATCTCTTTCCTTTAGCATGAGTAGCTAATTTCATTGTCTAGGGATGTGTTCATAATGGGTGGTTGACAAATAGGTGTGGTTGTTGCTAATTCTTGCTTATGATTGCTTATTTGACATGGGTCTAGTAGCTTCACCAAGTTTTAATCCTAAAATTAGTGGTTGCAATTATTGATTTTCCTTACTTGGTTATGTTGTTGCTTGAAAGAGAATTTCATAGCTTCGGATGTGAAATTACTAGTGAGAACTTGGGCTTCGATTTAGATTGAGGCTTGAAATAGCTCATATTGACAAAATCACCCATTTAAAGGTCTAAGCTAGAAATAGTATGACCTCCTTAAGCTTTAGCTTGGTTTTTTGTTGTTAAACCGATAGTGCTTTAATTAAGATTGTTGGATATATAGTTGTTGATCAAGAGATGAACAACCATACCTATAACCAAGGCTACCTATGTCAATGAGCGAGAATTTGCGTGAATAGGCAATCACCCTATCCCATATTAGAGCCCCATTGGATGCACATCCCTAGTCGTCTACTCTCATTTGTACACCCGTTTTACTTTACTGTCTTGCTTGAATTGAGATTATTGTGACAGAATCCCAATTCCCCCCAATCCTTTACTTTCGTGTTTTCAAACACTTACTCTCTTAGTGAAGTCGTTTTACTACAATCATCATTGTGCTATCTACAAGTCTCTGTGGGTACGACCCCAACATCCGTTGGGTACTTATAAATGTGTTTTGCTTGATGATCACCGATACCTCTATCTTGGAGAGTATGTTTAAGAATTTATAAAAAATAGCACCGTTGCCGGGGACTTGATCTAATAGCTATTTTTGATTGTAGACTTGAAATCACTTTGAGAGTGCTTGTTTCTTTTATTTGTTTGTTGTTTGTGTTGTGATTGAGAAGGCTAGTTCATGAGTGAGGTCGATGACAATGAGAGTGCAAACGGAGGCTTGATGGATGCAGAAGCTGTTGAGCCTGTGATACAAGTGGGAGTAGGTGCAATGTGCCTACCCCCCACGGTGGGAAATGCGATATTCCACATTATGAGCACCGTGCTTCACTTGATCCAGATGAAGGGAATGTTTGGTGGAGCAGCACATGAAGACACCAACATGCATATTCGAAATTTTGTGGAGATTTTACAACCATCCATATTTCATAATATCTCCCAAGAATCCATTTGATTACGCTTATTCCCCTTTTCCTTGAAGAGGGAAGCCATGACATAGTTGGAATAATTGCCGGACGGGTCTATAACATCTTGGGCCGAGTTGGTTGAGGCATTTGCGTCAATATTCTTTCCTCCATCTTGAATGATGTATCTAAGACACGAGATTACCAACTTTAGGCAACTCCCGGATGAGCCTCTACACGAGGCTTGGTTGAGGTTCAAAAAGAAGCTGTCTTATGTCCGAACCATGGGTTGCTGGACAATGTATTGCTCCAAATCTTCTATCGATTGTTGAACTCTATGAATAAGTCAGTGGATAATAACCCTGGAGATGGAACCTTCATGGACTTGCAATTCCTCATTGCCTCGGCTTTGTTAGAAAGAATGACCAAGACCAACCAAACATGGCATACAAGAGAAGTGGATGTGCCAACTTTGGGAGCACCCTCATCTATCTTGACCAATGAAATGATAAAAAGGGATGAGGGGCGAGATGATACAATGGAAAAACTGATGACATAAATTGATTTGATAGACAAGCATGTAATGGGAGCTGGTGGTGCTAAGGTGGTGAATCCTGTGAGTACACCAGAAATTAAAGCAAGTGATGATAAGCTGATAACAGTGATAGATGGTATATTGTGCTTTGTGTCGGCGGGTTCTCGGCCTGAGTATTTTCGCCCGAGGGAAGAGAACCAAGGTTGGATCAGAGATAAGGAAAGGGATGACAATTAGAGAGATACAGATAAAGATGGTGATCGATTCAATCACCGAAGCTCAAATCCCTATGTGCCTCCAAACAAAGCAGACTCTCTCTACTAACCATCCACAAGAAACCCCGGTCATTCCAAACTTGAGGATATGTTGTCCTTGATTCCCAAAAAGGTGGATACAACCAATACCAGAGTGAGTGAGCTAAAAAGTGAGGTTTTAATACTTCATCAAACTGTGATCTCTCACTCAACCTCGATCAAGCATCTTGTGGCTCAAATGAACCACCTCTTGACCCAAATGAACCCGAGGATAAAGGGACACATCCCAGTGATACCATCACCAATCCAAAAAATGACTGAGTTCAAGATACTATCGTCAAGCCATGACATTAAATCAAGCGCTGCTTGGGAGGCAACCAAGTTTATTTCTGTTGTTTTTGGTTATCTTTTGTTGTTTTTAGTGTGTTTTAGGGATGCAAGGAGCTGAAAAATGAACAAGTGCAAAAAAGGGAAAAAATAGGACATATGGAAGACTGTGCGGACTGCACAAGATATTTTGCATGTCACACGACTTACCGCACGCCAAAATAGAAGGCCCGGGAGAAAGATGGAAAAATAGAGGTGCCATGCGCTGGTCCGTGCATTCCGCACGAGGCTAAGTGCATTTCACACCTCCATCGCATGGAAAACCAGAAGCCTAGGCAAGGCCAGGGCAGAAAAAGGTGAGGTGTGAAACGACATGTGGTCCATACAAGGGCTTGTGCGAACCGCACATTGTGGCTTACCAAAGTTAAAATTGAATTTTTAATTGACCTAACCCGTTGACTAACTCGACCCGGAGACAACCCGTCTCAACTTTTCTTCTTTTTTTCTCTTTATATTCTACCATCTTCACCATCTTTACCATATTTTATCTCCAACTCTCAAAATTCTCTCCAAAAACCTCCCACAAATCCCTCTACTACTCCCAAAATCTTCTTCTTCTCCCCCACAATCACCACCACCGCTCCTCCGCGCTGCCACCATTGTCTCTCCAGGTGTGTTAATTGGGTCACCATTGTTGCTTCCCAAAAGTTCTAATTTTTACTTCTCTCCCCCAAATCTTCACTTGTGGTAAGTTCCCTAATGTTGAATAAATGTTTTTATGAAGATTGGGAACTCATATTGTGAAGCATGCTAAATAGAATTGCCATGTTAATTCTGGGTGAGATCCAAAAATTTTGGGTCCTCAATTTTGAATTGTATTGAGAATTTTGCTTAGTGTCAACTTGGTAGAACTTGAATTTTGTTAATGCATGTTGATTGGTAGTGATTTTTAGCCTTGAATTTTGTGTTTGGGGTGAAATCTGAGTAACCCACTCGTGATTGATGCATGATTTGACCCTATGATAGATTGGGTGACGTCGTTTTTAAGTGCAAATCGTCATTTGTCATGAGGTTTTATTGAGAATAGTTTGTTGGGGCTGAATCTTGATACTTGTATGCCCATGATTCTTTGTTGAAGATTATCTTTAGGTGTATGATCTTGTGCGGGGAGGGGTTAATTATTGCTAAACTTGTTGGTGCCCATTATTGCAAGTTAGGGCTTGATGTTCCCGATGATAGATGGGGTAACGTCCATCTTAAAGGAAGTCGTTAGTTCTTTTATTGCTTATTGGATTTGTCAATGGAAATCCGGGGAAGTCTGATTACCCGGATGTTTGTGGTCATGATATCCCTTTCCCCTTTTGTTTAAATATTATTGGCTTGTTGTGTGGTGTCAAGTGCCTAAGCACATCTTACTTTATGTACCACGTGCGTAACTAACAAGAAAACAAGGAACCAAAAATTCCAATTATGCCTTTGTGCGTTCGCATGTGATGCATAGATCTTGATGTGTGGGCCTCACAAGGCATCACACCATGTTTGAAAAAGAAGGCCAGTTCACTACTTCGATGGACGAAGCTTGGTACGAGTTGTACTTTGGTTGGTCCGGTCTGCACCAACTTCACACATCAGTGGAAAAACTCCTACAGGGTTCTGTTAGCTAGTGCGAAGGCACATGCGACACGGACTTCCTCTATTGCGGTTCGCAAGTGGCTCGCATGAGTCAGCAGTCCCCTACTTTGTTTTCTACTTCGTTGCATTCCATTCTTTTTAGTTGTTAGCTTCTTTTTAGGCTTTGTTTTTATTTCTAGCTCACAATCTCTGTATGCAGAACATGTCTTCTAGGAGGGGTAATGCCAAAAGGAGTTCACGAAGGCCAACCGCTCCCTCCTCCTCCAATCCAGCCTCAAAAGGGAAGAACAAAGCCTCATCTTCCCATACTCAAGTCTCTGAGGATGAGAGAGTTTGGTTATGAGTAGAAGGGATTAGGGTCATTTATGATCGTGATATGGGTATGACCTTCAACATAGAGCAAAGCTTTAACCTGGATGCAGTGGGGTATAACCTACCTAACATCCCAAATTAGTTTGCCAGCCGTTAGTGGCAGCCATTTCAAGAGGTGCCCAGGAAATACTACAAGGAGTTAGTCCGGGAGTTCTTTGCCTCATATCAGGCTACATAAGATACTAAGGGCTACAAATGGGGTTGTGAAACATTTCCCACATTAGAGTCAGTCATTGTTTGAGGCAAGGAAATCAGGATCACTCCGGCTGCTATTAATGCTATCTATTAGAGCACACCTATTGAACCAGCCCCTGAGCTCATAGCTAAGCTACTTCTCAAGCGCAAGCCTCTTGAATGGGCTTCTCCTATCATTGCTCCTGATGAACCTCTCTGGGCTACTATAGGGGGTGAAATCCCATTCTAGTATTTGTACATTGAGGCGCGCCTTTGGTATGATTTTGTTCGCTGCCACTTCATGCCTTCTTAGAATGACCAAAAGGTCACGTATGATGGGGCCATTTTGGTAGCCGCAATCATGGTGGGGGATCATATCAACATTGGTGATGTCATTGCCTTAGTGATCAAAAGGAAGGCTCGCAAAGGGGGTAATGCATTCCCCTTTCAAGCGCTAATCAATAAACTTTGTGCACAAGCCGGTGTCCCTTACTTTGATTGTGATGCTCTTATTCTGGCCATTGGTGTGTTGGATCTTGATAAGAAAACTGACCAGGATGCCCCTCGTTTCAAAAGGCATAGGGTAGAGGCATCGGTGGAAGTTGATGAATGCTCAAATCGTGCTTTCCAATTAGGAGGCCACAACGATCGTGCAGCAAAACAAAATTTATAAACCCAACGGATGTCAGGGTCGCACCCAAGGGACTTGACTTAGCAAACTAGAGATTGTATAAGTTGATTTCAAGGTGAGAGTAATTTCTTAAAGAAAAAGAAAAAGGATGGGGGGAATTGGGAAAGTTGTCACTACTAACACAATTCAACAAAAAGCAATAAAACTAAAGATGGGTGTACCAAGTGATTTAGAAGACTAGGGATGCACATCCTATGGGGTATTGCTTATGGGATAGGGTGATCATCAATTCACTTCTATTCTCGCTATTTGACACAAGTAATGTTGGTTATAGGTGTGGAATGTTTATCTCTCAATCAAAATCCATATTTTCAATGATTTTTGGTAGAACACCATTGGTTTAATCAACAATCAACCAACATATGCTTGAGGAGGTCACACTATCTCTAGCTTAGACCCTTAAATGGGAGATTCCTACGATAAGAGCTATTTCTAGCCTCAAATCTAGATGGATTCCCAAGTACCCACTAGCAATTTCACATCCACAACCATGGAATCCTCTTTCAAGCAATCACATAGTCCAGTAAGATAAACTAATATTTACAACCATCAATTTTATTGTTAAAACTTGATGAAATTACTAGACCCATGTCAAATAAGCAATTATAAAGATGAATTAACAACACCCACACCCATTAGCTAAGCACCCATCATCAATAAATCCCTAGATAAGAGAATTTAGCCACTCATAGTAGGAGAAGAAGAGATACCATTTGGGTAAGTCAAATTCCCATCCATTATAGCTGAATCTCAAGTTCTAGAATCAAATTAGGCATACAAATTGTTAACCAAGAGATTTGGATTGAAACCCTCTTCTCAATGGAGGTGGAAAATTTTTTACAAAGAAAAAACTATCTCTAAGACTCAGGTATGAAGTATTTTATATAAAAATTAAGCCTAAAATGGCCTTTTATATTTTCCCAAGTCATCACATAAATTTAGGACAAGTTTTCCCTTCAGGAGGTGTGTGGTGCAACGTGCGGTTTGCACATCGCAATGTGCGTGTCGCACACCTACTACAATTTGACCAGTGACTTCAACATCATTAGTGAGCTTCGTGCGAAGGTGGTGAGTTTTGCACCACGGGATGTGCGCATCGCACAACGACCACACTCCTTTGCAGAATCTTCAGCAACTTTAGCAGCTTCATGTGGAGGAGGTGCGAACCGCACCTAGGCTTGTGCGTGTCGCACAACCACCGCATCTTGGTTTAGATTCTTCAACTTTTCTCAACTCTTCACACTTAGCTCCTTTTTGGCTCTTTTTGGGTCCATATCCCTGTTCTTCATATTCTCTTAAAAGTACTTGCATAGACATCAATAATGGTCATAAGAACCTCTAAATCGATTGAAAATATAGCAATAATTCATGGATATAGGCTCAATAAGTTGGTAGATTACCGACTTATCAAACCCCCAAACTTGAACTATTTTTTTTGAGTAAATCAACATATTTCATTAATTGCTCAAAAGTATGTACAATAAGTTCAGGAGTGGAATAGGACTATCCACTCATCTATATCTTGACTAGAATAGACTATCTTAGGCCTATAAAATGATCTATGATGCTACTAGAGACAAATCAAGTAGTCTATGCACCTAGATAAACTATATAGTAAGCAGCAATTGCCAATACATTCTCAGTCTAAGCAAAGGAACTAAGGAAAATAATTTAAAGCTAGTAACGCTTGCTGCCAGCTCTGCTGATCTTTGCCTCTGGTGTGAATATGCAACACTATTTCCCTGCAGATGATAGCTTCCTCAAACTTTGCTCCTTGAAATCTCATCTTATTCCTTTCTCTCAATATGAGGCCAATGGTCATTGCAAAGACACAACTAGCAATGTTCCCACCCCCTGCTTTCCTCCTAGCCTGTTTACATGCCCATTCCAATTCATTTTTCCAATCTCCAATGCCCCTAGTAATTCCCATCCAAACACACATTCTATGCCATAATCTCTTGGTGATTTTGCATTCAAAAAATAAGTGATCAAAAGTTTCCACATGAAGATCACAGAAGACACAGTCCATAGGCACATGAATGCCAAATTTGAGAAGTCTATCCACTGTGGCAAGTCTTTTCTGAGTAGCCAACCAGAGAGTGAACTGAAATCTTGGATGAATGCTGGCTTGCAATGTTAAGTTCTTCCATTCAACTTTTAGGTAATGAGGCAATAATTTCAGGTACATCTTCTTAATATAATATCCTTTCCCAGAGTGTACTGATAAGAGTCTAGACTATAGGTTCCCTTGAAATTGTTAATGCTGCATTATCAGACCCCAAGTATCCAATATCTTTCTTACCACCCAAGAAACAACCTTAGGTGTAGAACAAGTTTCAAGGTTTGATTTCTTTATGTAGTAACTATGCACCCATTGTATCCATAAGCAATCTTTCCTCCTGGCAATGTCCCATAGTTGTTTCATAATAGCAGCTTTATTCCAAATCTCTAATTATACGACATTCAAAACACCTGCAGTCTTTGGTGTACATATCTTCTCCGAGGAGACTAGAGTCTTCCTTGAAACAGTTACAGATCCTGTCCAGAGAAAAGTACTGCAGATAGTATTGATCAACTTGATTACCTTTTTATGGAAGAGAAATATTTGTGCCCAGTAAGTTTTAATGCTGAAAATACAGCTTTTATAAGCTGTAACCTTCCTGCATAAGATAATAGCCTGGCAGTCCAACATGTAACTCTGGCAGTAATTTTCTCAATTAAAGGCATATACTGATGGATAGATAACTTTATAGAGCTCAGAGGAATGCCTAAATATCTGAAAGAAAGTGTGCCAGTAGTGAACCCCAAGGCATCAAGGATCTCCTGCTTAACAACATTAGTAGCACCACCCATATATATTGCACTCTTTTCCACATTTGCTTGTAGTCCAGATGCCATGGAAAACTGAAGGAAAGCTTCAGGCATTAGTTTGATAGACCCCAGATCTACTCTGCAGAACATGAGCAGATCATCTGCAAAGAAAATGTGAGTACTGTGCAATTTCCTACACTTTGGGTGGAAATTAAAATCCCCATTCTTCTGTAGTTGGTTCATTTCTCTCCCCAAGTATTCCATTGCAAGGACAAAAAGGTAGGGGGACATGGGATCCCCCTGCCTAACTCCTCTCTTACTCTAGAAAGGTGGTGTTAAACCTCCATTGTGAACCAAAGAGTAAGACACAGTTGATACACAAGCCATAATCCAGTTTATAAATTTGAAAGGAAAGCCAAGATCCATAAGCACCCTTCTGAAGAAGCCCCACTCTAAGGTATCATATGCTTTCCTAAGGTCCACTTTCATGACACACCTAGGAGAAATCCCTTTCCTAGTATAGCCTTTAAAAAGTTCATGAATGAGGAGGATATTATCAATAATGCTTCGACCTTCAATAAATGCAGATTGAGACTTACCAACTAACCCATCAATAACCAGTTTCAACCTTCTGGTAATGACTTTAGAGATAATTTTGTACAAGGTTGTACAACAGACAATAGGCCTATAATCCTTGACTTTAGTAGGGGATGGGACTTTTGGTACCAAAGTGATAGCTGTAGTGTTTATGATTGCTGGTAATTCTCCTGAGATGAAAAAATCTTTAACAGCTGCAAACACTTCTTCTTTTACAATGCTCCAATTCTTGGTGAAGAATTCAACAAGGAACCCATCCACACCTGGGGCTTTCTCCATGGGCATGTCCTTGATAGCCTTAGTAATTTCCTCATCTGTCACCTCCTGTATTAACCTTCTTTGTTGCTGCAATGTGAGACAAGGTCCTATTTTAATAATCTCAGTGTTAGGGCATGGTAGTTCAGCTTCAACATCCCCATTAAAGACATAAAAACAGTGATGAATTCCTGCTCAATCAACAAAGGATCAATAAGCTTAATCCCAGCATCAGTATATACAAAACTAATTGTATTTTTACTAGCTCTGAGATTCCACTGAGCATGGAAGTATTTTGAGTTTGAATCTCCACAAGTAATCCATCAAGCTCTAGAATTTTTCCTCAAAACTGTCTCCTCAATAGCACTCCATTTAACAATATCAGCTAACAGATCCCTTTCTTGATCAAATAACACCTGGGACAATGGTTGTTGTTGAATCTGGCTTTGCATTATCTCAAGAGCCTCCCTAGCTGTATTCAGCTTCTGTGTGTAAGAGGCCATATAGTCATTTACATCCCTCAACTGCACTTTTAGGTTCTTCAATTTCCTCCACAGATTAAGCATAGGATGATCATGTAATCTTTCCTGCCAAACACTTTGTACAAGGTCCCCAAATTATGGCACTTCCATAACTGTAGTATAAAGCCTGAAAGGCTTAGGGTGGAGAGATTTGTGAGAGCACCAGTTTATGAGAATAGGTGAGTGGTCAGAAATAGTTGAATTCATGAATTCAACCTCAACATTTCCATGATTTTGAATCCATGAGAAATTTCCTAGTGCCCAGTCAATCTTTCTATATACCCTACTCTCAACCTTTTGTTTATTTGATCAAGTATTGTGACACCCCTTTGCTCTAAAGGAGATAAGCTGTAGATCATCTATAAGCCCCTGGAATCCTTGAGTTTTAGCAAGTGTAACAGGTGACCCTAATCTATCAGCAAAATAAAGTACATTATTAAAATCACCACATAGGATCCAAGGTCGTTGCACCTGAACCTACAGTTGCTTCAAATCAGACCATAATACTTCCCTTAATTGAATATCATTATGCGCATATACTACACTAAGATAGGTTGAGCATTGATTTCCCATATCTTCTTCCAGATAATGTATAACCTGATCAGTTACTTTCATAGCCTGAAACTGAATATGAGTTTTCCAAAACATCCAGATCCTGCCATTCACAACTTCAGGATAATTACAGTAGACATTCCAACCATGTGCAACTTTTTTTTTGAATTTTCTTTGATCTGTATTCCTGAACTTTTGTCTCCACACATCCAAACACATCTATTTTATTCTTCATGAGAAAGAGCTTCAACTCTTTCTGCTTGTGGGCTTGATTTAAGCCCCTAACATTCCAGGTGTAAATGATCATGGGGGTCGAAAACTTGTGGAACATCCAGCTGCATCTTCACTAGGTGCTGGAGTCATCACCTGCTTCCTTCTGTTATCCACAACTTCGACTGTAGTCTCGACATTTTAGCAAGCTATATCATCTCTTGACTTGGTTTTATCCGAATTAGTTCTGCAACTTGAAATAGTAACCTCTGCATCAGGTTTTGCAGGGTCATCATGATTTCCTACAATTACAACAGGTTTAGCCATCCATGCATATTGTACCACATCAACCTTCTTCTTCCTATTTCTCCTTTTCCTTCTTCGTGGATGCTCTGGATGAGTGTCTGCACAAGCACATTGTTACGCATAACCTTTATTATACCAACAATCAACATCATCATGCCCAAATTTCAAGCAATCATTGCAAAATCTTGGTTGCCAGTCGTATTCAATTTGCTGCTGTAAGGTGCCAAAGGGAGTGTCAAGTTCAACAATCTCAGGCAGAGGTTAAGAAGCATCCACCTCTACCAATACTGTAGCATAGAGTAGACATTCAGTAGTCCGTGTGCATCGATTTTCCAACCACACTAGCAATCTTGCTAAGCACCTTAACAGAACAATAAGCCACAGGTAGTTCAAGGAATTTCACCCAAAAGGGAATAATACTCAAAAAGTCCTAGTTGAAGAAGAAATCAGTTTCCCACAGTTTGAGCACCATAGGCTTGTTCTTGTAATTAAATGGCCCTGACTGAAGAACAAGATCTCTATCCTTAATGGATCGAAATTTAAAGATAAAATAGCCTTGAGGATGGAGTAATATCTGGGGTTTCGCAACAAAATTCCACAAACTCGAGATATAGCTATCCATGGATTTCTCATATGGGCTATCTCCAATAACATAGACAATCAGTGATGTTTTCCAGTAATCCAATTGAGGTTTCACATCTACATCCTCAAGTCATTGGCATGGAACATCAAGGTTTTCCTCGAGATTCACCATACAACTTATCTCATTCATTCCCCTCAATTGAAATAGAGACTCTATGCTTCAATTCGAGTGCATGATGCCACTCACCACAAGAGAGAATGCCACTCACAATCATTCAATTCTCAAAACACGGGATTATAAGAGAACCAAGAAGACTCTCACTCTCTCAAGGAAGTTCAAGTGCATACGCGTCGAACTATAGGCTTGCCCTTCATGTAAATTGCCACTAATGTAGGGTAGCCAAGCTTGGTTCACCAAGGACTTACGGGTTATGATGTTGGTTAGGGATAAGATGAGGATATCATTTGGTTCAAGTGACTACACCTCCCTAATGCTCTTTGTTCTCATTTCAAACACCGCTCACATTTTTCCATTGCAACTTCACCTTATTCCTCCCTTGCACAACCCAAGATTTCTCCTTTTTAACTCATGATCATTTACACCTTATATCTCCTTCACTTGGTAGCACCAATTTTTTCTTTTCAATTTGCTCATTGGATTGATATTTTGGAGCAATTTTCAATTCTTACTTAAGGTGATACTTTTCACTTCAAGTGCACTTCCTTTCTTCTCCTCATTTAATCACATGCACCCCCAAATATAGGAATTTGCCTATGTTGTCTTTACTTCCCCCCCAAACTTAAGCTTTTATCCTACATTTCATTTTCAAGAAATTAGGGAGGATCGGTGCCAAGATAGAGGTTCCAAAAAGGTCAAGGTGTTGACAAGGTGCCAAAGAACGGTCACAAGCTCAAAGGGGTTCACTAGGATTTGATGTCATTGGGAAGTCATTTGGGTGAAGTGGCTTATCAAAAAGGGTCTAGGGTCATCTTCCAAGCTTGGTTACACCTAGAATTTCCCCTTGAATCACATTCGGGGTAAGTTCTAGATGATACTTATGCACAAGAATCAAGGTACAGCCTCACCACATAAGGCATCATGCCACAAGAGTTCATTTATTAGTCCCACAATCAATTGGGGAAAATGACTTTCGACAAGCCATTCCGAGTTCATTACACACTCGTTTGTGAGTCAATCAAGCCAAAGCGAGAGTGTGAAAGTCATGACAAGAGAATGCTTTTTCTTAAAAATTCATTTCCCTTCTTCCTTTCATTTTCAATAATAATTTACCATATTTTTTTTTGGGTGGGCCCACTTCGGGACAAGCACTAATGGACTCAATTCTAAACTAAAACTTGGCATTTTCCCTTAAGAAAGTTTCCTCTCAATCTATCATATGGAAACACCAACCCGGTTCTACACATAAAAACAAAAGAAAAGAAAAAGAAAATAATCAAAACTTTTGCTCCTTGGGAAAGAACCGTGGTATTAAGAAAACCCCCGGAGTTTATTTCTACACTACTATGAACAAGGTGATGCAAGCACCCCCCCAACCAAAACCAAACATTGTCCCCAATGATATAAGCGAGAAGAGGTAGTAAACTCCTTGAACCGAGGTACGAAACGCACTATAGGTGATGTGGCCGCACTTCAATCGCACAATTAAAGTGGTCAAGTTCTATCCTCATTCTGTTCGGTTCTGGTGTGACCAATGTGCGATACGCACTCAAGATAGTGCGGTCCACACTGAAAATGCATGATGGTGAAGATTTCTGGGGGAAACTTTCAGTATTCTAGAACAAAGTGCGAAATGAGTGTGCGACGTGCATAACTGATCATGCGATCACACACCAGTCACATATGATATGGCCTGATTTACCAGCTATTCTGTAAAGCTCATGCGATCTGATGTGCGATACACACTTTCTGAGGTGCGATTGCAGGGAATCTCGCATTATCTGATCATTGCTCCTCATCTGTTAGCTTCAATCCAAACTACAAGGCTAACAAAGACAACATACAAGATAAAACTAGAAGTAAGAAAAATATAAAAGGAAAAAAATCTTGGGTTGCCTCCCATGAAGTGCTTGGTTTAACGTCACGGCTCTACAAAGGTACCTCCCGATCAAGGTTTGTCCAAGTAAATGGCCTCTACAAATGCAACTTCTCCAGGAATGCCCAAATACTTCTTCACTCGCTGCCCATTGACCTTGAAAGCCAAGCCATCCTCATTTTCCAATTCTATAGCTCCATTGGCGTAAGCTTGAAGCACTTTGAAAAGACCCGACCATTTGGACCTTAGCTTTCTCGAAAAGGGCTAAAACCTCGAGTTGAACAATAGTACCCAATCTCTCGGATGAAACTCTCTCCTTAAGATTTGTTGATCACGATAGTGGTTCATCCGGGCTTTGTAGATAGAGGTACTTTCATATAGGTTCATGCTCTACTTAAGCCCATTATCAGATCAATATATATAATGTCACACGAGGATCCACAACGGTTAATCTATCAAATCCAGATAACAATCAACATAAAATTGGAGAGGTCTCCATTTTTCATATCAAAATTAGTTCGAAAATCACACATTAGACTGCACTAAGTTCCTTTTCTTCTTTTACTATATACAACCTATACTAAACATGTTGGTTCAATAGAAATTAAACTCTTTAGGGAAAGAACACAGGTAAGAAAACCCTAAAGAGTCGGGTACCTTGTGAGTACCCTCATGGGTTGCCTCCCATGCAGCGCCTGATTTACCATCGTGGCACGACCCGGGTCTCTTGGCTACTCAGACTTCGCCAAGAACCCATCAAAAACCAACTTACCCCGTACATGCCCCACCCCACCAAAAATAAAAGGGCATTGCCCTCAATGCACAAAAATATATAACAAAAGGGGGGTGAGAACATACATGTGGCGCATAAGCGCCCGTATCGGGTGTCGCATCCTTCGGGCCCTCAGGACAAGCGCCCGTAGTGCTTTCCTCAATAGAGGCCGCCTTTGCAGACCTCTCCTCAACATTGACAACTGCCCTCGCAGCTTCATCAGTAACCGCTCCCACAATGGGGTATAAAGAAGGAATCTTCATCTGTCCAGCAACACCACTAGCTGACCCACCTCTGCCTCGACCATCTACCTCAATCTGATGCATGGCTGAAGACTCTTTTGTTGCTCTTTCAAGCTCTCTTCGGCCCCTCTTTTACTCATACTTTAGCCTATTACTTGCAAGTGGGTAGTGACACCCAGGACGACACCCGTCGGGGCTTACACCCCGTCATATAGGCCATCGGATGGAGGCAATTACTCCCTTACTCGACACTTAGAAAAAAAATTGGGACTTACCTGGCGACGCCCATTCCTAAGCCTGTCGGAGCCACGACGGCCCATCATGTAGGATGTGGGAACTGGGCAGACCCTTAATTTGAATACTTAGCCTAATTTCCAAGGGTGGTGTTCTGCATTACCACGAGTGTGGCATCTACGACGTCCCGTCACTGTGCCCGTGGAGACCCCTTTTGCCCGCAATTGCAGCATTTTTACATGAACTCTCATCCTCCTGCAAAACGAACGCATATATCAACCCATGGGTTGCCTCCCATGCAACGCTTGATTTAACATCGCGGCATGACGTAAGTATTTTGGCTACTCACACTTCGCCAAAACACTCTGCAGTTTTTACACTACAACTAATATAAAGTAAATTACAACATCATGGGTTTCCTCCCATCTAGAGCTTGATTTAACATTGCGGCATGACGCAGGATACTTGACTACTCAAACTTCATCAAGCTCCTTGGTTGGATGAGCTCATATATGCTTCATGCTTCAATAGTCTTGATCTTCTCTACTGTGCCAAAATACGCTTTGATCCTCTGCCCGTTTGCCTTGAACCATTTTCTCTCAAGGTTTTCAAGTTCAATAGCTCCATGAGGGAAAACCTGCACCACCTTGAAAAGTCCAATCCACTTGGACTTCAACTTGCCAGGAAACAAGCGAAGTCTAGAGTTGAAAAGCAGGACCAAGTCACCTGGCTGAAAGTCTCTCTGCTCTATCTTCCGATCATGATATATCTTCATCCTCTCCTTGTACAGAGCTGAACTTTCATATGCATTTAGTCGGAATTCATCCAACTCATTCTGTTGCCCTAACCTTTGGAGTGATGTTGCACCCAATCCAAGTGCAGCTTCTTCAAAGCCCACATGGCCTTGTGCTCTAGCTCAACCGGAAGATGACAAGCCTTACCAAATACAGCTGATATGGAGACATGCCTATTGGAGTTTTGTACGCAGTCCGGTACACCCATAATGCATCCTCAAGCTTCTGCGACCAATCCTTTCTATTTGCATTAATAGTTTTTGACAGGATTGACTTGATTTCTCTATTGGAGACTTCCACTTGCCCACTCATCTACGGATGATAGGGGGTTGCAACTCTGTGTTTCACTCCATATTTTTCAAGCAAAGCAGGAAACAACTTGTTGCAGAAGTGAGAGCCTCCATCACTAATAATGGCCCTTGACGTACCGAATCTGGAGAAGATGTTCTTTTTCAAGAACGCTGTGACACATATACCTTCATCACTTGGAAGCACAACCGCCTCCACCCATTTAGACACATAGTCAACAACCACCAATATATACCAGTTCCCATCAGATAACAAAAACAGCCCCATGAAGTCAATGCCCTACACATCAAATAGCTCAATCACAAGGATGGGATTCATAGGAAGCTCATGCCTCCTTCCCTCTGACACCTGCTACAAGCCTTTGCAAACTCATAGGCATCTTTATGAATAGTAAGCCAATAATAGCCGCATTGTAAAATCTTATAGGCCGTCCGGATACCACTATGATGACCTCTAACAGGGGACGAATGGTAGGCTTTCAATATCTCCATCATCTCAGTTTCCAATACACATCTCCGTATTATGGTATCAGCACAGACAAGAAATAAAAAAGGATCTTCCCAAAAGTATTTCTTCACGTCAGACATGAACTTTCTCCTTTGGTTAACGGACATATCATCAGGCACTAAGTCACTTGCCAAATAGTTGGCAATGTCCGTGAACCATGGGATCAAGTCCTGAGAAGTAGCTAATACCTGTTCATCCAGGAACCAATCATCAATATCAAGCTCATCATTTAGTTTCAGCATAGCTTCCTCTTCCAACCTAGACAGATGGTCTGCCACTTGATTTTCTGTACCCTTGCGGTCTTTAACCTCGAAGTCTAACACTTGTAGCAGCAACACCCTTCTAATCAACCTTGGTTTTGCATCCTTTTTCTCCATGAGATAGCGAAGAGCTGAATGGTCAGTACGCACCAACACCTTGGTGCCAAGCAAATACGATCTGAATTTCGCAAAGGCAAAGACCACAACAAGGAGTTCCTGTTTAGTCACTGTATAGTTCTTATAAGTAGGGTTAAGTGCCTTGCTAGTGTAGTAGATATGATGAAGAATATTCTCGCGCCTTTGGCCTAGGACTGCTCTTAGCGCCACTCCACTAGCATCACACATAACCTCAAATGGTTGCGACCAATCAGGAGAAATAATAATAGGAGCTGTAACCAACTTCTCTTTGAGGCACTCGAATGCCTTGAGACAAGCATCATCAAATACAAATCTTACTTCTTTCCCCAACAACTTGCAAAATGGATTTGCAATTTTGGAGAAGTCCTTGATAAATCACCGATAAATCCCTGCATGACCCAAGAAACTCCGGATACCTTTCATAGAAACTGGGGGAGGCAATATTTCAATCACCTCAATCTTTGCTCTATCAAGTTCTATGACCTTCTTTGAAATTCGGTGACCAAGTACGATTCCTTCTTTGACCATGAAGTGACATTTCTCCAATTCCGCACTAGGTTGCACTCTTCACACTGTTTCAACTCACAGCCTAGATGATCTAGACAATCTTTGAAAGAGTCACCCACCATAGAAAAGTCATCCATAAATACCTCTATCGTGTCTTCCACTATATCATAAAAGATAGACATCATATATCGCTGAAAAGTTACTGGAGCATTCCAAAGACCAAACGACATCCTTTTGAAGGCGAACGTCCCATATGGGTGTGTGAATGTGGTTTTTTATTGGTCTTCTGGGATAATAGAGATCTCATTATACCAGAATAACCATCAAGAAAGCAGTACCAACCTCTACCTGCAAGACGGTCTAGCATCTGATCCATGAATGGCATTGGAAAATGGTCCTTCTCGGTCCATGCATTTAACTTTCTGTAATCCATGCATATGCGCCAGCCTATCACTGGCCTCATCAGTATCAACTCATTTTAAGCATTAGGGACCACAGTGATCCCTCCTTTCTTTGGCACGCACTGAACTGGGCTTACCCACTTGCTGTCGGAAATCTAGTAAACCACACCTGCATCCAGCCACTTTATGATCTCTTTCTTAACGACTTCTTGCATAGGCGGATTCAACCTACGTTGATGCTCAATAGAAGGAACACAATCAGGTTCAAGCTAGATTTTGTGAGTGTAGATTCCAGGCAGAATCCCAATAATGTCTGCGATGGTCCAACCAATAACTCTCTTAAACTTACTCAATACTGCAACCAGAGCCTCAACCTGTGCTTCACCCAAATCTGCAGCAATGATTACCGGCAAGGTCTCATTATCTCCCAAAAATACATACCTAAGATGAGCTGGCAGTGCTTTGAGCTCCAACACTGGTGGCTCCTCAATAGATGGATGAGCCGATGGTGTCGTCCTATTCTTCAGGTCCAAATCCAGCTTCTTAGGTGCATAAGTGTAAGTCCCCAAACTTGTAATGGCTGCAACCATATCATCATATTCATCAATATCGTCACTCTTAAATTCATGATGATTGTTGCAAGGGCTTCTACACTAAGTCGCTCCTCAATAGGTACCACTTGCTAGTCTTCATCAACTACATCAATCACTGATACCACTTTCGTATCATCATGCTACTTCATCGACTTGCACACATTGAAGGTCAACTCTTCATCATTTAGCCTGAATTTCATTTGACCTATTTCCAAGTCAACCAAAGCAAGCCCAGTAGCCAAGAATGGTCGCCCCAAGATAATGGGCACCTCAAAGTCAACCTCGCAATCTTGGATAACAAAATCTGCAGGAAAGATGAAAGTGTCAACCTTTACCAATACGTCATATAGAATTCCCACATGCCTCTTCACCGTCCGGTCAGCCATAAGTAGCTGCATTATAGTCAGAGAGGGGGCTCCCAAGCCCAACTGATTATAAATGGCCAATGGCATCAGATTTATACTAGCCCCTAGATCGCACAAAGCCTTTGCCAAGTAGAACGCTCCAATAGTGCATGGAATGGTGAAATCTCCAGGATCTTCCTTCTTCTGTACCATAGAACAGGATGCTATTACACTACAGTGGTGCAAGTTATTCACTGGCTCAAAACTAACCATTCTTTTCTTCGTCACCAAGTCCTTCATAAACTTAGCATAACCAGGCATTTGCTCCAATGCTTCGACCAACAGAATATTCACTGATAGTTGCTTCAGCATGGAGATGAACTTATGAAATTTGTCATCCTGTACCTTTTTCTTTAACCTCTGGGGATAAGGTGGAGGAGGGAATAGTATAGGCTTCAGGACAGGTGCAACCTCCTTGTTCTTACCTTTCTGCTCAGACGACTGCCTCTCAAGCAGCCCTTCACTACTATCTTTCTGTGTGGATTCAACAACAACCTTAGCATTATCCTTCTCAATCTCAGCTGGCTTATCAACAACAATAGGCATGGGAGGATCAACCGTCTGCTTACCGCTCTGAGTAGTCACCACCATAACCTGTTTATCATTCTTTGGATTCTCACTATGTCACTTGGGAGAGCACCCTTTTGGCGTAGATTCATGCTAGTTGACAACTGGTGGAACTGTGTCTCAAGTGGCTTTATGGAAACGACATGAGACTCCACCTTCTGGCTAAGACCTGAAATTTCAGCTTTGATCTCCTTCATGCTCGCATCCATGGAGTCAACCTTTTGGAACACTTTGTGGATCTCCCTTATAGAAGGTTACCCTGCCCTCTCTTCATGATTTGCAGGTGGCACGTAAAGGCCAGTCTTGTCATTTTTGTACCCATCCTTTTTTTGCCAGTCACCATCTGCTCTATCTCTGTAAATGGACCGATTGTAGTAGTCATCCTTATCTCTGCTCCGACCTTGATTTCCTTGGCCATAGGCCTGGAAACCCTCCCCTTGATCATTCAGATAACTAATTTCTTCATCAGATAAGTACTCGTCTAACCTTGGTGCTTTACCTTGGGAACCTACCGCTTTAACTTTTTCTACTCCCTCAGCCAGAATTTTCTTTGCCAGCAACCCAAGTGTCGTGTTCATCTCAGCCTGTGTCTGCTTAATATTTTCTATCTCATTACAATCCATAGACTTGCCAACTTCATAAGTACCTACTGGCATTTTTGTATCTCTCGTATGCCATGCTCGGTTTGTCTTTGTGACCCTATCTAAACTCTCTGCAGCTTCAGGGTATGTGTTTTCCATGAATGCACCTCCAGTCACAGTATCAGCTAGAGCTTTAGTATTTGTATTCAGAGCCTTATAAAATATCTCCATCAGATGCCTGGAAGGGACTTCGTGTCTCGGAACTTGATTCATCATCTTTTTGAACCTCAGCCACGCCTCATATAGAGCTTCTATAGGTAGCTGCCTAAAATTATATATCTCCTGCTTCAGCTGCAACATCCTTGATGGAGGAAAGAACCGCTCCAGAAACTGAGTCTTCAGCTCATACCATGAGTATATGGAACTATCACGCAGTTATGAGAGTCATGTAGATACCTAATCAGTTAATGAAAATGGAAACAACCTCAGTCTGATCGCCTTTTGACCCACTCCTGGCATGTTATATGATTTTCTAACACTCACAAAGTTATTCACATATAAAATTGCATCTTCAGTGGGCTTTCCTGAATAGAGTCTTTTCATGGTCATAAGTTGAATCATGGAGCTAATAATGTCAAACTTTGTTCCGTCAGCCAATGGTGGTAGCACTATGTGCCCAGTGGATCCATATTCCTCGTCATCAAAATCATCTACATCATAATACAGAGGAGTCTGCCTTTGCTGTTGCATTTGTCGACCCCTATTATATGGGGCATGATGAGGTATTGCCTTGTTACAGACCACTTGCTGCCTTCCGCATCTTGCTCGCTCAGCTGCAGCATTTTGAGCTGCAAGATCTTGTGCAATTTTCTCATCTTCGGCAGCAAGGGCATCTTCGCCTTCCTTCTGGCATGCTGCTTCATCCTTCTTTGGTTGTTCAGTTTCAGCAATTAATCGAGCTGTAATCTATTCTAAAGTTTCGTGCTCTCCATCCTTAGCCATGTTTCTCAGTGTCTTGGAAAGCTCCGGATCGTAAGGGATTGGGATTGCCTTGACTCCTTGTGCTTGGAATGCACAAGTGTGCAACCTGTGATCAAAACAAAAACAACAGAAAAAGTAAAATCAGGAAATAAGGACTATAAGTGAAATAAACACAATCTCTCTTAGTCTTAAGCCGTATTCCCTAGCAACGACGCCAAAATTTGAAGCGCCTAAATTATACCTCTAAAAGAAGCGCAAGCGGTCGCTGTTCAAATATAGAACCCAACTAAAGGTTGGGGTCGATCCCACAGGGAATATGGAAGGACTATGGCCGACTAGTGTTTACTTCAAACTTTTAGTCATTTATTTCCCGTAAAAGGGTTTTTTTTGTAGCAACAAGTAATTATTGTAACAATAACGTATCAGGTAACCAATGTTAAGTTCAAGAGTATTTATCAATAAGAGAAGTGACTAGGGCAATGGTCCCCATGAGATTATAACTTTGTAAGGCTTTCATACTTGGTTCACTAGGTTGGTGCTTAGCATGCAGAATCGGTAAGTTAGGTTCACCTAATTCCTTGGTCCAGCAACTAGGTGAATCTCACCACACACCTTAGTCCGTCCGCGAGTGTCGCTTTACTAACCCTTACCCTTGATCCCAGATTAGCTATTCCCGAACAAGGTCAAGCTATTAGACGAGGGTTGATAGCCTCGAATCTCATTGTTTACAACCCTTTTCCCATCCTTTACCTCCTTAGTCCAGCAAGTAAGGATAAGGCGAGTTCTAACGTTTGCAACCGTTAAAAAGTAATCAAAGCAAATGGATGAACAATACATGCATGAACACCTCCCTAGATTACCTAAGTACTTAGCCTACATGGTTAATCCTTCATGGTTTCCTCAACCCTAGTTGTGGATTTAGCTATGCATGTTCATAAGCATGAAATCAATGTTTGTTTGATCAATCATCAGAAGATACTTACAAAGAGGAATAAGAAAAACTAGAATCTTCAAGAACACTTCAAATTATCAAGAATTAGTCTTCGAATTCAACACCAAAATCAAAGTTACAAAATATATGAAAGTAACTTGAAATAATTCATGAACAACCAAAAATAAAACCTAGGGGAAAGTATTTATAGACAAAAGAGCCAAATCCTAATTAAACTAGGAAATCTGGATGCGATCTGCTCTGATGGGTCGCCACACGGGCCGTTGAGGCGACGGGCATCGTGGCTGCCCGTCGACCTTCATTGGGTCTTCAGGAAAGTCCTCTGGCACATTCTTATGGGCGGAGGTCGATGGGCCATCGCAGTTGCGACGCCCATCGCAGACTCACATCGCCTGGCTTGGTCTCTCAGTAGTTCCCCTGTCTGGTTTGCACGGGCAGCTTGTGACGGAACATCGGGCTGGAGATGGGATGTCTTGGAGCCCATCGTCCTTCCTTGTCTCTTTGCACTATCCGCTGGGCCACCTTGACGAGCAAGGCCACGGGCCATCGCGACTGCCATGGGCAGTCTGCCAGCCCATCGAGGTTGCCTAGTCTTAACATTCTTGCTGCCTCTCTTTGACGGTCAGCCCCACGGGCCGTCGTGGATGTGACGCCGGTGGTGGCTTCAATTTAGCCCAGAAATTGCAACTTTTTGGATTTCTTTCCTACTTCATACTTTGTACCTGCACACTTAACAAACAAAATAAAATCTAACTAAAAATGCTCAAGAACTCCTAAATATCCTATGTTTTAAGCGTCGAAAGTGCCGTCAAATCCTGGCACATCAGTCCCTATGCAGGCACCATTATAGTGGAGGTTAAAGTTGGTCAACTCTGTAATAGTGGGATGCTTCCGCTATGGCAGTATAACTATAGCGGTATTGGGTCTGTAAAGCAGGGTTAATCAATAAAAACATTCATTATTTCATACTATGTTTTGGGGAAGGCTAGGGCGAACACTACTGATTTTCTACCAGATTTCTTTGTTAAGGTAAGTTTTTTATCCCCACAAATTAGTACTTTGATTCCTATATCTTATTATTGTTATTTACAGGCCTTGGGGAGGGTTTTGTTTGACCAAAGATGTAAATCTGGCATAAAAGGGATAACAAAGTGAAAAACCTTGGGGTTTGAGTTAAAGTTATTTTTTCATGATTACATGACCGTAATTTGCTAGTGTGACCATAAAATTGGTAGTTTCTAAGTGAATTATTAGTGGAAAAACCCTATGATTGGTGGAATGATCATGAATTTAGCCTGAGGGTTTAGGATCATGCTATAACCTGTGATATTTGAGGTCATGGGTTGAAATTATGTTTGCATTTGTATTTTTAGACCACAATCATGCTGAGGTTACAAGAAAAGGGAAAGCTCAAGTCTGGTAGAGCATTCTAGGCTTGGAATGAGGTAGGTGATTGTTATTGTAACCCAAATTATGTTATGTATGCATAATAACTGTTTCATTAGTATTACTTTCATAATATGTATTAAAGAAAAGGGAATGATTGTTCAATTATATCCCAAGTGTTAATCACATGCAATGAGTCTGTTTTTAAATCTTGTTGGTTGTACAAAAGTGTTGTATGTTATCATTGCGGTTGTGATGTCTATCATTATTGTTGGATGTACCAATATACTGGACATCTTTACGGGATTGGTTGATGCTATTCATTGGTTGGCTTAGGTACCACACCTGGTACAGTTTCTATTATTTATTATTTTGCTTGAATACTATGCCCGGTACAGTACTTATGATTCATTGGTTGGCTCGGGTACAATGCCAGTACAGTACATAGATAAGAGCTCATCCTATGAAGGTCATGGCTATTGGGCAACCATAAAACCCTTAGCATGTGTGTACATGTTTACTTGTTATTCTTATGTGTTGGTTCCTTAAGTGAACCGGGCTTATTTATTTGTTGATGTTCATATGTGTTGGTTCCTTGAGAGGACTATGATTCATTATTACTTTACATACATGTTGGTCAAAGTTGGTCAACTCTGTGTAGTTGGATATGACTTATAATTGTTGAGTCAGGTTGTTGACTGGGAGTCCTTGATAGTCACATTGACTTAAACTTGTTACATGATTGTCTTGTTGTACTATGTTAATTTTATATGTTTACATTTCATATTTTGGAGCTGATCAATGATCCTATGAGTACACTGTTGTTTCTTGTGTACTGATACTTCACGTGCTCTTCTTTTGTTGAGTACAAGGCACATTTTTGTGACTTTTATGAGACTTCAGCTGTGAGTCAGGCGATTTCTGAATTCAAGGGTGAGCTGCATCTTCTGAGCTTCCTTAAATTCTTCAGTTATTCCTAGTCCATTGTTCGGACCTAGACTTTATCTTTGTTTTGGGTTTGCATCTCCTTCTTTCTGACAACTAGTATAGTTTTGGTACAATGACTTTCAGAGTTATTGGTTTATTTAATGAGAATTATTTTAGTTGCCTAACTTCGGCTAAATATTGACTTGTTAGTTGGTTCTCCCACTGGGAGTTTAGTGTGAGTGCTACTCGTGGCGGCTTTAGGTCATGAAAAAGTTAGTAACAGAGCCCTAGGTTCATTGATCTCGTGGTACCAAAATGGGTCTAGTAGAGTCTTGTGGAATAGTATGGAGATGTCTGTACTCTTTTTCGAAAGGGTATAGGACCTTAGGAAACTATCATTTTTTTATTCCTTTGTGCTATAACTTGATTTCAATTGGTATCTGGCGATCCAAATTGTTATCTGGACTTTTTCACTCTTTTGCTCGCCGATGGTGAGCACTAGAGTGAATGGAACAAGAGCAGCAGCTCCATCTATAGAATCGATTATTCGAGGATGAGCCAGGGGTAGGGAAAGGGAAAGAGGGAGAGTAATACCCGCTAGGAGTGAAGCTTAGGCAACAGCTGACCAGGACTATCAGAGGCCAGCATTACCTCTCCCAACCTAGGATCATTTTGAGGAGGCTGAAGCAGTAGATGAGGATAATATGGAAATAGAAGTGGCATCACCAATTGGAGGTGCAACCCTTTTTCCAATGTTTTCTGAGGTTATTCAGTAGGTTCTGGCTTTTGTAAGCAGGTTGGATGGTACTAGAGCCACCCCTACTATGCCAACTTTCCAGGTCCTACGTGCTTATGCCACTTCCACTTTAGCTACCAACATAGATGAGGCTTCAGGTACTAAGGCGTTTCCCCATCCTATGCTAGGCCCAACCATAACCAAAAACTAAGCATGAGTTGCTGACCAAGTTTCTGAAGATAAAACCTCCTTCATTTCATGGTACTGAGGCTGAGGATACATTTGAATTTATTCTTGATTGCTATGAGAGGCTACATAAATTGGGGATTGTACGATAGCATGGTGTTGAATTCATGAATTTACAACTGCAAGAGGATTCCAAGCAGTGGTGGATAGCCCATGTGGAGTATCGGTCACCAACTTTTCCTCCACTGACTTAGGCTCAGTTTCATGAACTATTTTTGGAGAAGTATGTACCTCGTACTCTTTGAGACCGCAAGAAGGATGAGTTTTTGGCCCTTGAGTAGGGCAGTATGTCTGTTGCATCCTATGAGACTAAGTTCAATTCTCTGTCTTGCTATGCTACCCAACTGTTGGGCACTGAGGAGGAAAAGATCCGGTTATATGTTAAAGGTTTGAACGCTGATCCTCGGTTTTTGTCTGTTCATATGACTTTTTCAGGAAAGAGTTTCAATGATGTCACAAATTATGTGAAAAAGCTTGAGGGAGTTAAGCAAGTTGGTTAGTCTAAGGTATTAGCTAAGAAGTCCAGGAATGCGGGTAACTATAGTGGATCTTGTTCCAGGAGTCACAGCCAGCAGGTTCTCTCTGCTCGCCCCATTCCGTCAGTTTTGCCAGCCTCTACAGGTGGTCATTCAGGGGCTATTCATCAGTCTCCAGTTGCTAGAGGCCAAGGGGCTTCCTATTTTTCTGCCAACATGCCTTCTCTTGAATGAGGTTGTTAGTCTTGTGGTGCTGTGGGGCATTTCAAGAGAGAGTGTCCTCTAAGGCAGGCAGGTAATCAGGCACAACAGCAGGCCAAGGCTGTGGTTCCAGCAGGTAGAGGTAGAGGTGGTAATGGTAAGGTCCATCCGCAGGGTGGATGGGGTATTAATCAATGAGGTCATGGTGGAATAAAAGGTATGCTAATACACGAAAGGGTGGAGCGCAACCTGCTAGGGAGGTTTCCCAGCTTGATGATAGAGTTCACTATTATGCAGTCCCATGTAAGATCGAAGCCGAGGCATATGATGCTGTTATCACAGCTACTATTCTCGTTTGTGACTTTATGGCTACTGTTTTGTTTGATCTGGGTTCCACTTAATCTTATGTATCTGTTAGATTTGCTTTGGTTCTGGACTTGGTTTGTGATATACTCGATTCTTCTGTATATTTTTCTACTTCGACTGGAGAATCTGTGGTAGTGACCCATGTATATCGTACATGTTTTGTTTTGTTTATGGGTCTTCAGACTTGGGTAGACTTCATAATTTTTTACATGTTTGATTTTGACGTTATTCTGGGTATGACTTGGTTGTCTCCATATCATATTGTTTTGAACTATAACACAAGTTAGTGACTTTAGAAATGTCAGGTATGGGTAAACTAGAGTGAGAGGGTATGTATAAGTCTCAGCCGGTGAAAATCATATCTTTTGTTTGGGCTAGAAAGCTAGTGGGGAAGGGGTGTTCAGCCTTTTTGGCTCATCTTAGGGATGTTAGTGCGGAGTCTCTTCCTATTGAGTCAGTTCCTGTGGTTTTCAAGTTTTAGGAGGTATTTTTTATGGATTTGCTTGGTATTTCTACAGACAGGGATATTAATTTTTTTATTAATTTAGAGCCGGACACTCGCCCAATTTCTATTCCCCCTTATTGAATGGCTCCGATGGAGTTGAGAAAACTCAAAACCTAGTTACAGGAACTGCTTGATAAGGGATTTATTCATCCTAGTGCTTCACCTTGGGGTGCTCTAGTTTTGTTCGTTAAAAAGAAGGATTGTAGCATGAGGATGTGCATTGATTACAGACAGTTGAACAAGGTTACCATTAAGAATAAGTATCCCTTGCCCCACAAAGATGATCTCTTTGACCAGTTGCAGGGTGCTTTAGTATTCTCCAAGATTTACATGAGGTCGGGTTACCATCATCTGAAAAATTTGACCTGAGTATATGCCTAAGACAACTTTCAGGACTTGGTATGGGCATTACGAGTTCCTAGTGATGTATTTTGGATTCACCAATGCATCGAAAGTCTTCATGACCTTGATGAATGGCATTTTCAAATTCTTCTTGGATTTTTTTAATATATTTTTTTTTTGATGACATTTTGGTTTACTCCAAGAGCAAGGAGGGACATGAAGGTCATCTTTGCATTATCGTAGGGACTTTGAGGGGAAAATAGTTGTATGCAAAGTTCTCAAAATGCTAATTCTAGTTGTCTTCGATTGCCTTCTTAAGGCATGTAGTCTTGGAAAAGGGGGTGATGGTATATCCTTAGAAGGTTCAGGCGGTTAAGAGTTGGGTTTTCCTAGCTCAGTGATTGAGGTTAGGAGCTTCGTAGGTCTTGCTAGCTACTATCACAGGTTTGTCAAGAATTTTTCTTCTATTGTTACTCACTTGACAAGGTTAACACAGAAGGAGGTGCCATTTCTTTGGTCAAATAAGTGTGAGGAGAGCTTCCAAAAGCTCAAGACACTTTTGACTACAACTCCTATTTTTTCATTGCCGGTTGAAGCTAAGGATTTTGTTGTATTTTATGATTCTTCACATTTGGTTTTGGGTGTCGTGTTGATGTAGGACAGGAATGTCATTGTGTATGCTTTGAATCAATTGAAGCCTCATGAAAAGAATTATCCGAATCATAATTAGAGTTGGCAGCGATGGTGTTTGCACTTAAGATTTGGAGACACTATCATTATGGTGTCAAGCGTGAGGTATTCACAGACCATCGTAGCCTGCATCATGTGTTCACACAAAGGGATTTAAACATGAGGCAGAGGAGATGGATGCAATTGTTGAAAGACTATGATGTGACCATCCAGTATCATCCAAGTAAGGCCAGTGTGGTGGCAGACATATTGAGCCGGACAACGATAAGTATGGGAAGTTTGTCCAGTTTGAGGGTGTCAAGGCGACCCGTTTCTAGGGAGTTTCAAACTCTAGCATCTAACTTCATGCAGTTTTGTGTTTCAAAAAGGGGTGGAGTATTGGCTAGTATTGAGGGGAAGTCAACATTCCTCGATGAAATCAAGGCGAAAAAGTTTAAGGATGTGGAATTGAATAAAATCCTGAACAAAAAGGTGTTTGGTGAGGCTTCATATGCCACACTTGATACTTGTGGAGTATTATGGTCTAGAGGGCGAGTATGTGTTCCTCGGGTTGGTGATTTGAATCAGAATGTACTAGCTGAAGCTCATGGTTTGCGATATTCTATTCATCTAAGTGTGACTAAAATGTACCGTGGCTTGAGGCAACTTTATTGGTCGCCTGGAATGAAGAAGGACATAATGGAGTATGTATCCTGGTGTAACAACTATCAACAGGTAAAGTAAAAGCACCTAAGGCCTGCGAGTTTGCTTCAAAGGATGCCCATTCCAGAGTTCAAGTGAGAAAGAATCACTATGGATTTCATGGTAGGTCTTCCTAAGACCTTGGGGAAGCATGACTCGTTTTGGGTTATAGTGGATAGGCTGACTAAATCAACCCATTTTATTCCAGTAAGAGTGGACTACAACTCTAAGCAGTTGGCCAAGATCTATGTCATGGAGATAGTGAGGCTACATGGGGTGCCAATTGTTGACATCCAATTTTTACCTTCCACATTACAAATTATTCTTGAGCCTTTTTCAAATTTTAAACATTCTTGAAATAATTTTTTTGTAAAAAGGATAAAACATTTTTCCAATCAACTTTACAGTTGTCTAGAGTAAGAATTTATATTTTCATATTTTATTATATGGAATTTATGTAAGTTTACTTAAAGAACTATTTTAAAGTTTAATTTCATAAGAATATCCTTTTAAAAAAATTAAATGCTTGATTTTCCTCCAAATTAATTTAAAATGAGAGATTAATTGACTAATTAATTTCATAGTAGTTAAATGAGGTAATTATGCTTTAAACGTGCAAACTATTTCAAATCGTTTAATTTTAAGAAAGCTCAAACAGTTAATTGTAGTTAGTTTGTATTCTAGCCTAATTCCTTAAAATTGTTACAACTTTAGCCGAATTTCACCAAGTCTCTCTTAATTTGGCTACCTCTTAAACTTAAGAGTGGCCACATTTCGTAAAATGTGTCCAAAACTTAAACCACCATCATCAGCCTTTTGTTTTAGTCAAATTTGGGCTAGCAATTTCACAAACTCGCTCAGCCCACTCCCTTTTTCCCCTTAACCCGTTTTGACCCGTCCAAGACCAAACCCAACTCACCCTTATCACTCTACCTCTTTCTATTTTTTCTCAAACAAAAAACAGACCAAATGACTCCTTATTTGTCTCTCTCTCTTCGTCCCTTTCACAACAGATGAACACACCCAAACCTAGAAATCCTCCATCAAACCCAATGCTCAAATGACGCAACAACTACAACAAACGACTCCAAATCTTCAGAAATCGTTACCCCTCCGTTAAAATTCCCTATCGCCGCTTGTTTGTATGAAGGGTGTGTGTTGTCCTGGTTCTAGAAGAGCCTGAAAATTGTCAAGATGGCACCTCAATGTTTCTTCATCCTCAAAACGCAACTTATTTCCCTCTTAATCAATGATATATGATTGATTTCGTACCACCAAGGTACATACGTGCCCTCATCAAGAGAATTTTGGTTTTTGGATTTAAAATTCCCAATTCTTATCCGAAAATTACCACTCGTTTTCCCCCTAATTTCCATCTGTTAGAACCCTATCTCCTCTCCTATATAAACCCTCCACTCTCCACTGTTGAAAGATGGTTTTTTGGGTAGCAAGGCCTTGGAGAGTCTTTTTCTCCGGATCATGGGGAAACCTGGAAAATCAAACAAAGATTATAAGAAAAATCGGGTTTGTTCATTAAGGTTGTCTGGTTTCTTGGTTTTCTCTGCTTAAAATAAGAAGAATACTTGTTTGTCAGAAATTTGAGACTCTCTGGTGAAGCTTAACTCGTCTTGTCTCAGTTTGCTGCCCAGAAAAAGGTAAACCCATTTTCCTTTCGCTTTACTTTTCTTGTTGTTATTGTAGCTAGTTGGTTTTCTTGGCTTTGTTGTGTTAATTGTTGCTAGTAGCTTGATGATTAAACACATTTTCTAGGCTGTCCGATTAAAAGGAATGATGGGTTGAACTTCGGGGAATAATCGAGCTAGGGAGAAGATTTGAACCTCCAAGTTTGGCTTCTCCCAGGTGCTCTTAAAGACCAAAGGTTCCTCATCCTTTCTCATTGTTGTTGTTTTCTGAGCTATCAAAATATGCATTCTCTATTTTTCCTGGGAGATTCGATGGCTGAAATAGTCATCCATGTAATAAATTACATTGTTCTATACCATATTTTTTAACTCCTACTACTTTCAATACCATACGAAGCATCAAGGGTCAGGTTTCAAGATAACTTATCAGTAATTCTCACGGAACGCCCTTTAGAATAGGATCAAAGTCATGATTTTTATTCGTTTATTTGTTCTGGATAATTTTTGGGCCTGCCTTAGTTTGTAAGATCATTTAAGAATCTGTTTAATGGTTTTTAAAAGCTTCTCTCCTTTACTAATTTTGAAAAGTGTTCGAAATAAGTCATAGCCATCACCATAGCTTAATTTTGGTTCTCAAAACCTCCTTTTTACATTGTCCTTTGTTCCCCTTTCCATGAAGGACATAGTCTGGGCCAAACCTTTGATTTTATCTTATATACAACAGCCTACGACAGTGTATATTTTGTTGTTGTGTGTTAACTGATTTACCATGAATAACTTGAGAATGATCAAAATCCTTGCTTTCACTTTGAGGAAAATCTGAAGCATAGTTGCTGGTTTATTTGTGGTTAAAACAATCTCATTAAAAAATCCCATTCCTTGTCATTTTACTCTCCTTGTTCTTATGATATGTAGTTTCTCAAAGTTGTCTTGCCTAACATGTTAAGCTTTTCTCTACTTTGGTCTTCTTCAATTTCGAATAAGTGGTGTTAGTTTACTATGAAAGCCATGTGAATTTGTTATTATGGTGATTTAAACAAATTACTGTTGTTGATTCCTTGTTTACTGGCGAGCATGATTATGCCCTTGAGGTTGTCTCGTTAACTCGTTGTTTCTCTGTTCCCTTTTGAATTTTGTTCTTCTTGGATTAGAATGGATCAGTGTCCGAAAATAAGGGTTGTTGTGCAAACCCAATCCGTAACTAATTTATTTTCCTCTACTGGTTTGACATTTTCAATGATCTGCTTGATCAAAATTTGTTGTAACTTTTCTGAATGAATTAATTGAAATCATCTTTGTCTTTTACTTTGGTTATTTGTGTAAGATGATAAATATGTTTGTCTAATCTGTTCTTCTCTCTTCTTTACATGAACATGGCATCCATCGAGTCCATTTGTACTCCATATCCTCCCAACTGCTTCATTGGGTTTAAACCCAACAAATCCCTCCGAGTCAAACTTCGTCAAGCTAAAATCAGGGTACATATACACTAATATACTTTGGTATACAAAGAATGCGGCGAGTATACAAGGGTACACACTTGTATATGAGGGAATTTATGGAAAAGGAAAGCAAATATACATGCTTAGACGCTGATATATAGCGTATATACAGGAACATGGAGAAAAAGAGTTGTAGTATAAAGCAATATACAAAGCTGATATACAGAGATAAAATGGATCAAAGTCCATTTATACTGAAGTTCAGATCTGGACAATCTTCTTAATGGGCCAAGGAGCCCATTTCATCTTGATCTTCTCTCTTATTCAATTACTTTGTGACTAATCTTGATTATTTGTACTAATTTTAACTTAATTAATCTAAATAGATCTCCTAAAGTGTTGTTATTTTTAATTTTATCTTTGTTTTACTTTTTTTGTAATTTGTTTTGTCCATAATCTCGTATCTTAATTAGCTTGGCTAAAAATGAAAGAAATTTGGACACTGTGTTAACCTAGCTGGAATTAGATCTTTCAAAAAGTAAGGATGCTTTCTCACCCTATTCATGTACTAATTAGTGTTATTTAGGCTCGCAAGAGTCTTTAATATGCAAAATATGCTAACGTCAGGTTTTCATAAATTGGTCTAAAATATCTCTTCAATTTATTCTACTTGTTTGATTGTGTTCCTATAAGGAAATTGTTCTAACTAAAAAGTGAAATTTTTCTCAACTTCATTTGATAAATTTTTCTCTTCTTTTAAATTACATATTTTCATGATTACAACTCTTTCTAAATTAGTCATTTTCCTTTAAGTTAGTCAAAAAATTATACTTTGGTCAACCGTTCTGCTAAAGGATGTTCTTAAGTGCCTTAAAACTCTTCTTAAGACGTTACTTGAACCCTTACCCATTTTCTCTAAATTTTAAAGATTTATTTCTGTTTTTTTAAGTCTCTGAAATTGTTTTAAGTTTTCTTAATTTTTTTATAAAAATTAAGTGGCGACTCTGTTTTATTTTAGAATTGTTTTGAAATTTTATTTAAGTTTTGAAATAATTTCTAAGTGGCAAAACCATTTTATTTTCCTTTTCTTTTAAATAATTAATTCCAAAAGGAATAAAACAGAAAATACGATTCCGTTGGGGATTTATTTAGGTTCTAACCATAAATTTGAACTATTTGACTAACTTATTTGACTAACTATTCGTATTGTGATAATTAGTAAATTTATTGCTTTCCTTACTTGTTTACTTTCCGAAATTATAAACTGTTCATGGCATCTTCCACCTCTCTTGGCAAAAGCAGTAGATTGCATTAGGGGTAAAAAGGTGATTATGCAAGTATTCGTAGTCGTTCTTCACAAAAACACCATTTCTCAAAACAGACGAGTGAAGTATTTGACCGGTGGTCGGTTAACGGTCACTTGTTGTTTTAACCCGCGGTTGTCCGCCTGGGTTCCCGGTCAATTTCAAAACCTATTCTAGTACACCCAGGATAGAGCGAAAGCAAATCCAGAAATAGGCATTGGCCTAAGATGTCTTAATATCCAAGGGATATTAAATTCATTAGTAAGACCACCTTGTGTTCAAAAGGGCACACGTCCTGAAAGAACAATCATCCCTTATGTGGTTAATTGAAGAATGTGATGTCGGGTTGTACGAACCATTGTCCCCCAGGGTTGGGAATTTTTAGATAGTTCTTTATTTGCCATCTGAAAGGCATTCAAAATCCCAAGAAGTATGAGATGTTCGAGAATGAAGGACTAATCACGGCGACCTAGTTTAGGATTGTACCCCTGCGTGGGACTGATTTCTGATGTACATTCCTTTTTCTCTTATTTTGTACCCCCATTTCATTTAATCAATTTGTATATGATATTTTTGGGGGCAATGGAACATTAACAAACGACATGCATATCCTTCAATTCGTTAGGCCTACCTTTGACATAAAAAGGTCACATATTCGTATATGATGCGCTATCAACTATTACATGATATAACTGTCTTATGTGCTATGTGTGTTGCTTGAATCAAGGGGGAATTGATCCACTTCTATTTTTGAAATTTTTAGAGCACCGTAAGCAGAAAATATAAACTCACAGCACAAAGTCCGACCAAAATTACTCCTCGAGTTTCTCAAATTTCCCAGAAAATCCAAAATCCCCTCAAACAAGCCTAAGAACTTCTCTCCTATCTCTCAAGAAGGTTGACTTGCCATAAACACCAAAGAAGCAATGCGTAAGAGAATGGAAGAGATTGACTAGGAAATTAACGGAATGAAAGAGCAAATCAAGGAAGCTAAGCAAGTGGGAGGAAAGTTGGTAGCCAGTTCCACAGAAGTAGATAAAGAAATAGCCCTTATGGAAGAAAAGATAGCTAACATCGACACAAAGATATCCCAAATAGAAGATATGATTAACCAAATGAATCAAAAGTGCCAATTAACTCTTAAGAGTTCAGCATCAGTCATAGGGAATGATAAAGATTCTGTGGGAGAAAACAACGAACAAATCCAGCCTTTTAACTGAATCTCAAATTACTGGGCTAACATTAGGGATGACCCCGTTTGGCCGACTAGGTTTAAGCAAGGAAAAGGAAAGATCATTCTCAAAGCTCACGCACGGGAGAACAGCCAGAGGCCCAAAAATGTTACATGCCCAGTCATCTTCTTAGCTCTAAAAATGAAAGGAATCCTACATCCTGATAAAACTCCAGGTTTTTGGTATAACCCTAAAGATGAACAAAAGAGATACGCTTACCATCCATGCCAAAGAGGGCACACCACCAATGAGTGCACCATGCTAAGGGTCAGAATTCATGAAATGATCAACAGTGGGCAAATCAGCCACATGTGGGGACCTCACTCCCTACTAATTTGTGATAGGGTGAGGCCAGGAATGCCAATCACCCGGAATACCTTGATTCGCCAATATGACTTCACCATATTTTATGACACGTACCTCGACATCTACATCAAGCTAGCCACACTTGTATCATTAAACCAATTAAAATAAAGGCGAGGAAAATGTCTCGAGCTTGGCACAGTTTCAAGGAAATATGCCTCTACCATTCTGGAGCAGGGGGGCATGACATAGAGAATTGTCGCACTTTCAGGATTGAACTTGAAGATATCATAGACGTAGGAATGATCCATATTGAGTTTCCACCATACCATCCTTGAAGAAGAGAAACAAGAAAGGAATCCAGAAGACCCACCACTATCCGAATGAAGCTTTAGAAGTAGCAGAGTTTATTCTAGTTATTTCCTTTATGTCATTTTTACTTTCCTCCTGTAATCAAAGATAGTGGATGAATAAGATGAAATGAAAATGAATTCACTTTACCTATTCAAACTACATAGGGTCTGAATTCTCCTTCGTGAGATATGTAGGTAGCCTTTCAAGGCCCGAACCCTATCCTTATGAAATTTTCATTTCCCCACTTTGACGGAGATGCCAAAAGGTTCAGAAGACACATAAAGTGCTACAAAACAGGTATCAGAAGATGAAGACTCGACAAGTAAACTTTTCTGATAGGATCACCTACCAAAAATCGATGAGCAAATTCCTGTCACTAATAAGATCTAGCATATTGACCTTTGAGTTGTTTTACTTCAACAGGTGATAGAAACTGATCTGTGTTGACAAACTAGCTGAACATCCCTACTTCACCGGCTCAAAGGTACACATGGATTCCCCTTCTAATCGTCGCTTATCTAAAGGCAAAATGACTGATAGTGAAGAAGAGAACCCTTTGACCGTGAGAGATAATGTTATCGCCGAATAAAGTGAAATAATTGCAAATCTTTCAAGGAAGCTAGAGAAGATGCAAGAAGAGGTGCAAAAAGCCAAGGATATGGTGAGCTTGGCTATTGCCGCTAATACCCCAACTCTGGGCAACTCCCAAACCCCTCTCCAAATCCCTCCACTTAATTCACTATTAACCGAAAACTGTCCAAGGGATGTCCCCCTGCCTCTATCCCTAGACCTTTCAATGAACCTACCTCCAATAACCCTCCCTTTATCGGATCCTCATACCAAATTCGTACTCCTCCTATCCAGCATACTAACTAAAACAACAATCCAAACGCCTACAATTTACAAAACCTCCCTCTTAATTATCAAAATACGCCATCAAACACCTACAACTCCCAGAATAACCATCCCAATGTCACTAACCAATATAACTATACCCCCACATACCCAAATGTAGTTCCACATGTCCAGCCTCCACCTGTCCAGAATATGCCACCTCTTACCTTTCATGCTATGGTCGAGCCATATACCACCCTCCTAGAAAGCCCCAAGATTGAACACTATGAGAAAAAGGAGAAGGAGTTAAGGTCCATGGTTAAAAAGGGGGATCATGATATGGCACAGATGAAACAGGAAATAGCTAGGATCAGGGAATCCCTAGATTCATCTTATGAGAAGGGATATGATTATGATGATCTTTGCATTCATCCGGAGTTGGATCTACCAAACGGATTCAAAACCCCTAAATTCGAGACCTTCAATGGTGTTGGGAATCCTGAGGCTCACTTGAGAAGCTATTGAAACCAAATGGTCGGTGCAAGGAAGAACAAAGCTTTGTGGATGAGGCTGTTCAACTGGAGTTTGAGCGGGGAAGCTTTAGAGTGGTTCACCACTCAAGAACTGAAGAAGTGGTCTAGATGGAGTGACCTGGCCAGAGACTTTGCTCAGAGGTTCGCATACAATGTGAAAGTTGTTTCGGATCGATACTCTCTAAGATGCATCATGAAGAAATCTAACAAGAACTTCTGAGATTATGCCTATCGGTGGAGAAAAGAGGCAGCGAGAGTTCAGCCTCCTATGACCGAAGAAGAGATTAACGCAGTGTTTATGCGCTCTCAAGAATTGGAGTTCCATGACAAGATGATATCAGTAGTTAAAGCAAAGTTCGCCAACCTAGTTAAGATTGGTGAAATTGTTGAAGAAGGTCTTCGGAGTGGAAAGATTACCAAGGCCTCAATATCATTTGGATCGGCAGGAATTCCCAGAAAGAAGAGGGAAGAGGTTTCTTCATTATCCCCTAGTCCTAGCCCAAAATTGCAAAAACCCTTTGGAACCAACTGTAAAAAATCACTTGTTCTAACAACCCCTCCCCCAACTCCACAAAATCCTCAACCTGTTTTCTAAACTCAACCCATTTACCAAGCTCCACAACCAAATATGCAGTTCATTTACCAAGCTCCACAAGCGAATGTGCAGACCACATACCAAGCTTCTCTCCAAAACATCCAAGTGTATCAAAAGGCTCTCGAGAACCACAAAAATTGCCAGGTTCCGTCTCCCGCCAATGCTAATTTCCCCTGTACAAATTTGGAAAAGAAAGATCCTCATACTTTCACCTAGTTAGCTGAAACTAGAACTCAGTTATATGAGAGATTGAAGATTGCTGGATTTATTCAGCCCATACAACCTAAACCAAGCAATCCTGACTTTCGTTTCTTCAGGGCTGACCGACATTGTGCTTATCATTCTGAAGGAGTCGGACATGATACCGAAGATTGCATTAACCTGAGGTACAAAATTCAAGATTTGATTGATCAAAGAGTGGTCACACTACAAATAGCACCGACCAATGTTAATAACAACCCGCTCCCGAATCACAGAGGAGCCACTGTTAACATGATAAAGGACGACGAAGAATGGGTTGTAAGCAAGTCAATAGAGCCAGTTATCCCTAAAACGCAGGAAATGCCGAAAAAAGCTATAGCTTCTTTGAGTATTGCTGAACTACCCTTTGAAGGGTTAACGCGCAACAAGGACTTGCACGTCACTGTCAAATGTCAAGAGAAGATTATAAATGGAGTTTTGATTGATGATGGTTTGGGTCTAAATATTTTACCGTTATCCACACTTGCTCAGCTAGACTATGATCCAGGAAAGGTTTGCTAGAGAAGGATCAACGTGAGAGCCTTCGATAGGGGTCAAAAGGACACTATCAGAGTGGTCAATTTGCACATATGGATGGGACCCACCAAGTTCCAATCAGAATTTGAAGTCATGGATATTACTAGCAACTATAACTTACTTTTGGGGAGACCATGGATCCACGGAGCTGGAGCTGTGCTGTCAACTTTGCATCAAATGGTAAAGTTTATTTGGGAGGAGCATAAGGTGGTGATTCACGATAAAGGGAGTCACCTGAGCTACCCTAATGTATGTGTCCCCGTGATTGAAGAAGTACCAAGGGGAAGCGATTTCTACACCGTAGAGATCGCCAATGCCACCGGAGAAGGTCTCGCTCCTCAAGTTTTAATGCCTCCTATTGATAAGTTGGTATTCTACCTACTTAGTTAGCTTCTAATCTTATGCCTTTGCTAGTATAAAGTGGATAAATAGTGCAATTTGACATGAATTTCTTCTATTTTATAGGTGTCTATGTTTTAAAAGTGTTCGGGAAAGATTCGAGTGAAAACAAGTCAAATGGGAGCTGAAAGGAGTTGCTGATCAATGACACCAAGTTACTCATCATAACTGCGAGAGTAAATCACGTGACCACGATGCACAAGGAGAGTGTTAAAACTACGTGACCGCGAAGTAAAGCCATGGGACTGCATGGAAGAAGAAGTCAAAACTACCCGGCTGTGAGGTTGAGACCACGCGACTGCATGGAGATAAAACATAGAACCTCACAATTGCGAAGCATTATCACGCGACCACGATTAAGGCGTCATCATCTGCAGGACAGATTTGGAAATTCCCACTTTTGGAAACCCCAATTGATATAAAACTCTTCTCAGCCATTTTGGAATCTATCTTTGGCTAATCTCACAACTATTGGCAAGCTTGGAGAGCAAGTTCATCAACCAACACCATAGGAGTGAAGATTTGGATTCTCTTTATTGTAAAATCCTTAGTTTCCATTCTTCAACTCTTGTTCTTAATTGCTATTTTATTAGTGTAATTGTTGAATTGAGATTTGGTTTTGTATTAGAGATAATACTTGTTTGGGTATTGAATTCATATATAGATTTTGCTCTTGTTTGATTATTTGGGTCTACTGAATCCTCCATGCTTGAATTTATAGTCAATGATTGCAAACATTAACTTAGCTTTTAATGATGGGCGGTATTCCCCTTCTTGCTCCTATGATGGGTGCAATTGCTATTTGTGTGGTGGTCGTTATGGACATTAGAGTGAATGCCCCAATGATGATCGTCCTCCTCCCCCTCTTGTGCTAACAATGTTGCTAGTGGTTCTTGTAACCTTAACAAGAACCATGACTTAGCAAGCGAAAAAGTCATATGTGTCAAGCTCCAAACCCTCTTGGCACCGCTAGAAACTCAAGAGGAGAGTGTGTAATCCATAAAGTAAGGCTTTGTGGATGCAAGGGATAAAGAAGAGGAAGACACAAGGGATAATTATGAATCGAAGGGGGTGTGGCAACCAACTACCCTATATATGGGTCATGATTTCATGACATTTCAAAGTGAGGATGTTGTGAATGAGGAAAGCCTAAAGGTGGAGACGCCCAAATCCCCCTCCAACCATCTTTTGACCTTAAGTTTGATTGAATGGACAAAAGTCAAAGTAATCGGGCTTTTGGAAGACCTTAGAAGGAGGATGGATGAAGGTTTATCGGATTTTGAGTTTGTCGTGGAAAGAAGGCAAAGCATACTTACTCACTTGAAGGCTAAAAAGTGCGGAATGCGAAATCAATAGAATGGCCTTCTCATGATCAAACCTTCACCCCGGGATTGTCACCGAAAATTTAATTCAAATTTGGGTCGAAGGTTCAAATCCTCCAAATGGATATCCAAATGGTGAGGTAGCTTGCATCGCACCGTGACGTTAAATTATGCGCTTGATGGGAGGCAACCCATTATTTTTATGCTTTACTTCACTTTTTGTTTCTTTTTGATGTGTTTTTAGGTGCCCAGGGGAATGAGAAAAGGAACCAAGTATTGAGAAGCACCAAAAATACCTATGAAAGATGTGTTTTTTGCACCTGGAAGAGTGCCCGTCGCACAAGCAAATAGTAAACTGAGCAAAAATACTGGCATGTGCGAAGGACTTGCATTTGGCACCTATCAAAGTGCCCGTCGTACTCAGCTTTGCATGTAAAAATAGTTCACTGTGTAAATTTTTTGAAAACTCAGATGATGCTAAGGCATCGCGATCGCGAAACATGATCCTCGCGATCATGATGAGGTAAATTTTTCCTGACTCTTCGTGAATGCATGAAAATGTCACAATTGCATGGAGCTGGGTGATTTTAACTTATCACGATCATGTGATAAAGCCTCGCGACTGCAAGGCACTGAACGGTTTTCGGTAATAAAATATCATAGGAGTAGTTTCAAAAGCAAAATTTGCTTTGAAACTTGCCTTGTTTTCTCTTCTCAAGGCAAAAATAATCCACTCCATCAACTTCAATACCATAAGAATCTTTGGAACTACTCAGGTATGACCTCCATTTTCTCTCATTTAATCTATCCTCATTGTGCTAAAGTAAGTGCTTTAAACACCCAAGTGGGTGTCAATTTTTGCTTGCTACAATATGTGTGAATTGGGTGTTGTTGTACGAAATATCGGGTGAAATCTTGTTGGGCATAAAAAATCTTTTGGTTTGCTGATTTTTGGGATAAAATGTAAAGCCCATGTGGTGTAAAAATGGTGTGCAAAAGGGTGCTAATCGCCTGCTCGATGAAATGTCTGAAAGAAATTTTCTGGGAAAGAAGATGATCATCGCGACCGCGATGCCCAAACACCGCTATCACGATGACCAACTTCCCTGAGCTTCACGATCGCGATGCCCCATTCCACGATTATGATGCTTTAATTTTCTAAAAAATATTTTTTGTCTTTGCGATCGCGGTTGAAAGGTTCGCGATTGCGATGACCACTTTTCACAGTCCCAAAAACAGCAACTCTGCCCAGCTCTGCCCGGGATCATTCATGCTCATTTCTTAGGCCTAATCATGTCACAATACATTGCTTTACATGCCGATATCATTGTTTAACAATTTTGTTCCTTGTGTAGGTACTTTAAGCTTGAATATGACCAAAATTAAACATGAAGATGCCAACCAACTGGCCGACGAAGAGTATTTTGACCAAGAAACCTTCGTCTCCCTCAAGTTCTCCAAACTATATGACCATCTTTTGACAAAGCCAATCACAAGGGAGAGAGGTATTATGTTGGACGGATTGGAGGATAAATGGGCCGACTTTCATGGAAAGTTGGTTACTAGTGGGTGGTTGTGTTTTGCCGCTGAGCCTATCAATGGTCTGTGAATTTTATGCTAATGTGGCTGAGACGGACTTCGCCAATGACTTGGTTATGATGGTTTGAGGCAAGGTTGTTCGTTTTGTTCTAGAGTTGATCAATGGATACTACCACCTCTCTAATGGAGATAATGCCACATACAAAGCCTGAGCTACAGAGTTCAGGACTGATTAGTTTTTGGAGCACTTGCATGATGGCACAATCCCACAATGGATAGAGTTGAACACAAGGATTGAGTCATCCGAGTATAACCTCGAAGCCCGCACTCGGCTTTTGATCATTTGTGCCCGAGTTATGCCTTCCAAGAATGAATTCGATGTGACCCCCGATAAAGCAAGGGTCATTATTCTATGATGGAGGGTATTCTGGTGAATGTGGGGCTATTGATTGTGCAATAAATTCAATAATTAGTGCTCGGAGGTAACAAGAGTCTGCTCTTCCCTTTATTGATCACTCACTTATGCTATGCAGCCGGGGTCGCAAAGAGGGATGGTGAAAATGAGAGGAAGCCCGAAAAATTGATTAACCCTCTGAAGAAATGAGGAAGCTATTGGTCCCTTCAGGATTGAACCTCCTACACTGCCACATCTCCAGCCAAGTCTATGGAATGGATGCCTATCTTCGCCAGATTGTAGCAGGCTTATCTTTGGGTCCGGGTGAGAGTTCCACCATACCAGCATCCGGGCCATCATCCTCCACTACTCCCAGTGACCCTACACTAGCTAGTGTAATGAGCCAGCAGCACATCAAGGAGAGGTTGGCTAAGGTATAAAGGCAACAGAAAAAGCAGAGGGACCATGATAGGATGCAAAGCAAGTTCCTCACGAAGATGATGAGCACTTTGAGGAAGCTATGTGGGTCTGAGGATAAGGATGATGCTGATGAGGGAGACTGGGTCCTTTCTGGACCTAAAAGTTCTGGTTCTTAGTGATACACCCTTCGGGGAGCCCCCTCAAACTCGTATCTTATTTTGATGCAGTGAGGTCACTGCACATTGTTAGTTGAGGCTGGCTGGCACTTTATCTAGCCTGCTATTTTATTTTGGATATTGCGCCCTTGTCAGGCTTGTTTTTATTGTTGGATATTGATTTTCCCTTGTCGAGCTTGAATTTATATTAGTGTACCCTCACCAGTTTTTTTTCTTGATATGGATGGAGTTAATGGTTTAGGTTGTTAGTTTCTTTTTTTTGTAGCTTTTTAGTTTCTTTGTTTTTTCTTTTTATAGTAGGTGTGATGGACATTTGGAGCCAGGGGAAGTCTGAGTGCCCGTTAGGATAGATAGAGCTTGTCAGAACTGGGAACATACAATTGCACATGTCGATGTGCAAACCGCACGAGCTTCACACATGCCCACTGTTGGGATGTGCGTTGCACGTGCGACCCACACTTTGGCATGTGCGAATTGCATGTGCATGTTGATTTGATGGTTGAGTTGACCCACTTTGTGTAGCCATACCGATTTAAATAGATGAATTGGCCCAATGGTAGACTGAGTGACATCATTCTTAAGAGCAATTCGTCATCTTTTAAGGTTTGGTTGCAATTGACTTGTTTGGTACTAATGAAGTAGTCTTGCATGCTAAGTTAAATAGGCATACCCTTCCCAAAAAAAATTATGAAAATTGCTTGGCGAAGAATGATGTTGTGACAACCCTTTTATATTTTGGTGACTCTTAGCTCATTAGAAGTGATAATATAGAATGGCCCCTCTTTTTTCTTGCTTAGGAAGTTAAAATCGATCCTTCTTGAATGATTCGCATGCCATGTGTGGTGAGATTTAGTTGAATAATTCTTGTGCTTGCTTATGTTAACTAGAACTTACCCGGTTAGTCTTTAAATCTAGTCTTGATTACTTTTGGTTGGAGAAATGATCTTAGGCCTTCTTTTTAATTATCGAAGCCTACTTAGCTTTAAAAGCCACCATTGCACTTAAATTGAATCATTAGTCACCCCTCTTGAGCCTAATACATTTTCCTTGGAAACCTTGATACAAGCCTTAAACTATTTTTGAACACGAGTCCCTCTCTTGAACCCGTCCCTCCTTGAACTCCACAAGTGTGAAATCAAGGCTAAAAGCCTAAGTTTGGGGGTTGATAAAGGTACCTTGGAGGAGTGCTAAATGATTAAATCATGGTTTGTTGCTTAATAAGAATTGCCAAAAATAAGGAAGAAAGAAAGCAAAATGAAAGGAAAAGAGGAAAGGAAAGAAAAGAAATGAATCCTCCAAGGTGAAGAAAATGATAAAAATTGGGGATTCAAATAAAAAGAAGTGAAATGGTGCCTCGTGTTGAATAAAAATGAATGGAATGGCGTTGGTTTCGAATTGAAAAAGTTGTGTAGAGTTCGAGGAGGATGTAGTCACTTGAATCAAAATGCATATCCTACCCGTCCCCGAGACTACATTACAAGCTTAGAAAAGCCCTTTGAGATCTCCGGCCGATTGTATTTGAGCTAGCGGCGAATGAAAATAAGGGCAAGCCTATGGTTGATACTTGTCGGTACTTGAAATTCTTTGTTAGTGTGAGTGTTTGTATTTTTCCCTTGTGGTTGTCTTTGTACATAATGTGTTTTTGGGACTTTCATTCTTGTGAGAGCATGTGAATTAGGATAGTTGGTGACATTGATAAACTTCGAAAATGAGTCAAATGAGCATATTTTGGTAAGATAGTAGTTTGAGTCCAATCTCGAGGATTGGTTTTTGTCACTTGCTTGTTGTTATTATGCCATTGCATTATTGAATTGTGTTTTGAAACGAGGGGAATGCTTAGAGTAAGTTATCATGTGATTGACTCATCGTTAGTACTAACCGAAGTCATACTTGGTGATTGAAATGGGTTTTCCTTGGCTTGAAGTGATGTCTTTGCACTTGTGTTGTGTGCCTCTTGAAATAGAATTTTTTCAATTTCTTGAGGACAAGCAATAGTTCAACTTTGGGGGTTTGATAAGTTGGTATTCTACCTACTTATTTAGCTTCTAATCTTATGCCTTTTCTAGTATAAAGTGGATAAATAGTGCAATATGACATGAATTTCTTCTATTTTACAGGTTTCTGTATTTTAGAAGTGTTCGGGAAAGATTCGAGTGAAAACAAGTCAAATAGGAGCTAAAAGGAGCTGTTGATCACTGACACCAAGTTACTCATCGCGAACGCGAGAGTAAATCACGCGACCGAGATGCATAAGGAGAGAGTTAAAACTACGTGACCGCAAAGTGAAGCCATGGGACCGCATGGAGGAAGAAGTCAGAAGTATGCGACCGCGAGGTTGAGACCACACGACCGCGTGGAGAGAAAACACAGAACCTCGCAATCACGAAGCATTATCACGCGACCGTGATGAAGGCGTCATCAGCTGCAGGATAGATTTGGAAATTCACACTTTTGGAAACCCCAATTGATATAAAACTCTTCTCAGCCATTTTGGAATCTATCTTTGGATAATCTAACAACCTTTGGCAAGCTTGGAGAGCTAGTTCATCAACCAACACCATAGGAGTGAAGATTTGGATGCTCTTTATTGTAAAATCCTTAGTTTCCATTTTTCAACTCTTGTTCTTAATTGCTATTTTATTGGTGTAATTGTTGAATTTAGATTTGGGTTTGTATTAGAGATAATACTTGTTTGGGTATTGAATTCATATATAAATTTTGCTCTTGTTTTATTATTTGGGTCTATTGAATCCTCCATGCTTGAATTTATAGTCAATGGTTGAAAACATTGACTTAGCTTTCTAATTTGGGTTGTTTCTTGAGAGAGAATTTCCCTAAGTTCAGAAAGATTCAATAGTGAGAATTTGGGGTTTCCACTCTAGACCAAGGCTAGAGATAGTTTGGTTGATGGAAACTCCCATCTAAGAGCTGGTGTTAGAGATAACCCAACTCACCCAAGTTATTTGGTTGGTTTATTGCTTACTCGTGGTGGTTCGAGAGAACACACGAGAGATATGCTCGATTGGTCAAAAGACGGTTAGGCATACCTTCAACTAAGACTACCTACATGTTAACCGGGTGCAAGTCTTGTGATTTGAATTTCCATTCCCAAGTCTTCCTTGTTATCCTTTCTTGATGAAAGCAAGGTAAAAGCCATTGATCAATCTATCTTTTATTTGATTTTCTTTTATCTTTAGTTTTAGTCTAAAATCCCCCTGTTTGATATCTTTTCCCTTTTTGTTAATTGAACTCCAATAAGTTGCTCTTATTCTTGATTAGCTCGATCGCGACTACATTGTTCTCTGTGGGTATGACCCCGACATCCATTGGGAATATAAATATGTTTTGATCTGACGATCATAGTGACCTCCAACTTGGGGAGCACGATTTGAGCGTTATCACTTATCTATAAGATGCTCGCAACCACGATGTTGAGGAGCAGTAATAAAACAGGATCTGGATTAGGCTAGAATTCTAATGGTATGACTGAGCCGATAAGTATCCCTGGACAGCTGACCAAGCACGGGTTAGGGTATGTAGTCCAAGAAGACAAGCCAGAGAAAAAGTCGAGATTGCCAAAACCACTGTCTCACCTATATCAGTCATTCCAAGTGTGTATTGGTCCCCCAAGCGACGGGTTAGAGGATTGAATAGGATATCTATTCGAGGAATGCAATGCTATAACAGAAGAAATCCCTAAAGCAGCCATTATCAGGGATGCCAGGCCTGGCGAACAGTTGCAGAACTGGGCCGCAACTCCCCTCACGACTCTCGACTTGTCTGGGTAGAGAAAGACTCTATTTTATAAAAAAATCGGTGATGGTCCGGATGAGGCTTCGTGACCCACCCTTTATGTTTTCAATTTCCTCGTACTGTTTTACCGCTTTCCAAAAGGCACAGACCCACATTAATTTGGGTTTTAGCCATAGTTTGTAAACATTTCTAGATTTCAATGAAAGCCTCCCGTATTCTGAAAATCTTTGTTGTTTATTTTATTTACTTGGTACCATCTAACTTGTTTTGTTTATGGTTTAACTAATAATAACGTAAAACCTGCTAATGTCATGTCATGCCAAGAGCTGAATGAACAAGTCAGAGGATACGATATTGGAGTCGAAGGGTAAGTTGAAGAAATCATGGTCCTGGAATGAACAACCAAGAAGTCTAAGAACTTTGAAGACCAGGAAAGTCCATACCTAGAAGAGATCGAGGTAGCTAATTTGGGAGACGACGGTGAAGACAAAGAAATCAACATCGGTGTTCATTTGTCTAAGGCGCAAAATAAAGAACTTATCAGTCCGCTCAAGCCATACATTGACAACTTTGACTGGTCCTACAATAATAGGATGAGAATGAGCAAAAACATCATTATCTCTAGATTTATTGGTCAATCTAGAATTCAATACAGGGAATGGACAGTTAATCCTTCTCTCCCATGAGACAAAGGAAAGTTTGCACCAAAGTGGCATCGACTGTACATCATCCAAAAAGTTCTATCTGGAGGAGCTTTAATTTTATTCGAGATGGATGATCAAGTATAGCCCAAACCTATAGCAACTCCGATGTTGGGAAGAGATACTACGCCTGAAGAAGATTTCTTGTCCTTCTATTTCTTTCCCTGCAATCGCATTTTTTATTATTGTTATCATTTTGCACTTAGTAAAAGCTTAAAATTTCCCTATCCTCTTTGTACAAACTACATTTGACCTGAATTCTCAAGAAGGAGATACGTAGGTGGCCTTTGTCGGCTTCGGTCACCTCTTTGTTTATTTCTGATATTCTCCCGCTATAAGTGTGGGAACTATATTTGACCTGGTTCCTACTTCAATGGGATACGTAGGTGTCACAATGGCTCGGTCATATTACCTAGAAAATGGAAACTGGGGAAGAATTTTCGAGAAAGAAATCTCAAAAATTCAGAAGGAAAAGATCATCCTCCAAGCAAGTCAGAATACAGAATGTGCTGAAGAACAACTGAAGTGAATCTCGAGAAAGAATCTCAAAATTTCCACATAGTGTCAAAACTCTGGAATAAGATTCATCGTGAAACCTTTGACTGGGCAGAAATTTTGAGGGGAACCTCAAAATTTCCACCAAATCTTCATTCAAGAGTTCAGAAACAAACTCCGAAGAATTCCCCAGCATCGAGTGATCAGAATCTACTTCAGAAAAATCCCCAGTTATAACAAAATCTGAGGTGGATTAATCCCCAGCTATGAAGGATTTCTCAAAAAGTCATTCTCAAACCCTCCAACCAAGATGTTGGAGGATCTCCAAAGTCCGCCAGCAACATATCAGAAATGTCAAAGCCTCGAGTAAAGGACGTTCATTGAGCTAGTGCATGACATGATAGGCAGAGACCTTTCCAAAACTATCCTTTTTCAAATCTTTGTTTTCCACAGAACGAAATTTGAAAAATCTTTACAAAAGATTAGTTTTACTCCTTTATAATTTGATTTTGTCTTATGTCTACTGTGACCTTAGAAGTCGAGGATGAAGAGTACCCGAGAGTGGAAAGCGTCCAGAAATACAAAGCAAGGAGCCGAGGATCGAAGGAGGTCAGCACAGATTAGTTTCGCCAAAAACTATCAATTTTTTTGTGGATGCAGGTTGTCCTAAAAAGTATGTTAGATATCAATGAAAGTCCCTCGTTATCCAATGTGTTCAAAGCAACACAACAAGACCAGATTCCCCAAAATTGGTGAGAAAAGCCAAAACAGTGGGAAGGAACCGAAAGAGGCAAAAGTCCCTGGAATGGACAAATCCTCTAGTAGTTACAGAAACTACAAGATAAAGAGCGATCGGCAGCATCCTTGAATCCCCAAACAGATCAGAACGCTACGGCCAACCTCAAAAGTAAAGCACAAAATGAGAGATCAGCAACGTTCTCCGCAAATCCCCAGCAAATCAGAAATGATCACGAACAAATGATGTTCGAAAATGGTATTTGGGGCTCTCTCTATAAATGGACACAACTATTTCATTCACATTTGAAATGAAAGTTCCTTTGATTTACTTCATAAATGTCGTCTTTTAAGTTTTTCAAATTTTACTGTAGTCGCTAGTAAGAGTGACGCTGTGTCTACTAATCATTTTTTTTGAGCACAGGTACACACAAAGTAGTCAACATGACAAAATAAAGACCAAAGGTGATGTTTTCTGCAACTGCTGCGCATGTTATTGCACGATCATCCACATCATTATCATTGTTGCATGTCACAATGACCATGTCACAAGGACCATGTGTCACGACCCAATTTCTCGGTCATGATGGCACCTATAACCTCCCAGTAGACGAACCAATTCCCGTAGCCCAGGACAGTTAGTAATGGGCTACTATCTAACAAATACGCGGGAGAGTAGTTTAATAAGCGAAAGTAAGGGAACAAGATGAAGAGAATAGATAACAGGAATTATATATACATATGCGGAAACTAAACCAAACCCCAAGACCTGGTATCATAGTATAGAGCCAAAACTACATACATGGAGTGCAAACGATCCGAAACAATATATACAGATGTCTCTGAATGGTAATAGAGTACATAAAGCAAAAGATAAACTAAAGCTAAGCTCCGATCGCCAAGAGCTCACCCTCAGTCTGAAGTAATTCTCAATAGATCTCCAAGCACGACTTACAGTGATCTAACGGCGATGGCCCACGCTAGGATCTGCACCCAAAGATGCAGGGGGTAGTGTGAGCACCAAATGCGAAGCATAATGTACCCAGTAGGTATCATAGGCCGACTGGGCACATATAAGATAAAAGCGTAGTAATAGACAGAATAGAAGCAAGTAGTCACAGAAATCAACAAAAGGTACATAGGAACTAGCCCAGAGGGAAATCAACAGAACCACATGTGAGGCCAGCAAGCAAAATATATACACCATATGCACAGGTGAAAGTAAGAAACGACGCACCTGGGGTCCTTGCAATAACAATGTATACATAATAAGTTTAAGAAATGGATGGTATACCGGTAACCTCAAGTGTAAGAAGAGGGAAAGAGTAATGATAGGCATGCTCAGAAACATGAATCAAACTCAACTAATCATATCAATCTCAATCCAGAAACTAACAGTTTAGCAGTAACCAATTTCATTCTTAACCGTAACAGGGAATAATTCTGTAAGTAAATAGCAAGAGTCTACCTACAGTCCCCCGGCCACCCATATAATCCGGGAACACAAACAAGTGAAAACAAACCCTCCGGCATCCCATACTACCGGAGCGTACAATCAACAAACAACAAACAAGGATGTAGCCTCAAACAATGAATGATATGATGCATGAAGATCTCAAGTGAAATAGTATCTCTGTATGTACCTCCTCCGGTGCCGATCCGGCCCAGCAGGTAGGTTCCATGGAAGGACACTGCCCGTATACCTCCACTCTGCCGAATACCCTTCCTCCGGCACATGCAGCCCGAAGCCCGAAGCCCCAGGCCCGGATGGCAAGGTCCATGGAGGTCCCTGACCCCATACTAAAACTCAGTATCAAAATATGTCATCCAAAAGCAAGTCTGGGTTCAAGATAGAGACCCAGTCTCTAATATGCATGCCAAGACCCTGTCCAGGACTAAAGCAGTAGGAAAATATCTCAAAAACCCCTCCAAGGGTGCCCGGGCATAACCAGGTCTAAACAGTAGAAAGTCATCTCATGTGCCCGGTCCGACCGAGGGTAAAATCATCTCAAGTAGCAAGAAAACTCAACCAGCACCCCGGCCCTGCCAAGTCAAGGATTAATCGTAAAACTGGTGATTTAAAATATAATTTTACTTTCTTTTACCCCGGAAGATTCACAAGTTAAATCAAACCATTTCTAATTTATTCCCATAAAAAAAAGGAGCCCCCGGGGCCATGCAAGGTTTAGAAAATAGTGTCAGTAGGCCCGAAGCCCAAACCGTAGTAAAACATTGATAAAACATCTTTATATGCATGGAAATGGTATGATCAAACACTATAGCTGACCAGCAGCTCACAATCAACCTATCGACCCTGCACAGGTCCACATCTACTCAGCAAGCATAACCAGCCTAGAAGGATAATTCTATGGCCAGGACTCGCGGACATTCCCAAAATCCCACCTTCTATATTCCAGAGTCAACAAGGCCTCACAGGACCACAAGGGCAAATAAAATATATCGGCAAGTACTACCAGCAACGGAGGAACAAAAGTAGGCGGACATGAATAAAGCGATCGAGGTCTGTGGTACCAACTTAATAAACCAACCCAAGGATGCCCATTAATACAATTTTATCCTATATATGCAGAGTCTAGGGAAAATAAACCGTAACCTACCTATCGTCCGATGACAAGCTTGAACTTCTCCAAAAAAGCTCCGAAACGAAATCACACTCAAACTCGAACTTGAATAACTTGACGTAGATAATTGATTTCCTTTTCGAAATTGAACACAACGTCAAAATATATTTAGTTCCACCTAATTCTCTCTGTATACGTATGTAGAGGGTAACATTTGTTGCTGCAACTTATGCTTCTCAAAGTGCAAAGTACCACAGTTGATGTATGAAAAAGATATGAATATATTCAAGTGGGGTGCAGTGAACTTCTTGGGGGAAATGTAAACACACTTTCTGTATGTAAGTGTTAAGTGAGGAACTATATCACTTAGCATATATATGCTAATAAGTGATTAAAAAGTCCATAATACTATTAATAATAAGACAAGGTTAGATAGTCATTCATTATATACATGTTGATGAACTATTCCTCCACGTGGATGGAAGTGGAGGTGCCACCTTCCTTGATTCTTATCCAGTACACATGTACTCGGGTATTGCATAGGTTCGTGGTAAAATATATATAACTTTTTGAATATACCATAATTAATAGAAAATCATTTCAAATAAAACCTACTATATTATAATAATAAATTTTAACATAACTAAATTTACTATCTTCGTTAAAATATTAAAATGTATAAAAACCATATAAAATAAATACATATACAATTATATCGTAACAAAAATATTTTTCATAAACCTTTAAAATATTTTTGAAAAGGTAATAATAATATAACTTCCTACCACATTCAACTTTTAAATTAAATATTTTCAAGTACGCACGATTTCGATACTCAAGAACTCTCTTGGAACCCTCCCTTATGATTTCTCACTATTCCAGAACTGAAATGGCGTTTTAAAACGTGAAGTTGAGGCTTTAAATCGATTTTGACCCGACCCGATTCGCGACCCGATTCGCGACCCGGTTCGCGACCCGGTTTCTGCCAGACAGTCCGCGGTAAAACAGTCATAACCTTTTACTCCGAGATCAGTTGGATGTGAGGTTTTGTGCGTTGGAAACTAGACTCGTAGACCTTCGATTTGGTATTTCGGGGGACTTCTAACTCTTTATATATTGAGAGAAAAGCTCTGAGACATTTTACCCAAAGTTCAGAAATTTTATTAAAGATACTTACGATAACTTTTGCCGACTTGCTTGACATCAAAACTTATCATACGACCAAACAAATGGACCCGGCACCGAAATACCGGTCCCAACAAGCCTTAAATGACTTGGGGCTGCTACAAACAAGCTCTAACGGTACAAGGAAAATGTATACGTGGAAATAACCGGAAGGGTCATTACATCATCCACTACTAAAAAGGACTTTCTTCCTCGAAAGTCAAGGTCAAGGGGGTACCTGAAGGCTCAAACAGCTATAGATACTGAGCCCGCATATCTCTCTCGGTCTCCCAGGTAGCCTCCTTGACTGGACGGTGCCTCCACTGAACCTTAACAACCGGGATCTCTCGAGACCTCAATCTCCTGACATCTCTGGCCAAAATAGCTGCCGGCTCCTCAACAAAGGCTAAATCCTCACCCAACTGAACTGAATCCCACTGCAACACATGAGACTCATCTGAGACATACCGACGCAACATCAAAACATGAAATACAGGATGTATAGCTGAAAACATCGGAGGTAAGGCTAACTGATAGGCAACGCTACCAACCCTCTGCAGAATCTCAAACGGCCCAATGTACCTGGGGCTAAGCTTGCCCCGCCTACCAAATCTAATCACGCCCTTCATGGGCGATACACGGAGAAACACCAAGTCACCGACACTAAACTCCAAGGCATGAAGCCTACGATCAGCATAACTCTTCTGCCTGCTCTGAGCTACCCGAAGTCTGTCCTGAATCGCTCGAACATGATCTAAGGAATCTCGAAGCAAATCTGTACTCTGTGGCCTAGATTCAGAACCATCAAACCAACCAATCGGCGATCTGCAACGCCTACCATACAAGGCCTCAAAAGGTGCCATGCCAATGCTCGAATGGAAACTATTATTATAAGCAAACTCAACCAAAGGCACAAACTGATCCCACAAACCTCCAAAGTCAAGAACACAGGCCCGAAGCATGTCCTCCAGGACCTGAATGGTCCTCTCGGACTGGCCATCTGTCTGGGGGTGGAAAGCAGTACTAAGCTGAACCTCTGTACCCAAATCTCATTGAATAGCCTTCCAAAATTGAGATGTGAACTGAGTGCCGCGGTCTGAAATGATAGAAGCTGGGACCCCGTGCAACCGAACAATCTCACGAAGGTATATCTGAGCTAACCTCTCCGCGCCATAAGAAGTATGAACCAGCAAGAAATGTGCTGACTTAGTCAGCCTATCAACAATCACCCATATGGAATCAAACCCATGAGAAGTACGAGGCAAACCAACAACAAAGTCCATAGTAATCCCTTCCCACTTCCACTCAGGAATGGGAAGTCGCTGCATCAAACTGCCAGGTCTCATGTGCTCGAACTTAACCTGCTTACATTTCAAGCACCGAGATACGAAATCCGCTATATCCCGCTTCATACCACTCCACCAGCAAAGCTGCCTCAAGTCTCTAGACATCTTTGCTATGCCAGGGTGAATGGAGTATCTAGTACAATGTGCCTCATGAAGTATCAACTGAATCAAATCACTAATCCTCGGAACACAAAGGCGACTATCAAACCTCAGAACCCCATCTAAATCTAGGGTAGCCCGACCGGTCTCACCCTGAACAACCCGATGATGAAGGTCACACAACTGCTGATCCTCAAACTGACGGCTCTGAATCTGATCAATCAAAGTAGAACGAACCTCAACACTGGCAAGAACTCTGCTAGGATCCGACAAGTCAAGCCTAACCAAACGGTTAGCCAAGGACTGGATGTCCAAGGCCAACGGTCGCTTTGAAACTAAAAGAGAAGCTAGGCTACCCATACTCACTGTCTTCCGACTCAAGGCATCCGCTACCACGTTTGCCTTGCCCGGATGATACAGAATAGTGAAGTCATAGTCCTTCAGTAACTCGATCCATCTCCTCTGTCTCGAGTTCAACTCTCAATGACTCATGATATACTGAAGACTACGGTGATCGGTGAAGATCTCACAGTGAACTGCATCTAGGTAATGCCTCCAGATCTTGAGCGCAAAAACTACCGCCGCCAACTCTAAGTCATGAGTGGGGTAGTTGCGCTCGTGAACCTTCAGCTGCCTCGACGCATATGCTATTACTCGACCCTGCTGCATCAACACACAACCAAGACCAACCCCAGAGGCATCACAATACACGGAGAAGCTCTGACCCTCAACCGACAAAGTCAAAACTGGAGCTGAAGTCAATAAGGCCTTAAGCCTCTGGAAGCTATCCTCACACTGATCCGACCACTGAAATGGGACATCGTTCCTAGTCAGCATAGTCAAGGGTGCTGCTATGAAGAAAATCCCTCAACGAACCGTCTATAGTAACCCGCTAACCCAATAAAGCTGCGAACCTCAGTAACAGTAGTAGGTCTAGGCCACTCACAAACCGCTGAAATCTTTCTCGGATCAACCCTAATCCCATCCTTAGACACCACGTGCCCTAGGAATGCAACTGACTCAAGCCAAAACTCTGCACTTTGAGAACTTGGCATTAAAGCCGATGATCTCTCAAAGTCTGGAGTATAACCCTCAATGCTGCCTCAATGCTGCATCTCGGTACGCGAGTATACCAAGATGTCGTCTATAAAAAACTATCACAAATGAGTCCAAATACGGGCCAAGAACCCTGTGCATCAAGTTCATAAAGGCTGCGGGGGCATTAGTCAACCCAAAAGACATCACCAGGAACTCATAATAGCCATAATGTGTCCTGAATGCTGTCTTAGGATGTCCTCCGCCCTAATCCTCAACTGATTGTAGCCAGACCTTAAATCAATCTTCGAAAACACGACTGAACCCTGAACTGGTCAAACAAATCATCTCATCCTCTGGCACGGATACCTATTCTTCACTGTCACCCTATTTAGCTGCCGATAATCAATACATATGCGCATAGACCCATCCTTCTTCTTCACGAAGAGAACAGGAGCACCCCACGGTGACACACTAGGTCTAATAAACCCCTTAGCTAACAGATCCTGGAGCTGCTCCTTAAGCTCCCTCAACTCAGCAGGAGCCATACGGTAAGGAGAAATAGAAATAGGCCTAGTGCCCGGCTCCAACTCAATAGAAAAATCAATATCTCTCTCAGGTGGAAGGCCTGGCAGGTCGGTAGGAAACACATCGAGGAAGTCTCTAACCACAGGAACAGACTCAGGAGAAGTAGGGTCAGCACTAACATCTCGGACATATGCTAGATAAGCTAAACACCCACGGGAAATCAACTTCCTAGCTCGAAGACAAGAGATGATCCCAGATGGTGCATGGCTAACAGAACCCTGCCACACAACCGGGGATACACCGGGCACAGCTATGGTAATGGTCTTGGCATAACAATCCAAAACCACACGGTGAGGGGATAACCAGTCCATGCCCAGTATCACATCAAAATCTAGAATATCAAGAATCATCAAGTCTCCCCAAGTCTCTGAATCACCAATAGATAACATACATGATCTCACAATCCGATCCACTACTAAAGAATCTCCTACTGGGGTCGAAACAGAAACAGGAACAGATAATGGCTCACTAGCCAACCCCAAACAAGGCACAAAGTAGGCAGATACATATGAACAAGTGGATCCAGGATCAAATAAAGCCATAGCAGGCTGATGGCACACAGAAATCGTACCTGTAATCACTGCATCTGAGGCCTCTGCCTCTGGTCTCCTAGGGACCGCATAAAACTGACGACGACCTCCCCTGCCCGACCGCCATCCCTACCACCTGCTCTACCGCGTGGCGTACCACCTCTAATCTGACGACCACCCCCTCTAGCAGGGGGCTGAACTGCCCGTAAAGGCTCGGCTAACTGAACTGTACCTTGCTGAGGGCAATCTTTAGCAAAATGACCCATCGCACCACAAGTAAAACAAGCCCCTAACGGCCTACTCTGTCGAGATGAACCAGCAAATCCCGTATGACCACCACGGCCTAATGCCCCAGAACCTATACCCCTCGAAGACTGGCCGCTATAGCCCTGATGGCTGCCCTGACCCTGCTCGCACTAGGTACTACCGAAAGTCTAAAGTGAAGACTGAACCGGTCGGCTGGACTGACCCTGGTACTGCTGTGGCTGATAACTACGATTCCACTGGCCAGGACCTCTACCACCATATCTAGAACCACTATAGACACCCTGATGTCGAGGCCTCTTATCTCTGGACCCCTGATCATGTCGCTGTAAGTCCTCCACAGTGCGGGCATAGTCTACAATAGCCTGGAATGACCGACCACTGGCAATCAATATCTTCCAGCTCACCTCTGGCTCAACCCCATACAAATCTCTGCGAATACCATCGCCTCAGTGAGGAATGATTCATAGCTCCGAACGGTGCTAGCTGATGAAAATGGGTCTCATACTCTGAGATAGTCGTAGATCCCTGCACAAGGTGAGTGAACTGCTCCCTGCGACGCTCCCAATCACTCTGGGGTAGGAACTTGTCCATAAAGGCCTCATAAAACTCAGACCAGGTCAAAGAAGGTGACGATGGTGGTCTACAAGCAACCTGGGGCCTCCACCATAACTTCGCTGGGCCCTCCAACTGATAGGTAGTATAACCAACCCCATGAGTCTCCAACAAACCCAGATGATGCAACATCTCCTCACAGGTAGTAATAAAGTCATGTGGATCCTGTCCAGAAGTACCAGCAAACCTCGGAGGTGCTAACCTCAAAAACCTACCCAACGCCTTCTGCTCTGACTCTGTCATAGCTGGGCGAGGATCAAGAGGCTGTGCAACTAATGGAACCGAAATGACCTCTACATGAGGAGCCATAGTAGAAGGATGCGCTTCTGAACTATTTGCACCCAGGGCTGCCCCCTGAGCGGATGTCTGTGCTACCTCAGAAGGCCGCTCTCCAATCATACCCAAAAGTTGTAATAGTAATATCTGAATATCTGGAGACTGTGCTGCGGCTAGAGATGGCACAGAAGTGGGCACTGGAGCTGGTACTGAAGCTGATGGTACCTGTCCTGCCCCCTGATCCACAGGCTGCTCGGGCTCTATCTCAACTCTAGCAGCTCTAGTAGGTGCCGCTGCTCAAGGGCGTCCTCGACCCTTAGTTGGAGTGGGAGGCTCATCTCCGTGTGATGTAGATGATCTCGTACGAACTATCTGCGGAAGAATGAAGTAGAACAAATGAGATTTATAGAAATTTCAAGGGTTCTACGCACGACACAGAAGCAATGAATGAGTCAAATTTCCTAAAATGTCATTGTAGCCTCCCGAAGATTGAGTACGGACATCTTCCCCCCGATCCGCAGGACTCTACTAGACATTGGCTCCTATACCGATGACACCGGTGAACCTAAAGCTCTGATACCAAGTTGTCATGACCCGATTTCTCGGTCATGATGGCAGCTACAACCCTCCAGTAGGCGAACCAATTCCCGTAGCCCAGGACAGTTAGTAATTGGCTACTATCTAACAAATACGCGGGAGAGTAGTTTAATAAGCGAAAGTAAGGGAACAAGATAAAGAGAATAGATAACAAGAATTATATATACATATGCGGAAACTAAACCAAACCCCAAGACCTGGTATCATAGTATAGAGCCAAAACTACATACATGGAGTGCAAATAATCCGAAATAATATATACAGATGTCTCTGAATGGTAATAGAGTACATAAAGCAAAAGATAAACTAAAGCTAAGCTCCGATCGCCAAGAGCTCACCCTCAGTCTGAAGTAATTCCCAATAGATCTCCAAGCACGACTTACAGCGATCTAACGGCGATGGCCCACGCTAGGATCTGTACCCAAAGATGCAGGGGGTAGGGTGAGCACCAAATGCGAAGCATAATGTATCCAGTAGGTATCATAGGCCGACTGGGCATATATAAGATAAAAGCGTAGTAACAGACAGAATAGAAGCAAGTCGTCACAGAAATCAACAAAAGGTACACAAGAACTAGCCCAGAGGGAAATCAACAGAACCACATGTGAGGCTAGCAAGCAAAATATATACACCATAGGCACAGGTGAAAGTAAGAAACAACACAGCTGGGGTCCTTGCAATAACAGTGTATACATAATAAGTTTACGAAATGGACGGTATACCGGTAACCTCAAGTGTAAGAAGAGGGAAAGAGTAATGATAGGCATGCTCAGAAACATGAATCAAACTCAACTAATCATATCAATCTCAATCCAGAAACTAACAGTTTAGCAGTAACCAATTTCATTCTTAACCGTAACACGGAATAATTCTGTAAGTAAATAGCAAGAGTCTACCTACAGTCCCCCGGCCACCCATAGAACCGGGGAACACAAACAAGTGAAAACAAACCCTCCGGCATCCCATACTACTGGAGCGTAAAATCAACAAACAACAAACAAGGGTGGAGCCTCAAACAATGAATGATATGATGCACGAAGATCTCAAGTGAAATGGTATCTCTGTATGTACCTCCTCCGGTGCCGATCCGGCCCAGCAGGTAGGTTCCATGGAAGGACATTGCCCGTATAACTCTACTCCGACGTATACCCTTCCTCCGGCACATGCAGCCCGAAGCCCCAGGCCCGGATGGCAAGGTCCATGGAGGTCCCTGACCCCATACTAAAACTCAGTATCAAAACATGTCGTTCGGACGCAAGTCCGGGTTCAAGATAGAGACCCAGTCTCTAATATGCATGCCCAGACCCTATCCAGGACTAAAGTAGTAGGAAAATATCTCAAAAACCCCTCCAAGGGTGCCCGGGCATAACCGGGTCTAAACAGTAGAAAGTCATCTCAGGTGCTCGGTCCGACCGAGGCTAAACTCATCTCAAGTAGCAAGAAAACTCAACCAGCACCCCGGCCCTACCGAGTCTAGCTTTAATCATAAAACTGGTGATTTAAAACATAATTTTACTTTCTTTTACCCCGGAATATTCACAAGTTAAATCAAACCATTTCCAATTTATTCACATAAAAAAAAGAGCCCCCGGGGCCATGCAAGGTTTAGAAAATAGTGTCAGTAGTCCCGAAGCCCAAACCGTAGTAAAACATGGATAAAACCTCTTTATATGCATGGAAATGGTATGATCAAACACAATAGCTGCCCAGCAGCTCACAATCAACCTATCGACCCTGCACAGGCCCACAACTACTCAGCAAGCATAACCAGCCTAGAAGAATAATTCTATGCCCGGGACTCGCGGACATTCCCAAAATCCCACCTTCTATGCTCCAGAGTCAACAAGGCGTCACAGTACCACAAGGGTTAATAAAATATATCGGCAAGTATTACAAGCAACGGAGGAACAAAAGTAGGCGGACATGAATAAAACGGTCGAGGTCTGTGGTACCAACCTAATAAACCAACCCAAGGATGCCCATTAATACAATTTTATCCTATATATGCGGAGTCTAGGGAAAATAAACCGTAACCTACCTGTCGTCCGATGGCAAGCTTGAACTTCTCCAAAAAAGCTATGAAACGAAATTACACTCGAACTCGAACTTGAATAACTTGACGTAGATAATTGATTTCCTTTTCGAAATTAAACACAACGTCAAAATATATTTAGTTCCACCTAATTCTCTCCATATACGTATGTAGAGGGTAACATTTGTTGCTGCAACTTATGCTTCTCAAAGTGCAAAGTACCACAGTTGATGTATGAAAAAGATATGAATATATTCAAGTGGGGTGAAGTGAACTTCTTGGGGGAAATGTACACACACTTTCTGTATGTAAGTGTTAAGTGAGGAACTATATCACTTAGCATATATATGCTAATAAGTGATTAAAAAGTCCATAATACTATTAATAATAAGACAAGGTTAGGTAGTCATTCATTATATACATGTTGATGAACTACTCCTCCACGTGGATGGAAGTGGAGGTGACACCTTCCTTGATTCTTATCCAGAACGCATGTACTCGGTTATTGCATAGGTTCGTGGTAAAATATATATAACTTTTTGAATATACCATAATTAATAGAAAATCATTTCAAATAAAACCTACTATATTATAATAATAAATTTCAACATAACTAAATTTACTATCTCTGTTAAAATATAACAATGTATAAAAACCTTATAAAATAAATACATATACAATTATATCGTAACAAAAATATTTTTCATAAACCTTTAAAATATTTTTGAAAAGGTAATAATAATATAACTTCCTACCACATTCAACTTTTAAATTAAATATTTTCAAGTACGCACGATTTCGATACTCAAGAACTCTCTTGGAACCCTCCCTTATGTTTTCTCACTGTTCCAGAACTGAAATAGCGTTTTAAAACGTGAAGTTGAGGCTTTAAATCGATTTTGACCCGACCCGGTTCGCGACCCGGTTTCTGCCAGACAGTCCGCGGTAAAACAGTCATAACTTTTTACTCCGAGATTAGTTGGACGTGAGGTTTTTTGCATTGGAAACTAGACTCATAGACCTTCGATTTGATATTTTGGGGGACTTCTAACTCTTTATATATTGAGAGAAAAGCTCTGAGACATTTTACCCAAAGTTCAGAAATTTTATTCAAGAAACTTACGATAACTTTTGCCGACTTGCTTGACTTCAAAACTTATCATACGAACAAATAAGTGGACCCGGCACCAAAATACCGGTCCCAACAAGCCTTGAATGACTTGGGGCCGCTAAAAATAAGCTCTAACGATACAAGGAAAATGTATACGTGAAAATAACCGGAAGGGTCATTACACCATGTCGCAAGGACCATGTCACAAAGACCATGTCACAAGGACCATGTCATAAGGACTATGTCACAAGGACCATGTCATAAGGATGATGTCACAAATACCATGTCACAAGGACCATGTCACAAGGACCATGTCACAAGGACTATGTCGCAAGGAGCATCATCATCAATTACCGCAGATACACATTTGTTGCAAAGATTATTTCCCTCTACCGGCCAGTTTTAAAGAGGATGCCATTCATAGGCATTCCTAAGTCACACTTGGTATACAGGATCAACCCAAAATCATTTATATCCAAGATCGCGTAAGACGACATAGTCTGACGTTGAGGATATTTGCACATGCATATTTATGTTGCAGATATTTATGCATCCTTACTATTATGCCAAGACAACGAAGTCTGGCATTCAACATATTTATATCCGATATCATATATGATAACGGAGTCTGACATTGAAGATATGTTTGCTTTATTATTATTATGCCAAGACCATAAGGTCTGGCACTCAACATATTTATATCTGATATCGCATAAGACGGTGGAGTCTGACGTTGAGGATATCTTTGCTTTATTATTATGCCAAGACAACAAAGTCTGGCATTTAACATATTTATATCCAATATCGCATGAGACGGTGGAGTCTGACGTTGAGGATATCTTTGCTTCCTTATTATTATTATACCGAGGTGATAGAGTCTGGCATTGAGCATATTTATATCTGATATCGCGCTAGACAATGGAGTATGATGTCAAGGAAATTTATGCACCCTTATTTATTATCGCATTAAGATAACAAATTCTCACATTGAAGGATGTTTATACATTCAAAAGCATCAATCGCCAAAGGATACAACTATATTTGATCGTGTGGCAAAGGCCTTGTCACTCCCAATAAAAAAATACTTCTTACTGTTGAGGTCGAAAGCACATAGTCTGAAGGATGTCTGTAAGATGCCATCCAAATCATACAATGAACTGGATCTCTCAAAATTGGAAGGCCAAAGGTCGTCTACAAGTCACAGTGATGTCTGAAATTGGATAGTGTACAAGATTGCCCAAAACTTAACAGACTAAGAGTTATCTGTAAGACGCAGCGATATCTGAAATCGAATAGTGTGCAAGATCACCTGAAGATTAACTGTTCAAGGGTAATGCGTAAGTCACAACAATATCCAAAACTGGATAAAGTGTAAGACTACCAAAAATTGATAGTCCAAGGGTTATCTATAAGCCACGACATATCCACATTGATATTGTGCAGGACTACCCAAAGGATAGAAATTCAAGGGAAATATGTAAGTCGCGTTACATCCAAGATTGGACAAAAGTGTAGGATTACCCATAAACTAGCGATTCCAAGGACATATGTAAGCTGCCTCTACCCAAAGTCGGATGATGTGCAAGATTACTCGGAAGCTGAGGAGTTAAGGGACATCTATAAGCCACCTCTATCTAAAGTCAGATGATGTGCTACATTACCCAAATCCTGACAATTCAGGGATGTCGGTTAGTCACATCAATACGAATGATGCGCATGGCTTACCTCATAGTCATATGCAGAGACTACTACAAATAGCCGCGAAGGCTATAACATTCAAGAGAATGCCATAAACGGTTACAAGGACCGTCACGTCAAACAACCATGAAGGTTATCATATTCAAAGATCACCACCAAGGCAATCCTATCCGATAGCTATGAATGCTATTATGTTTATTTATCATGGAAGATTCTATATCCTAAGACATAGGTAGGAAAGGATGGAATTTTCTTCATGAAATAACAGACGCAGGAAAATGAGGTACAAACCTATCTCTCCTTATTGAGCTACTTTACTACTAACAATTTTGTTTTGAAGTATTGCCGAGAACATCCGAAAGGATGAAAATATTGAACTAGAATAATAGGTACGAAATACATCAAAAAGACATCACCATACAAGATTCGAATGTAAATCAAGGATGAGGTATGGCAAAAAAACTATCTCTCCAAATGGAATTACTTTACCACTAACAATTTTGTTTTGAGATGTTGTTGAGAGCATCTGAGAAGGATGAAATTCTCAAAAAACCAAAACCATAGGTACGGACTACATCAAAAAGGATGCATCACAACGTGGAACTTTTTCTTAGCAGCAAACTAGGACATAGTCTAGAAAGGAATGTCAAACTTTCTGGATGCGAGTTGAGAATTGACTTCCGCTTCAATCAAACCACACCCCTATCAGAAGGCATGTGGGTATTTCCTATTGTTTGGTCTTCGTTTCGCATATGGAGTACTTTCTGAACTTACACTGGAAGTAATATTCCTTTTTTTTAAATCCATGTGACAACACACCTCGAGCTTTGGAAATTATGTCCAGGTAAAATCTTATTTATGGATGTGAAAAGCTCCACATACATAGTTGAGAGGTTGTAAGAATCTTTTCTATAGCTGAATTACTTGTCACTCATCTCGAACCAAGGTGGTCTTAAACATAAAGATTACCTTTTACACCGATTGAGTCGAACTACAAGAAGTATGACTTCCTGAGTCCTGGGATATGTAGGCAGGCTCCATGTTGAAAATTCGGCTGCATTTCAAACCCCCCAATCCTTACTTTCAAGCTTTTCGATCTCTCCTTAATCCGAGGTCGGAATAACTATTGAATTTCTTAAAAATCGTGTATAAAATTAAGCATATTGAACTACAAGTGGCCTATGTTCTCATATAGCTTGAGATATGTAGAAAACTCGATACCAAAATTTGTCTATGATTCCTTGAAGTTCGTGCTAGAACCAATCGCTTTTTGAGGATGAATCTGTGGTCAGATAAAATTGGGAACGTCAATTTCCTTTGCCCAGGGTTCCTTACATCCACCCTACCCAAAGGGAGGGGCAGTTGTTGATGCCCAATTTTTACCCTCCACATTACAAATTAATTTTGAGCCTTTTTAAAATTTTAAACATTCTTGAAATAATTGTTTTGTAAAAAGGATATAACATTTTTCCAATCAACTTTATAGTAGTCTCGAGTAAGAATTTATATTTTTCATATTTTATTATGTGAAATTTATATGAGTTTACTTAAAAACTATTTTAAAGTTTAATTTCATATGAAAATCCTTTTTAAAAAAATAAAATGCTTGATTTCCTCCAAATTAATTTAAAATGAGAGATTAATTGAATAATTAATTTCATAGTGGTTAAATTAGGTAATTATGCTTTAAACGTGTTAACTAGTTCAAATCATTTAATTTTAATAAATCTCAAATGAATAATTGTAATAAGTTTATATTCTAGCCTAATTTCTTAAAACTATTTCAACTTTAGCCGAATTTCACCAAGTCTCTCTTAATTTGGCTACCTCTTAAACTTAAGAGTGGCCACGTTTCGTAAAATGTGGCAAAAACTTAAACCACCCTCATCATCCTTTTGTTTTAGTCAAATTTGGGCCAGCAATTTCACAAATCCGCTCAGCCCACTCCCTTTTTTCCCTTAACCCACTTTGACCCGTCCAGGCCCAAACCCAGCTTACCCTTATCACTCTACCTCTTTATCTTTTCTCTCAAAGAAAAACTGACCAAATGACTCCTTATCTTTCTCTCTCTTCGTCTCTTTCACAACAGACGAACACACCCAAACCTAGAAATCCTCTGTCAAACCCTATACTCAAATGACGCAACAGCTACAACAAACGACTCCAAATCCTCAGAAATCATTACCCCTCCGTTAAAATTCCCTATCGCCGCTTGTTGGTACAAAGGGTTTGTGTTGTCCAGGTTCTAGAAGAACCAGGAAATTGTCTAGATTGCACCTCAACATTTCTTCATCCTAAAAATGCGGCTAATTTCCCTCTTAATCAGTGGTATATAATTGATTTTGTACCACCAAGGTACATACGTGCCCTCATCAAGAGAATTTTTGTTTTTGTATTTCAAATTCCCAATTCTTATCCAAAAATTTCCACACATTTCCCCCCCAAATTTCATCCATTGGAACCCTATCTCCTCTCATATATAAACCCTTCACTCTCCACTATTGAGAGATGGTTTTTTGGGTAGCAAGGCCTTGGAGAGTCTTTTTCTCCGGCTCTTGGGAAAACTGGAAAATCAAATGAAGATTATAAGAAAAATCATATTAGTTCATTAAGGTTGTCTACTTTCTTGGTTTTCTTTGCTTAAAATCAGAAGAATACTAGTTCATCGGAAAATCAAGATTCTCCGGTGAAGCTCAATTCATCTCGTCTCAGTTTGCTTCCCGGAAAAAGGTAAACCCCCTTTCCTTTTGCTTTACTTTTCTTGTTCTTATTGTAGCTAGTTGGTTTTGGTGGCTTTGTTGTGTTAATTGTTGCTATTAGCATGATGATTAAGCACTTTCTGGGATGTCTGATTAAAAGGACTGATGGGTTGAACTTTGGGGAATAATAGATCTAGGGAGAAGCTTTAAACCTCCAAGTTTGGCTTCTCTCAGGTGCTCTTAAAGATCCAAGGTTCCTCATCCTTTCTCATTGTTGTTATTTTCTGAGCTATCAAAATATGCATTCTCCCTTTCTCTTGGGAGATTCGATGGCTGAAATAGTTATCCAAGTAATAAATTACATTGTTCTATACCATATGTTTGAACTCCTATGACTTTCAATACCATACGAAGCATCAAGGGTCAGATTTCAAGATAACTTATCAGTTATTCTTAAGGAACGCCCTTTAGAATAGGATCAAAGTCATGATTTTTATTCGTTTATTTGTTCTGGATAATTTCTGGGCCTTCCTTAGTTTGTAAGATCATTTAAGAATCTGTTTAATGGTTTTTAAAAGCTTCTCTCCTTTACTAATTTTGAAAAGTGTTCGAAATAAGTCATAGCCATCACCATAGCTTAATTTTGGTTCTCAAAACCTCCTTTTTACATTGTCCTTTGTTCCCCTTTCCATGAAGGACATAGTCTGGGCCAAACCTTTGATTTTATCTTATATACAACAGCCTACGACAGTGTATATTTTGTTGTTGTGTGTTAACTGATTTACCATGAATAACTTGAGAATGATCAAAATCCTTGCTTTCACTTTGAGGAAAATCTGAAGCATAGTTGCTGGTTTATTTGTGGTTAAAACAATCTCATTAAAAAATCCCATTCCTTGTCATTTTACTCTCCTTGTTCTTATGATATGTAGTTTCTCAAAGTTGTCTTGCCTAACATGTTAAGCTTTTCTCTGCTTGAATTATGTGTTTGGATTTTCTATTTTGGTCTTCTTCAATTTTGAATAAGTGGTATTAGTCTAGCATGAAAGCCATGTGAATTTGTTATTAAGGTGATTTAAACAAATTGTTGCTGTTGATTCCTTGTTTACTTGCGAGCATGATTATGCCCTTGAGGTTGTCTCGTTAACTCGTTGTTACTCTGTTTCCTTTTGAATTTTGTTCTTCTTGGCTTAGAATGGATCAGTGTCCAAAAAGAAGGGTTGTTATACAAACCCCATTCGTAACTAATTCATTTTCCTCTGCTGGTTTGACATTTTCAATGAGCTGCTTGATCAAAATTTGTTGTACCTTTCCTGAATGAATTAATTGAAATCATCTTTGTTTTTTACTTTGGTTATCTGCATATGATTATAAATATGTTTGTCTAATCCGTTCTTCACTCTTCTTTGAATGAACACACATCCATAGAGTCCATTTGGACTCCATATCCTCTCATATGCTTCATTAGGTTTAAACCCAACAAATCCCTCCGAGTCAATCTTCGTCAAGCTAAAAATTAGGTGGATATGTACTAATATACTTCAGTATAGAAAGAAAGTGGCGAGTATACAAGAGTACACACTTGTATACGAGGGAACTTATGGAAAAGGGAAGCATTTATACATGCTTAGGCGGTGATATACAACGTATATACATGAACATGGAGAAAATGAGTAGTAGTATACAACAATATACGAAGCTGAATATACAGAGATAAAATGGATCAAAGTCCATTTAAACTGAAGTTCAGATCTGGACCAGCTTTTTAATGGGCCAGGGAGCCCATTTCATCTTGCTCTTCTCTCTTATTCAATTACTTTGTGACTTATATTGATTATTTGTACTAACTTTAACTTAATTAATTTAAATAGATCTCCTAAAGTATTGTAATTTTTAATTTTATCTTTGTTTTACTTTTCTTGTAATTTGTTTTGTCCAAAATCTTGTAACTTAATTAGCTTGGCTAAAAATGAAAGAAATTTGGACACTGTGTTAACCTTGCTGGAATTGGATCTTTCAAAAAATAAAGATGCTTTCTCACCCTATGCATGTACTAATTAGTGTTATTTAGGCTCACAAAAGACAGAGAAAAGCGTATAAGCGTAAAAAAGGAATTCTCTGATTTAATAGAGTCAGCAAGATCCGGGAGCAGGACCATAAGAACTTTAGCATTTCAAGTACCCGACGACACTTCACCCAGATTCGATCATCACGTCCGACAGCTCCTTGTCCTTTCTATCCGGAGGTTTGACCCAGCTAAACCTTGTTAAAGATATTGGGATGAAGATTGCGCTTTCTTAAGGATCCTCGCTAATTCAGCTCTTCAATATGCAAAATATGCTCACGTCAAGTTTTCATAAATTGGTCTAAAATATCTCTTTAATTTCTTCTACTTGTTTGATTGTGTTCCTATAAGAAAATTGTTTTAACTAAAAAGTGGAATTTTTCTCAACTTCATTTGATAAAGTTTTCTCTTCTTTTGAATTAATTTTTTTTATGAGTTCAACTCTTTCAAAATTAGTCATTTTCCTTTAAGTTAGTAAAAAAATTATTCTTTGGTCAACCGTTCTCCAAACAGACGTTCTTAAGTGCCTTAAAACCCTTCTTAAGACGTTACTTGAACCCTTACCCATTTTCTCTAAATTTTAAAGATTTATTTATGTTTTTTTAAGTCTTTGAAATTGTTTTAAGTTTTCTTAATTTCTTTATAAAAATTAAGTGGCGACTCCATTTTGTTTTAGAATTGTTTTGAATTTTTCTTTAAGTTTTGAAATAATTTCTAAGTTTCAAAACCATTTTATTTTCTTTTTTAAACAAATAATAATCTGAAAAGGGATAAAACACCAATTTCCATCATTTCAGATAGAGGTACGCAGTTCACTTCTAAATTTTAGGGCAGGTTGCACGAAGAGTTAGACACCCAACTCACTTTTAGCACAACCTTTCATCCTCAAATGGATGGATAGTAAGAGAGGACAATTTTGGTGCTTAAGGACATGTTTAGGGCATATGTGATCAACTTCGGTGGCCATTGGGACCCGTTCTTACCGATGTGTGAGTTCTCATACGACAACAATTATCACTCTAACATTTATATTGCTCCATTCGAGGCACTCTATGGGAGGGGGTATAGATCATCCATAGGATTGTTCAAGGCTGGTGATGTGAAACCTCTGGGTACTAATTTGGTAAAAGAAGCACAGGAAAAAGTGAGATTTATCCAAAGCAAGTTGTTGGCATCACAAAGCAGGCAAAAAAAGTATTCAGACAGAAAGGTGAGAGACATGTCATTCAGGGTTGGTGAACAAGATTTTCTGAAAGTGTCACCTATTAAGAGATTCATGAGGTTTAGGAAGAAAGGTAAGCTTAGTCCTCATTATATCAGTCCATTCGAGGATCTTGGTGATGTGGGGCAGGTAGCATATAGGCTGGCATCGCCATAAAGCTTGTCAGGGGTCCATCTAGTTTTCCATGTATCCATGCTTAAGGGATACTATGGGGATATAGATTACATTATCAAGTGGGATTCAATTTTTTTAGATAAGGATCATACTTATGAGGATGATCCAGTTGATATTCTTGATCGGGATATTTGGAAGTTAATGACAAAGGAGATTAGATTAGTAAAGGTTCATTGGAAGAATCATCCGGTTAAAGAAGCCACTTGGGAAACTAAGAAGTACATACGGGACAAGTACCCTCACTTATTTGAGGATCCATGTAATCTTTCATTTCATGACTTGGCTCATTTTTCTTGTTTGATCATTTGGGAATGAACAATGAGTAAATTATTATATGTTGAAATGACCTTTTTCGTCATTATGGGTGAGTCAATTGTGCAAAAAATTGGGTTAGAATTTTTTCAAAATTGGAAGTTAAAAATTTCAGGCTAGGCTAGTCTTGGATGAAATCCGAGAGGGGTATGGTCTAGTGCAATTTGGGAATTGATTGGGTAAAGGTAATAAAGTTTACTTTGATTTTATGTTAACTAAGATGATAAAGAATCTATAGGACTTTTTGGAAGTAAATTTGGGCAGGTAGAACTCTTGATATTGAACTTGACGTGAAGGAGTTAGTTTGGGATGTCATGGTTTAAGGGTGCATTGTAAAAGAAGCAAAAACTAGGAGAAATCCTGAGTTTCTATCTCGCCAATCTAGCTATAGTGGGTGGCAGGACGCTACGGGGCTACTGCTATAGCGAATAATTCCTGGTATAGCGGGAGTCAAAGTCAGTCAATCCCGCTATAGCGGGAAGATTCTGCTATAGCAAGGCCGTTATAGCGTGATCGGGCTGCTATAGCAGGGTAAATCACTGTTATTGCAAAAACTTCCCAAATGTTCATTATTTTAAAAATACATTTTGGGAAGGGCTTAGGCAATTTAGGGCAAATTTTCATCTGTTTTCCACCAGATTTCTTCATAAAGGTAAGTTATTTATCCCCATTAGCTAGTTTTTCAATTCCTTGACCTTAAAATCACTAGTCTACGAGTGTTGGAGTGGATTTAACTTAACCTAGCTGTAAATTCTGGTGCAAGAGGGCAAATTAGGTGTAAAACCTTTGGATTATAGTTAAAGGTGGATTATTTACTCTTGCATGACCATGATTTACTAATGTAACCATGAAATTGGTAGTGTAAGGTTAATTTATAGTGGGAAATCCCTAGAATTGGTGGGATGATCATGAAATTGTCCTTGGGGTTTAGGATTAGGTTGTAATCCTTCTTATTATTGGTCATATGGTTGATTATGTGTTTACATTTATGTTTTTAGACCACGATCAAGCCAAGGTTACAAAAAATGGGAAAGCTAAGGTTCAATAGAGCATTTCAGGCTTGGATTGAGGTAGATGATGGTTTAAATGTAGTTACAATCCAACTTGTGTTATGTGTACATGATAACTATTTCTTAGTATTGCTTGTACAATGCATATTCAAGGAAACTTAATGACTATTTGATATCCTAAGTGTTAATCACATGCAATGATTATTTAATTGAAAGCATGTTGGTTTTACAAGTATTATTTCTGTTATCATTGTGGTTGTGATTGTATTGATATCTATCATTATTGTGGAATGTACTAGTATTTGGACATCTCCATGGGATTTGTTGATATAAGGTTGACAGACACTTGATGTCTAGAATTTAGTACATGTACATAAGCTTGTCCCTTGCAGGTCATGGTTGGTGGTGACCATAAGACCTTTAGCAGGTGTGTACAGGTATTTAGTGAGTGTGACAGTTTCTTGAGTGAACTGGGAATTATGTGTTCTTCTTGATTATGTTGGTTCCTTGAGTTAACCGGGCTTAAATGCTTACTTGATATCCATGTTGATTCCACGAGTGAATCGGGCTTAACTGTTTACTTGATATCCACGTTGGTTCCTTAAGTCAGCCGGGCTTAACTGTTTACTTGATATACATATTGGTTCCTTAAGTGAACCAGACTTAACTATTTACTTGATATACATGGAGGTTCCTTTAGCTGACTGGGTTGATGTGCTTAATTGCTAAGGTAGTTTCTTTATTTAAACCGGGATGCATGTTAATTTCCATAGTTATTGTCTTAGGGATCCTTGGGTGATCCTGATGGCTTGCAAGATGTGACATAATTCGGTGTTGTCTATTACTTGTTTAGTTGGGACATATTTCATATGGTTATTGAGTCTGGCGTGTTGACTATGAGTCTTGTTGGTGGTCATAGTCTGACTTGACTTGTTATTCTTGTTGACTCATATTGACTAAAGTTCATGTTGTACTTGTTAAAAGATTAAGTGTTATGATCTTGGAGTAGAGTTTCATGATAGAGTATCAAGGTTTTCTTGTTGATATCTAAATAGTTGTGTTAACGTTGTCACTTGCTATAGAATGATCACTTGTTCACACACACATTCCCCAATTTTACTTTCTTGTTCAATAGAATGTGCATGCTTTTGTGATTTGATTGATGAAATTTAACAAATATCTATCTCCAATCCTTATGGGCTTCAACCCCGACTCTTAGTTGGGTACTTATTTTATGTATGACCATTTTCACCTCTTTCATTGAAGTGTATTTTTTGATATTATCACCCCTAAGGTAATGAGGACATAAGAACTAAATGATATACTAAGCATGCAAGGAGATAGAATAACCAAAATAGCACCACTAAAAAAAGAAACCACAATACAATAGACTTAATCTGCACATAATCAATAATCCACTAAAACCATACTACCTGCATAGTTCGTGTCCACTTCCCCTTCTCCTAACTTAAATTACACAATTAACAAACAATTCAACCTTTAAATAACAACTTACTCGGGCCCCCATACTATTTACATGTATCAACCATAATCATATAATAATGTATGCAATGCAATACAATCTGAACATAACAAACCACAATTTGAGACAACCTTACCTGTCGCGACCATACATCACCCAACTATAGCAAAAATAACCCTAATGATATATCAATGATAAATCACAGTTAGACCTACTTGCTTTTTACTTATCTTATATCACTATAGTACTACTAAATACACTAAGCCTCAGAGGTCCCACACACAGCTGGCAATAATAATTTAATGCCACAATATATAATATTATGTAATTCAATGTAATTATGATGACCCTTCTGGTCATCTTTGCCTTTACGTATTTATTGCACTGTTAGAGCCTTCCTGTAGTGGCTCCAAGTCATTTATGTCTTGCTGGGACTGGTGGTTTGGTGCCTTGGCCATTCGTTTGGTCATTTTAACTGTTTGCCTATTTTAGAGCTTAAATTTAAAATATCGTTGACTTTGGTCAACATTCTTAGCTAACATGCTCGGAATTGAATTCTGACAGTTCCATTAGCTCTAGAGCGATGAGTTTGGTTTAGTTGGACCTTTAGTTGAGGCCTGAGAACTTTCGGTGTGAGTTTTGTGTGGTTTTCTCAGTTTTCATGCCATTTGGAGTGAAAAGTGCAACTTTGGGTGACTTTCGATGATCGGAGTGTCGTATTCAAAATCCGACAATTCCATCAACTCCGGAATGTTGAGTTTGGGCTATGAAGGTCGTTGTTTTGGGTTTTGGATGAGCCGGACTCATTTCGAGCCTTTGAGTTCCTTTTTGTTAGTGTTGACTTGGGTCAATATTTATCCGAAATGACCTCGTATGGGAGTTTCGTCAATTTCGTTGAGTATGGAACGTCGTTTCCACTCTGTTAGCATTATTGGTTTTTGAATATCGGTTTTCAATTGTGCCCGTAAGACACCGTGGAGTGTTAGAGAAATTGCAGAAAAATAGTTACAGGCCAGCCTTCAGCGCAATCGCGCCAAGGCCAGCGCAATCGCACCTCAGTGCCTGCCAGCCTTCAGCGCAATCGCTCCCCTCTCAGTGTGGTAGCGCTGAGGTGCCTGCAACCCCTTCAGCGCTGTTGGCGCTAGCCATTTTACAACAGCTATATAAAGCTGGGTGTTCATTTTTCCAGCATTCTCTCTCACTTTTTCTCACTCTAAACTCTAAATTCTCTCCAACAATTTGCTCTATATTGATTCCAAGCCTTGGGAAGTCGATTGTGGGTGGATTTTCCGTACTTCTTCGCCGTTTGGTAAGCTCCCTCTTCTCTTAAAATTTCTTAAAGCCTCCATTGATGCCCTTCTCTAAGCTTGAATTCTTGCTTGTGAATTCTGGCCGTCCAGTTGGTGCATGCTCGTGGGAGTGGTAAATTATCCTTCTTGACTCGGGTTTTCGCCTTTGTGGTAAGTAATCCTTGCCCAATTTCCATTCTTTTTCATAAATTTCCACTTCTTAAACCCCAATCGTTGTAGGCTGATTTGACGCCCTTCCACTTGGCCAATTGTGCTTAAATTTGGAGCATAGGCTCTTGGCACCATTGAGGTTGTCGTGGCTCTTTTGGTTTCTGGTTTCGGGTTATGGGCCTTGTGGGCCTGCTTTTGACCCGAATATCGACCAGGCTACAATTATGGCAATATGGGTATCGTTAGACTCGTTTTAACGTTATATTCATGAATTTGATAGTTTGATTCTCGTTCGGAGCAGCTCAGCCTCGGATATCATCGTTCCCGCAGCTTCTCGTTGGACGACAAGTAGGTTATAGCTTAACTCCCTAGACTTCGCATATATCAGGTTAAATTGTACTAGTTCGCATCCTTGGGTTGGGTTATTAGGTTGGTACCACAGACCTTGACCACTTTTCCATGATTCACCCTATTTCTTTCCTCCATTGTGTGTAGTATTCCTATTAGTTGGTGTATTTATTACCCTTGTGACCCCATGAGGTCTTGTTGACTCTGGAACATAGAAGGTGGGATTATTGGGTATGTCCGCGAGTCCCAGACATAGAAATATCCTTCTAGGCTGGTTATGCTTACTGAGTAGCTTCGGAGCCTGTGCAGGGCCGTTAGGTTGATTGTGAGTTGTCGGGCAGCTATTTGTGATGAACATATGATTACCATGCATATAAAGAGGTTTTCTAAGTTTTATTATGGTTTTTGGCTTTGGGCCTACGAAAACTAAATTTCTAAACCTTGCATGGCCCCGGGGGCCCGTTTATGATGAAATTAGATTTGGAAATGATTTGACTTGATACGTGGATCTTCTTGTGGTAAAAAAAGGTTAAAAATATGTTTTTATCATGATTTGCTACTATTGCTAGACTCGACCAGGTCAGAGTGGTAGCTGAGTTTTCTCACTTATTTTAAATGACTTTAGGCTCAACTGGGTCGAGCTTCTGAGAGATTTTACTACTGTTTTAGACCCGATTGTGCCCGGGCACCCTTGGAAGGGTTTTTGAGACATATTTCTCATTGTTTTAGTGCTAGACAGGGTATAGGCATGCATATTTGAGACTTAGCCACTGGGTTGAACCCGAACTCGATTCCGGAAGGCACATTTTTGATTTCGAGATTTAGTATGGGGTACGGGACCTCTATGGACCTTGCCGCTCTGGGCCAAGGGCTTCGGGTCGCGTGTGATGGGGGGAAGGGTATATGGTGGAGTAGAGTTATACGGGCTGAGTCCTTCCATGGAACCTGTCTACTAGGCCCGATCGGCACCGAAGGAGGTACATACAGAGATTCTATTTCACCCTGAGGTCATCATGCATCATATCATCAATTGTTTGAGATACCACCCTTGTTTGCTGTTTGTTGATTGTATGCTCTGGTAGTATAGGATGCCGAAGGGTTTGTTTTCACTTGATTTTATTCCTCGATTGTAAGGGCGGCTGAGGGACTGCAGGTAGACTCTCTTTACTTAATTACAGATTTTTTCTCTACTACGGTTATAAGTGTAGAATTTGACTTGCTAGACTGTTACTTATGGATTTGAGAATTGGCATGGGTCGGGTGTTTATTCATTCTGTTTATCGAGCATGTCTACTTTATCCTTCTCTCCCATTCTATATACTTGAGGTTACCGGTATATCATCCCTTACTAGAGCTTATCTATATATACTATTTTTGCGAGGATCCCAGATGCGTTGTTCTCATTTTCACCTGTGCTTGCAATGTATATATTCTAATTGCTAGCCTTACTTATTGCTTTTTGTTGTCTTCCCTCTGGGCTAGTTCATATGTACTTTATCGTTGATTTATTTGACTGTTTATTTCTACTCTGTCTGCTACTGGCCTATAATACCTACTGGGTACCTTATGATTTGCATTTAGTGCTCACCCTACCCCACTACATCTTCTGGTGTAGATCCTGGTGTGGGCCATCGTTGTTAGAGCGCCGGAGACTCGTGTGGGAAGCTATTTTTGGATCATCCAGGCTGAGGGTGAGCTCTTGGCATTCCGAGTTTGACTTTAGTTTATCCTCGATGTATTTTGTACTCTTGTAGTTTTGGAGACATCATGTATATATGAATTTTGTACCTTTTGTACTCCTATTGTAGTTCGGCTCTTATACGCTTGATACCAGGTTTTAGGTTTGTTTAGCTTCCGCTTTGCATTTATATTATTACGGCTATCCAGTTTATTTATCTTGGTCCCTTGCTTCCACTTATTTATTTGTTCTTCCTCTTAAACTGTTAGAAAGTAGCCCATTACTAACCGTTTCAGGCTACGAGGATTGGTTCACCTAATGGGGGGTTGTAGGCGCCATCATGACCGAGAAATTGGGTCATAACAGCTTGGTATCAGAGCTCTAGGTACACTGGTGTCATCGGTATAGGAGCCAAGGTCTAGTAGAGTCTTGTGGATTGGGGCGGAGACATCTGTACTCAATCTTCGGGAGGCTATAGTGACATCTTAGGAAAATGGACTGTTCTTGTTCCTCTTTCATATGTAGTATCCTTGAAAGTTCCTAAAAATCTCACTTGTTCTGGCTTACACTTCCGCAGATGGTTTGTACGAGAGCTTCAGCTTCAGGCGGTAGAGAGCCTCCTGCCCCTACACCTCCGACTCCAGCTAGGGGTTAGGGTGGTCACAAGGGCAAGGCTAGAGGTCGTCCCAGAGCAGCGGCACCTTCTAGGGCTACCAGGTTTGATATAGAGCCAGAGTATGACTATGAGCCAGAGTTAGCTTCAGAGCATAACCATGTGGACCCGGGGATGGCCCAGGTACCACCATCTCCAGTGATAATTCCAACATCGGTTTCTATGTCAGCTTCAGCCCCAGCTCAGTCTTCAGATGTTCGGGGTTTACTTGTTCAGCTCTTGGGTATGATTGGGGAGCGTCCTTTTGAGGCAACACATGCATCCACTAAGGGGGAAGCCCTGGGTGTTAAGAGTTCAGGAGCGCAGCCTGTTCCTGCAGCTCCCCATGCTGAGGTTTTTCCAGTCCTATCGGTTGCCTAACCTCTTGCTCCTCGCCCCGCCATGACAGATGGGGAGCATAAGGCCTTGTTTAGGTTTCTGAGATTGGCACCATCGAGATTTTCTGGTACATAGGGTCAGGACACTCACAAATTTATCTCCACCTGTGAGGAGATGTTGCTTCACTTGGGGTTATTAGAGACTCACGAGGTTGGCTATACTTCATATCAGGTGGAGGGTCCAGCAAAGTTATGATGGAGAGCACAGGTTACTTGCAAGCCTTCTACATCACCTCCCTTGACCTGGTCTGAGTTTTATGAGGCCTTTATGTCTAAGTTCTTGCCACAGAGCGACATGGAGCGTCAGAGGGTGGAGTTCACTTGACTTTCCCAGGATTCTATGACTGTCTCAGAGTATGAGACCCATTTACATCAGCTTGCTCCGTTTGGGGCCATGATTATGCCTACTGAGGCTGATAGGGTTCGTAGATTTGCTTAGGGGCTTGTTACACTTGTGGTGTGGTTGGTCATTTTGGTAGAGATTGTCCCCAATAGGGTACAGTTCAGCTGGTCGAGCCATTGCGAGCAGTTCATCTTTTGGCTAGAAGGGGGTGGTCAGGCTAGGGGTAGTACCTAACGTGGCAGAGTAGGTGGTAGGGATGACGGTCGGGCAGGTAGAGGTCGTCGTTAGTTTTATACAGTCCCTGGGAGACCAGAGGCAGAGGCCTCAAATATTGTGATCATAGGGACGATCTGTGTATGTTGTCAGCCGGCCTATGCTTTGTTTGATCCTGGATCCACTTGTTCATATATATCTGCCTACTTTCTACCTTATTTGGGGTTAGCTAGTGAGCCATTGTCTATGCCTATTTTTGTTTCGACCCCAGTAGGAGATTCTTTAGTAGTGGATCAGATTGTGAGATCCTGTGTGATATCTGTTGGTGATTTGGATACTTGGGCTGACTTGATGATATTTGATATGTTAGACTTCGATGTGATACTGGGCATGGACTGACTATCCCCTCACTATGCAGTTTTTGGTTGTTATGCCAAGACCGTTACCATAGTCGTACCTAGTGTGTCTCGGATTGTGTGGCAGGGTTCTATTAGCCATGCACCGTATGGGATCATCTCTTGTCTTTGAGCTAGGAAGTTGATTTCCAGTGGGTGTCTAGCTTATATAGCATATGTCTGAGATACTAGTGTTGACCCTACGTCTCCTGAGTCTATTCCTGTGGTTAGAGACTTCCTAGATATGTTTCGTACCGACCTGCCAGGCCTTTCACCTAAGAGGGAAATTGATTTTTCCATTCAGTTAGATCCAGGCACCAGGACCATTTCTATTCCTCCCTACCGTATGGCTCCTACTGAGTTGAGAGATCTAAAGGAGCAGCTCTAGGATTTGTTAGCTAAGGGGTTTATTAGACCGAGTGTGTCTCCTTGGGGTGCTTCTGTCCTCTTCGTGAAGAAGAAGGATGGGTCGATGCGGATGTGTATTGACTATCGACAACTGAATAAAGTGACAGTAAGAATAGGTATCCGATGCCCATGATTGATGACTTATTTGATCAGCTTCAGGGTTCCATCGTGTTTTCTAAGATTGATTTGAGGTCCGGCTACCATCAGTTGAGGATTAGGGTTGAGGACATCCCTTAGACAACATTCAGGACACATTATTGCCATTATGAGTTCCTGGTGATGTCTTTTGGGTTGACTAATGCCCTCGCAGCCTTTATGGATTTGATGCATAGGGTTCTTATCCCGTACCTGGATATGTTCGTGATAGTCTTTATTGAGTACATTTTGATATACTCGAAGAGTAGGGATGAGCATGAGCAACATTTGAGGACTGTACTTCAGACTCTGAGAGATTATTGACTTTATGCTATGTTCTCAAAGTGTGAGTTTTGGATTGAGTCAGTTGCATTCCTAGGACACGTGGTGTCTAAGGATGGGATTAGAGTGGATCCGGGTAAGCTTTTTGCGGTTTGTGATTGGCCTAGACCTACCACTCCTACCTAGGTTGCCAGCTTTGATGGGTTAGCCGGTTACTACATACAGTTTGTTGAGGGATTTTCTTCCATAGCAGCACCCTTGACTATACTGACTAGGATGGATGTTCCATTTTAGTGGTCTGATCAGTGTGAGGATAGTTTTCTGAGGCTTAAGGCCTTATTGACTTCAACTCCAGTTCTGACTTTGTCGGTTGAGAGTCAGGGTTTCTTTGTGTATTGTGATGCTTCAGGGGTCGGTCTTGGTTGTGTGCTGATGCAGCAGGGTCGAGTGATAGCATATGCGTCGAGGCAGCTGAAGGTTCACGAGCGCACCTACTCCACTCATGACTTAGAGTTGGCGGCGGTAGTCTTCGCGCTCAAGATATTGAGGCACTATCTGTATGGAGTTCATTGTGAGATATTCACTGACCACCATAGTCTTCAGTACATTACGAGTTAGCGCGAGCTGAACTCAAAGCTGAGGAGATGGATTGAGTTGCTGAAAGATTACGATTTCACCATTCTATACCATCTGGGCAAGGAAAATGTGGTAGCGGATGCCTTGAGTCGGAAGACGGTGAGTATGGGAAGCCTAGCTTCACTTTCAGTTTCTGAGCGATCGTTAGCCTTGGACATCCAATCCTTGTCTAATCGTTTGGCTAGGCTTGACTTATCGGATCCCAACAGAGTTCTTGCTAGTGTTGAAGTTCACTCTACTCTAGTTGATCAGTTTCAGAGCCGACAGTTTAAGGATCAAAGTTTGTGTGACCTTCGTGATCAGGTGGTTCGGGGTGAGGTCAGCCAGGCTACCTTGGGTTCTGAGATTTTGAGGGTCGACTTTGTGTTCTAAGAGTTGGTGATTTAATACAGTTGATACTCCGTGAGGCACATTGTTCCAGATAGTTCATTTATCCTGGCGCAGCGAAGATGTATAGAGATCTTTGGCAGCTTTACTAGTGGGGTGGTATGAAGCGGGACGTTGTGGAGTTTGTATCTTAGTGCTTGAACCGTCAGCAGATGAAGTTTGAGCACATGAGACCGGGTTCCTTGATGCAACGACTTCCCATTCCTGAGTGGAAGTGGAAAGGTATTACTATGGACTTTGTTGTTAGTTTGCCTCGTCCTACTCAGAGGTTTTATTCTATTTGGGTGATGGTTGATAGGCTAACTAAGTCAACACATTTCTTGTCGGTTCATACTTGCTATGGGGTAGAGAGGTTAGCTCAGATCTACATTCGTGAGATTGTACGGTTGCACAGGGTCCCAACTTCTATCATTTCAGACCGCGACACTAAGTTCACATATCAGTTCTGGAGAGCTATACAGAGGGATTTTGGTACAGAGGTTCAACTTAGTATTGCGTTCCACCCTCCGACAGATGGCCAGTCCGAGAGGACCATTCGGGTCCTGGAGGACATGCTTCGGGCCTATGTATTTGACTTTGGAGGTTTATCGGATCAGTTTGTGCCTTTGGCTGAGTTTGCGTATAATAATAGCTTTCATTCGAGCATTGGCATGACACTTTTTGAGGCTTTGTATGGTAGGCGTTACATAATGCCCATTGGCTGGTTTGATGGGTTAGAGTCCAGACCGTAGAGTACGGATTTGCTTAGAGATTCCTTGGACCGAGTCTGTTTGATCCAGGATAGGCTTAGAGCGGCCCAGAGTAGGAAGAAGAGCTACGCTGATCGTAAACTTTGTGGCTTGGAGTTCAGTGTTGGTGACCTGGTTTTCCTTCGTGTATCGCCCGTGAAGGGCGTGATGAGATTTGGTCGGAGGGGAAAGCTTATCCCCAGGTTCATTGGACCATTTGAGATTCTGCAGAGGGTTGGTAGTGTTGCCTACATGTTAGCGTTGCCTCCGATATTTTTAGCTATTCACCTAGTGTTTCATGTCTCGATGTTGCACCGGTTTGTACCAGATGAGTATCATGTGTTGCATTGGGATTCGGTTCAGTTGGATGAGAGGTTATCATTTGTTGAGGAGCCGATAACTATTTTGGCCAGAGATATCAGGAGGTTGAGATCTAGGGAGATTTCGATTGTGGAAGCACCGTCCGGTCGATGAGGCTACTTGGGAGACCGAGAGTGAGTTGCGTGCTCAGTATCCACAGTTGTTCGAGCCTTCAGGTACTCCCTTCTTCTTGACTTTCGAGGAAGAAAGTCTTTTTAGTAGTGGATGTTGTGATGACCTTTTCGGTCATCTTCGCATTTATGCATTTATTGCACTGTTAGAGCCTTCCTATAGCAGCCCCAAGTCATTTATGGCTTACTGGGACAGGTGGTTCGGTGCCCTAGCCGTTCGTTTGGTCGTTTGACCATTTACCTGTTTTAGAGCTTAAATTTAGAATATCGTTGACTTTTGTCAACATTCTTAGCTAACGTGCTCGGAATTGAATTCTGACAGTTCCATTAGCTCTGGAGCGATGAGTTTGATCTAGCCACTTTTAGTTGAGGCCTGAGAACTTCCGGTGTGGGTTTTGTGTGGTTTTCTCAGTTTTCAGACCATTTGGAGTGGAAAGTGCAACTTTGGGTGACTTTCGATGATCGGAGTGTTGGATTCGAAATCCGACAATTCCATCACCTCACAATCAACCTATCGGCCCTGCACAGGCTCCAATCACTCTACAGCACAGATAACCAGCCTAAAATTATGATAACAATGTGTGCGACTCACATATATTCCCAAATAACCCACCATCTATGTTCCAACGTCTATACAAGGTCACACAGGACCACGAGGGTAATATTATCGTCTATAACAAATACTACACACAACGGAGGAAAAAAAATGAGTTGGACATGAAGGAGCACTCAAGGTCTGTGGTGCCAAGCTAATAAACCCAATCCAAGCATGCCAACTACTACAATTTTATCCTATATATGCAAAATCTAGAGAAGTTAGATTGTAACCTACATATCGTCTGACAACAATCTACTGGAATGACGATGTCCAAGCCTGAACTGATCCGAGAAGCTCTGAATGGAAGTCAAACTATCAAGAACATAAAATCCACGTTAAAACGAGACTAGCGATACCCATATCGCTATAATAATAGCTGGGTCAAAAATTGGGTTACCAGCGAGGCCATGGGCTGTGCAACCCGAAGCGAGAAACGAAAGAATGTACATTGAGCACCACACTCCCATGAGTGCATGCTCAAAGTATTGAGGGAATTTAACCAATGGAATTGGCTCAAACCAGCCAGCCAACTATAAGAACAATATAGGAAACATGGATGCGAATTCAACAGAATTAAGCGGATAAAACTCACCAATAATGATGGACGAACAATCATGGCAAAGGAATTTACACTCCAACACCAAGAATTGAAGCAATTACGAGATTGGGTGAGTTTTGGAGCTAAAAACAATGGTGGAACCAGATTTTGAAGTGAAGAAGATGAAGTGAAAAGTTTATATACTGCCCTTCATCGCAATTGTGAAGGGACCCCACGCGGACGTGATGAACACACTGGCCAGACCATCGAAATCATGAGGACTAGCCATGCAGTCGCGAAGAACAAGGGGGAGAAGGCTTCATGGCGGTCGCAATAAGGAACGTCACGATCACATAGAATAATGAAACAGGCGCTACATCATGGTCGCAAGGAAGGAGCTCACGATTGCGATTAAGGCCTGAGGCCTTCACCTGCACCAACAAAACCTACAATTTCTAAAGCTTTGATGGGGCATTCCTGGCACAATCGGAACCCGATACTCAAAAACCAATAATGCTTATAGAGTGGAAACGACGTTTCGGACTCAACGGATTTGATGAAACGTCCATACGAGGTCATTTTGGAAAAATATTGACCTAAGTCAACACTAACAAAAACTAACCAACTAGCCAGAATAAGCCCGGCTCACCCAGGACCCGAACCAACCACAAAGCTAACCCAAACTCAGCATTTCAGAGCTGATGGAATTATCAGATTTCAAATCTAACGCTCCGATCATGAAAAGCTGACCAAAGTTACACTTTTAACTCCAAAAGGCCTGAAAATAGAAAAATCAACGCAAAACCCACACCAGAAGTCCACAGGCCCCAACTAAAGGTCCAACTATACCAAACTCAACGTTTTGGAGCTAAAGGAATTGTCAAAATTTGATTCTGAGCACGTTAGCTAAGAATGTTGACTAGTGTCAACGAATTCCTAAGTTAAAGCTCTAAAATAGGGAAACAACCATAACAACCAAACGAACGACCAAGGAACTGAACTACTTGTCCCAGCAAGACATAAATGACTTGGGGCTGCTACAGGAAGGCTCTAACAGTACAAAAAAGGCACAAACATGAAAATGACCGGAAGGGTCCTTACATCATCCACTACTAAAAATGACTTTCATCCTCGAAAGTCAAGAAGAAGGAGGTACCTAAAGGCTCAAATAGTTGTTGATACTGGGCCCATATATATCTCTCGGTATCCTAAGTTGCCTCCTCAACTAGATGGTGCCTCCACTGAACTTTCACAACCGGAATCTCCCAAGATCTCAACCTCTTGACATCTCTGGCCACAATCGCAATCGGCTCCTCAACAAAGGCCAACCTCTCATCCAATAGAACCATGTCCTACTGCAACACATGAGACTCCTCTGGAACATACCCTCTCAACATCAAAACATGAAATATAGGATGCATAGCTTAAAACATCGGAGGTGAAGCTAACTGATAAGCAACACTTCCAACCCTCTGAAGAATCTTAAATGGCCCGATGTACCTGGGGCTAAGCTTTCCACGCCTACCAAATCTCATCACGCCCTTCATGGTAGATACACTGAGAAACACCAAGTCACCAACACTGAACACCAAAGTACTAAGTCTACGATCAGCGTAGCTCTTTTGCCTACTCTTAGCTGCTCGAAGTCTATCCTGAATCACTTGGACTCAGTCTAAGGAATCTCAAAGTAAATCTATACTCTGTGGCCTAGACGCTAACCTATCGAACCAACCAATCGGCAATCTGTAATGCCTACCATACAACACATCGAAAGGTGACATGCCAATGCTCGAATGAAAACTATTATTATAAGAAAACTCGGCCAAAGGAACAAACTGATCCTAAGAACCTCCAAAATCAAGAACATAGTCCCGAAGCATGTCCTCTAGGACCTGAATAGTCCTCTCGGACTGGCCATCTGTCCGAGGGTGGAAAGCAGTACTAAGCTGAGACTCTGTACCCAAATCTCACTGAATAACTCTCCAGAACTGAGATGTGAACTAAGTGCCATGGTCTGAAATAATAGAAGCTAGGACCCCGTGCCACCGAACCACCTCTGAAATGTAAATTCGAACTAACCTCTCTACACTATAAGTAGTTTGAACCAGCAAAATGTGCGCTGACTTAGTCAGTCGATCAACAATCACCCAAATAGAGTCAATACCCCTAGAAGTACGAGGGAAACTAACTACGAAATCCATAGTAATCCTTTCCCATTTTCACTCAAAAATGGGAAGTCGTTGCATCAAACCACCAGGTCTCATGTGCTCGAACTTCACCTACTTATAGTTCAAGCACCGAGATACAAACTCTGCTATATCCCACTTCATACTGCTCTACCAGTAAAGCTGCCTTAAATCTCTGTACATCTTGGCTGCGCCAAGATGGATAGAATATCTGGAACAAAGACCCTCACAGTGAATCAACTAAATCAAATCACCAACCCACAGAACACAAAGTCGACCATCAAACCTCAGAACCCATCTGAATCTAGAGTAGCCCAACTGGCCTCACCTCGAACCACCTGATCCCTAAGTTCACACAATCTCTAATCCGCAAACTATAGGCTCTAAATCTGATCAACTAGAGTAGAACAAACCTCAACAGTAGTAAGAACTCTATTGGAATCTGATAAGTTGAGCCTAAAAAAATGGTTAGCGAAGGACTAGATGTCCCAGGCCAATGGTTACTCAGAAACTTAAAGTGAAGCTAGGGTACCCCTTCTCACTGCCTTCCGACCCAAGGCATCTGCAACCATATTTTCCTTGCCAGGATGGTATAGAATAGTGAAATCATAGTCCTTCAATAGTTCAATCCACCTCTTCTGCCTTGAGTTAAGCTCTCACTGACTCGTGATGTACTGAAGACTATGATGATCGGTGAATATGTCGTAGTGAACCCCATATAAGTAGTGCCTCCAGATCTTGAGCGCAAAGACTACCGCTGCCAACTCCAAGTCATGAGTGGGGTAGTTGCGCTTGTTAAACTTAAGCTGCCTCGACGCATATTCTATCACACGACCCTGATACATAAATACAAAACCAAGACCAACCCAGAAAGCATTACAATACAGGGAAAAACTTTTATCCTCAACTGGTAAAGTCAATACAGGAGCTGAAGTCAATAAGGCCTTAAGCCTCTGAAAACTATCCTCGCACTGATCCGACCACTGAAATGGGACATCCTTCCTAGTCAACATAGACAAGGGTGCTGCTATGGAAGAAAATCCCTCGATGAACCGTCTGTAGTACCCTGCTAACCCATCAATGCTGCGGACCTCAGTAGGAGTAGTAAGTTTAGGCCAATCATGAATCACTGAAATCTTACCCGGATAAACTCTAATCCCATTCTTAGACACCACGTGTCCTAGGAATGCAACTGAATCAAGCCAAAACTCATTCTTTGAGAACTTGGTATAAAGCCGATGATCTCTCAAAGTCTGGAGTATAATCCTCAAGTGTTGCTCATAGTCATCTCTACTCCACTAGTATATCGAGATGTCATCTATGAAAATGATCACAAAGGAGTCCAAATATAGGCTAAGCACCCTGTGCATCAGATCTATGAAACCTGTGGGGGCATTAGTCAACCCAAAAGACATCACCAAGAACTCATAGTGGCCATAACGTGTCCTGAATTTTGTCTTAGGTATTTACTCCGCCCTAATCCTCAACTAGTGGTAACATGACCTCAAATCTATCTTTGAAAACACGGCTAAACCCTGGAGCTGATCAAACAAGTCATCTATGAACGACATCAGATACCTATTCTTCATAGTAACCCTATTGAGCTGCAGATAATCAATACATATCTTTATCGACCCATCCTTCTTCTTAACAAACAGAACATGAGCACCCCAAGGAGACACACTCAGCCTAATGAATCCCTTAGCTAACAAGTCCTAGAGCTGCTCCTTAAGATCCCTCAACTCAGCTAGAGCCATATGGTAAGGATAAATTGAAATGGGCCTGGTGCCTAGCTCTAACTTAATAGCAAAATCTATATCTCTCTCAGGTAGAAGGCCTGGCAGGTCGGTAACAAACACATCTAGGAAGTCTCTAACCACAGGAATAGACTTTGAGGAAGAAGAGTCGGCACTAGAATCTCATACATATGATAGATAAGCCAAACATCAGGGGGAAATAAAATTCCTAGCTTAAAGACAAGAGATGATCTCAGATGGTGCGCGGCTAATAGAACCCTGCCACACAACCAGGGATACACCAGGCATGCTATAGTAATAGTCTTGGCATAACAATCCCAAATCACATGGTGAGGGGATAACCAGTCCATGCCTAGAATCACATCGAAATCTACCATATCCAAAATTAGCATATCACCCCAAGTCTCCAAATCACCCATAACTATCACACAATATTTCACAATCTGATCTACTACTAAAAAATCTTCTACAGGGGTCGAAACAGACACAACCATAAATAACGGCTCACTAGCCAACCCCAAACAAGGCATAAAGTAGGCAAATACATACAAACAAGTGGATCCAGGATCAAACAATGCAAAAGTTGGGCGACGACAAACAAAAATTGTGCCTGTGATCACAACATCCGAGGCCTCTACCTCCAGTCTCCCAAGGACCATATAGAACTAGCGATGACCACCACCTGATCAACCACTATCTTTACCACCTGTCCTGCCCTGTGGGCCACCACCTCTACCCTGACTACCACCTCCTCGAGCCGGTGGTTAAACTGAGCAAATAGGCTGAGTTGACTCAGCAGTAGGCTAAATAGTACCCCATTGGGGGTAATCTCTCATAAAGTGACCAATAATACCACAAGCATAACAAGGCCCTGACGGCCTACCCTGCTGAGATGAACTAGCAAAACTCGTGTGGCCACCATGGCCAGATGCCCTAGAAGCTGCACCTCTTGAAGACTGACCACTATAGCCCTGCTGGCTACTCTGACCCTGCTCATACTGAGACCCACCAAAAGACTAAAGTAAAGCCTGAACCAATATACTAGACTAATCCTGGTGCTGCTGTGGTTGATAACCTCGGCCCCAGTGGCCTGAACCACTACCACCCTGATGAGAACCATTGTAGCCACCCTGATGTCGAGGCCTCTTATCCCTGGCCCTGGTGTTATAACAATGTAAATCCTCTACAGTACGGGCATAGTCCGTGATAGCCTTGAATGACTGACCACTAACAACCAATATCTCCGCTTGCTTTCTAAGCTCTATCCATAACCCCCAAAAAAACCTACAGACTCTGTCAGCTCGGTAGGTATAATCATGTCCCCAAATGGAGAAGGTTTATGGAAATGGGTCTCATACTCCGAGACGATCATAGTACCCTGTATAAGTCTAGTGAACTCCTCTCTTCGACGCTCTTTGTCACTCTCTGGTAGTAACTTAGCCATAAAGGCCTCATAAAACACGGACCAAGTCAACAGAGGTGACAATACTAGTCTGGAAGCAACTTGGGCCCTCCACCATAACTTAGCTGGTCCCTCTAGCTGATATGTTGTGTTTCCAACACCGTGAGTCTCCAGTAAACTTAGATGGTGCAACATCTCCTCACAGGTAGTAATAAAGTCATATGTGTCCTGTCAATAAGTACCAGCAAACCTCGGAGTTGCCAATCTAAAAAACCTATCCAACGCCTTCTGCTCCATCTCTATCATGGCTAGGCGAGGAGCAAGAGGCTGTGCAACTAATGGGACTGAAATAACCTTGGCACGGGGAATTGCAGTAGAAGGTTGCACTCCTGAACTCTGTGCACCAAGGATTGCCCCCTGAGCGAATGTATGTGCTACCTTAAAAGGCCGCTCCCCAATCATACCCAAAAGTTGTAATAGTAAACCCCGAATATCTGAAGACTGAGTTGGGGCTGAAGCTGGCACTAGAGCTAGTGGTACCTGAGCTTCCCCCTGGCACACATGCTGCTTGGGAACAAACTCTGGCTCATAATCATGCTCGGGCTTTATCTCAACTCTAGCAGCTCTAGCAAGTTCCACAGCTCGGGGACGTCCTCGACCCCTACCTCTACGACCTCCCCAGCCCCTAGCTGGTATCGAGGGTGTGAGAGTTGTAGGCTCGTCTTTGCCTGATGTTGACGACCTCGTACAAACCATCTGCGGAAGAATGAACTAGAACAAGTGAGATTTCAAGAAACTTCCAAGGACTATGCACGATGTAGAAGCAATAAGAGAGTCATATTTTCTAAGATATCACTATAGCCTCCCAAAGATTAAGTAAAGACGTATCTTCCCTAATCTGTAGGACTCTACTAGACATTGGCTCTTATACTGATGATACCGGTGAACCTAGGCTCTGATACCAAGCTGTTATGACCCAATTTCTTGGTCATGATAGCACCTACAACCCCCCGATAGGTGAAATAATCCCCGTAGCTAGGAACGATTAGTAATGGGCTACTAGCTAAAAAATAAGCGGAAGAACAGGTAATATAAGCGGAACCAAGGGTTATACGAGAAGAAAAGTAACAAAAGGAGTTTATAAGGAAGCAAAAACCAACCCAAGAACTGGTATCATAGTATATAAGTGCCAGAACTACATATAAGGAGTACAAATGATCTAAAATAATATATACATAATGTCTCCGAGTAGTAACAGAGTACAAAATACAAAAGATAAACTAAAGTCAAGCTCCAGTCGCCAAGAGCTCACCTCAGTCTGGATTGTCAAAAAGTCTCCTCGCATGAATGTCTATAATCTAATAGTGGGCCCACACTAGGATCTGCACCAAAAGATGCAGAGTGTAGCATGAGCATCAAATGCGAAGAAATTTGTACCCAGTAGGTATCATAAGGCGACTGGGCACATATAAGATAAAAGAGTAGTAATAAGCAGAGTAGACGCAACTAGTCACAAAAAGCAACAAAGAAGTACATGGAAGCTAGCACAGAAGGAAGACAACAGAAAACAACATACATGGCTAGATAAAGAATATATATTATAGACACAAGTGAAAGTAAGAAATGGCGCACCTAGGATCCTCGCAATAACAATATATATAAGAAGTTTTAGAAAGACAGGCGGTATATCTATAACCTCAAGTAAAAATAGAAGAAGGAAATAGAAAATAATAGCATGCTCAAATACAAGAATAAGAACCAAGTCAAGATACAAGTACTACCTTCAATAGCCAAAATGCAGTAAGAAAACAACATAAGGAATAATAACTCAACTAAGAAATAATAAGCCTACCTACAGTCCCAACAGGCGCCCATACACCCAAGGAACACAAACAAGTGAAGACAAACCCTCTGGCATCCCAACTACTAGAGCGTACACTCAGCAAATAGCAAACAAGAGGGGACCTCACACAAATGAATGGTATGATGCATGATGATATCAGGGTACAATGGTAAATCTGTATGTACCTCCCCCGGCACCTAAAGGGCCTAGCAGGTAGGTAACACAGAAGGACACTGCACGTATACCTCAACTCCACCGTATACCTCTACTCCAGCAAATGCACTCTAAAGCCCTTGGTCTAGATTGGAAAGGGCCATGGAGGTCCTCGACCACATACTAAATCTCAATCTCGAAAATATCATCCAGAGTGGGTCCAGATCAAAGATGGTAGCTCAAAATCTCTAATATGCATGCCCAGACTCTCTCTAGGTCTAAAATAGTAAAATAAGTCTTAAAACCCCACCAAGGGTCCTCGAGCATAATCGGGTCTAAAATAGTAGTAAAATAGCTCTAGTGCTTGGTCTGACCGAATCTAATATCATCTCAATTTAATAAAAAACCAATCTAGCACTATGTCCCTGTCGAGTCTAGTAGTAGTAAGAAAGCTGTGATAAATCAATCTTCTAACTCTTTTACCCCAAGAAGATCCACAAAGTCATTTCCAAAACCATTTCAAAGTCATTACAGTCGAAAACAGGCCCTAGGGCCAGTAAAAGTTTAGAAAACTAGTAGTAGTAGCCCGAAGCCCCAAACCATAGTAAAATATGGTAAAACTCCCTTTATATGCATGGAAATGACATGCTCAATCACAAATAGTATCCCAATGGCTCACAATCAACCTATTGTCCCTGCACAGGCTTCAATCACTCTACATCACAGATAACTGATAATGCTCAAATTGTGCTCCCCATGTTGGAGGTCACGGAGATCATCAGAGAAAAAACACATTTATATTCCCAATAGACGTCGAGGTTGTACCCACAGAGAAAAATTCAATCGCAATCGAGCTAATAAAGAATCCAAGAAACTTATTAAAGTTCAATTAACGAAAGGGGGAAGAAATATCAAAAATGGGGGTTTTAGACTAAAACTAAATATAAAAGAAAATCAAATAAAATATAGATTGATCAATGGCTTTCACCTTGCTTTCGCTAAGTAAGGATAACAAGGGAGCCTTGGGAATGGGAATTTAATTCACAAGACCTGCACCCGATTGACACATGGGTAGTATTGGCTAAAGGTGCACTTAACCATCTTTCGACCAATCAAGCAACAATCCTCATGGGTTCTATTGAACCACCACGAGAAAGAAATAACCAACAATCACTTGGCTTAGTTGGGTTATCTCTAACCCCAACTCTTAGATGGGAGTTTTCAGCAACCAAACTATCTGTAGCCTTGGTCTAGAGTGGAAACCCCAAATCCTAAATATTGAATCTTCTCAAATTTAGGGAAATCCTCTCTCAAGTAACAACCCAAATTAGAAAGCTAAGTCATGTTTGCAACCATTGACTATAAATTCAAGCATGGAGGATTCAATAGACCAAAATTATCAAACAAGAGCAAAATATATATATGAATTCATTACCCAAGCAAGTATTATCTCTAATACAGACCCAAATCTCAATTCAACAATTACACCAATGAAATAACAATTAAGAACAAGAGTTGAAGAATGGAAACTAAAGATTTTACAATAAAGGGCATCCAAATCTTCACTTTGTGGTGTTGGTTGATGAACTTGCTCTCTAAGCTTGCCAAAAATTGTGGGAATAGCCAAAGATAGCTTCCAAAATAGCTGAGGAGTCTTTTGTATCAACTAGGGTTTCCACCAGGGTGAAATGTCATTTCTTCCCATTTTCATGTTCAGGTACAGTGAAGCGCCATCGCGCTAATGCAGCGCTATCGCGCTCAAGGTACTCATACTGGTCAACTCCATTGCACTGTCTTGGCGTGATCTCACCCTTGTCTTTGACTTGCATTGACCACTTCTCTTTATAGCGCTATTTCACCATTCCAACGCCATCACGCACAAGCCTGTCATCCGCCTTCAGCTCTATTGACGCCCTTTCAGCGCGATTGCACTGAGTTGCCCAAAATTCAAGAATTTTCTCCATATTGACTTATTTTCATCCGATTCCGCACCGACCACTTCTAAATCACATACACCTGTATAATAGAAGCAAATCATGTCAAATGCACTATTTTCTCTCAATTGGGATGCAAAAGTGTAAGCTTAAAGGTTAAATAATTTGGTAAATTATTGACTTATCAATAACTAGCCTAAAATTATGATAACAATGTCTGGGACTCATAAGCATTCCCAAATAACTCACGATCTATGTTCCAGAGTCAATACAAGGTCACACAAGACCACAAGGGTAATATTATCATCGATAACAAATACTATACATAACAGAGGAAGAAAATGAATTAGACATGAAGGAGCGGTCAAGGTTTATGGTTACAAGCTAATAAATCCAGCCCAAGGATGCCAACTAGTATAATTTTATCCTATATATGCAAAGTCTAGAGAAGTTAGACCGTAATCTATATGTCATCCGACGACAAGCTGCTGGAATGACAATGTCCAAGCCGGAACTATTTCGAGAAGCTCAGAACGGAAGTCCAACTATCACGAACATAAAATCTACATTAAACAAGACTAGCAATACCCATATCGCTATAATAATAGCTGGGTCAATTTCTGGTTTCCGATAGGCCCGTGGGCTATGCAACTTGAAGCCAGAAATGGAAGAACGTACAATGAGCACCACACTCCCATGAGTGCATGCTGAGAGTATTGAGGGAATTTAACTAAGGGAAATAGCTCAAACCAGCCAGCCAACTATATCAACAATATAGAAAGCAAGGATGCGAATTCAACGAAATTAAGCGGATAAAACCCGCCAATAATGATGGAGGAATGATCAAGGAAAAGGAATTTACACCCCAGCACCAACAATTGAAGCAATTACAAGCTCTGGTGAGTTTGGAGCCAAAAATAATAGGGGAACATGATTTTGAAGTGAAGAAGAAGAAGTGAAAAGTTTATATACTGCCCAAGGGTCCTTCATCGCGATCGCGAAGGGATCCCACATGTTCTTGATGACCATGCTGGCTAGACCATCGCGATCGCGAGGACTAGCCACGCGGTCGTGAAGAACAAGAAGGGAGCAATCTTTATCGCGGTCGCAACAGGGAATGTCAGGATCACACAGAATAAGGAAACAAGTGCTATATCATAGTCGCGGGGAAGAATCTCAAGATCGCGATTAAGGCATGAGGCCTGCACCTGCAACATCTAAACCTGCAATTTCTAAAGCTTCAACAGGGCATTCCGGGCATAATCGAAACCCGATCCTCAAAAACTAATAATGCTAATAGAGTGGAAACAATATTCCAGACTCAATAGATGCAACTAAACTTCCATACGAGGTCATTTTTGAGAAATATTGACCCAAGTTTACACTAACAAAAACCAACCAATTAGCCAAAATATGCTCGGCTTACCCGCGACCTGAACCAACCACCAACCTAACCTAAACTCAGCATTCTGGAGCTGATGGAATCATCAGATTTTGAATGTGATGCTCCGATCATTGAAAGCTGACCGAAGTTACACCTTCAACTCCAAAAGGCCTGAAAATAGAAAAAGCAACACAAAACCCACACCAAAAGTCCTCAGGCCCCGACTAAATGTCTAACTAGACTAAACTCAATATTCAAGATCTAATGGAACTGTCAGAATATGATCTTGAGAATGTTAGCTAAGAATGTTTACTAACATCAACAAATTCCTAAGTTAGAGCTCTAAAATAAAAAAACGGCCATAACAATTAAATGAATGGCCAGGGCATCGAACTACCGATTCCAATAAGCCATAATAGTCTTGGGATCACTACAGGAAGGCTCTAACAGTCCAAAGAAGGCGCAAATGCAAAAATGACTGGAAGGGTCATTATAAAAATATACTCTCAAATTTTTAACCAAAGAGATTAGGTACCATGTATAATTCGACTATTATTAGATATGTTGTTCCTTGAAATATCTCTGTCAAAATAGTATATTAATTATAATGGTTCTACATCTTGTTATATTCATGTGGAAGATTAGGGGATGTCATGATAATAGGCAAAAATTTGTATGTTGTGAGGTGATACAAGTTTATCATTTCTTCCTTTATACTCCCTCCATCTCATATTAGTTGGTCACATTCCCTATTACACGCTTGTTAAAAAATCATAAATAATAAGGTTATTTTATTAATTCACCTCTTAAAAAACATCTTTGGAACTTTACAAACAATTTTGAACACTATCAAAAAGAATTAATTGCAAGGGTAATATAATTTTTTTTTATTAATTTCTCTCTATTTTGTAAGGTACAACTATTTTTAGTAAAATGACCAACTAATATGAAGCAGAAAGGGAGTATTGCATAGTGTTTTGAAATTGTTATCTATGGAGCACTATACTAGTCTTGGAACAAGAGATAAGCATCTCTCTTAGGTTGGTCTTGGGAACTTTGACATGTATTTACATGTATTGTTGATTGTCATGTATTACTTCCTTCCATTTCATTTAACTTGGTCCCTATATTAAAAATATATGTTTCATTTTACTTGTCCATTTTTATAAATCAAGGGAGTTTTTTTTCCCATACTACCTTTAGTATTAAGTAACTACATAAAGTAATAGCAGTCAAATTTAGAATTCTAAAGTATCATTAATAAGGTTAGATTTAGTAAAATACTCCTCTAATGAAATTTTTCTTAAGAGATATGTCAGATCAACAAGGGTCAAGTAGTAATATAAAATGGAGGGAGTATAATATTTAACAAGAGAAAAAGAAGTAACTAATTTACTTGCTATGAAACATAAGGCAAGAAACACCGATTACTGGAAAAAAACCCAGTTGATGGCTCCAAAGTAATGCTTATTTATTCCGTGTTATCCTTACTCCATAAATTCAGTTTATTGGGGGGGTAGGGATTGCTCTTTATAGTTTTTGCATTATTGTAATAAAGCAAGTTATTTATACATTAGTTAAAAATGAAGAACTGACAATTTTTGGCAAGCCCTGAGTTGGTCACTGATAGGCAGTAAGAGACTTTTCTCATTGTCTTGGATCATTTTATTTATCCAAGATGATAAATTAAAGATGAAGTAATACATCATGCTATACATTGAACATCATATCAGAAAGAGTGTTGAATATATATTTTCATTGTTCGTGGAACAATTTCTCCAAAATATATTTTTGAATATATTACTAATAGTTGAAGAAAGAAATCACAATGAAAGCAAAACCGCTACAACCACAATCAAACAACTAATACTCCTTTTGAGGATTTTAAGAATGTTATTATAAAGATTTACTTTTGAGTTACTTTATTTTTAAAGATGTTATTATTGATGCCTTAACCTATTTTCTCTATTTTTGAACTATAGAAAAAAGACTAACAATGTCGCTTCTTTGATAGGGTTATAGTATGCCTAAACATATTATTTTAATTAGAATTTTGGAACTATGCCTACCAACATCTATTTTTTAGCTTCTATGTTGAAAAAACAATTCTCTTAATACTTACTCCATAATTTTTTTGTATTTTTAATTGTATAGTGAATGTGATTAATGTTCTTGCATCGAGAAGGGCGTGGCTTGTGTGTTTTATTTTGTCAAGAATGTTATTGATGAGTACTATATTTTATTCTTCCATGCCTAAGTATCTACTCAAAGTTTTTTCCTCATAATGTTAATGTTCTCTTTACAAAATTAACTATTTATTACTATATTATTCAAGATACACGTGCAACACACGTGTCATAGAACTAATTAATATAAAAATATAGATGAATAAGTGTCACGACCAGATTTCTCGGTCATGATGGAACCTACCATCCCCCAGTAGGCAAACCAATTTCCGTAGCTCGGAATAGTTAGTAATGGGTTACTAGCTAACAACTAAGCGGAAGAACGATATAATCAAGCAAAGGCAAAGGAACAAGATGAAAAGATAGATAACATGAATATATAAAAATATGCGGAAGCTAAACCAAATCCCAAAATCTGATATCATAGTATAGAGTCGGAACTACATATAAGAAGTATGAAGCATCCAATATAATATATATACAATGTCTCCGAGTAGTAACAGAGTATATAATATAAAAGATAAACTAAAGCTAATCTCCGGTCGCTAAGAGCTCACCCTCAATCTGGATAGTCCAAAAGATCCCCAAAGCACGAATCCCACAATCTAGTGGCGATGACCCACACCAAGATCTGCACTAGAAGATGGAGAGTGTAGTATGAGCACCAATTGCAAAGTAAGCGGTACCTAGTAGGTATCATAGGCCGACTGGGCACATAAATGATAAAGAATAGTAATAAGCAGAATAGAAAACAATTAGTCATAGAAGGCAATGAATAAGTATACAGAAGCTAGCACAGAAGGAATACAAGCAGGAATAACACATATGGCTAGCTAAACAAATACACATTACAGGCAAAAGAAAGAAACACGTACCCAGGATCCTCACAACAATAAGTATATAAAGAAGAGTCTAGAAAGTAGGTGGTATACCGATAACCTCAAATGGATGAAAAAGGAGAGAAAAGATAACGATAATCATGCTTGAATACAAGATACAATAACCCCAAATAGACATACAAATCTCAAGTTAGAATCCCACCGTTAAAAGCCCAAAAGCAATCTTAACAATCTCCAATCTCACTAGAAACCATAACAAGAGCCAATACCGCGATATAATAACAATAAGTCTAAGTATAATCCCACGAAACCTATACACCCAAGGAATACAAGCAAGGGAAGAAAAACCCTCCGGCAGCCCATACTACCGGAGCATACAATCAACAAATAGCAAACAAGGGTGGAACCTCACACATATGAATGACATGCTATGATATGCCAAACCAAGTGTCACCGTAGTGTCAGTATGTTACCCCCTCCGGTGCCTTAAAGGTCCCATAAAGGCGGGATCCATGAAAGACTTCTCCCGAGTACATCTACTCCGCCATACACCCCTACCCCCAGTCACCTTTTTGCTGGTAGAACTTGGTCCAGAATGATAGGGTCCAGGAGGTCTACTCGTAGACCAAATACTATACTCTAACCTTAAAATATAAGTCCAGAGTGCCACCAGATCCAAACTAGTACTCAAATGCTCGAAATGCATGCCTGAATTTCATCTAGGTCTAAATCAATGAAATAAGTCTCATAAATCCCCTTTCAAGGGAGGTGGGCGTATTCGGGTCTAAAACAGTAGTAAATCAAGCTTGATGCTCGGCTTTACCGAGTCTAATATCATTTCTCATCCATAATAGGGTCAATCTAGCACCTCGATTCAACCAGGTCTAATATATAGTAGGAAAACTGTAGCAAATCTTTCTTTTAACCTTTCTTACCCCAAGAAGATCCATTAAGATGATACCAAGCCATTTCATAATCATTTTTTATCGAAAATGGACCCCAATGGCCATGCAAGGTTTGGAAATCATCAATAGAAGGCCTGAAGCCAAAATTATAGTACAATCACGAAGAAAATCCTTTTATATGCATGATAATGGCATGCTGAATCACAATAAATATCCCAACAGTTCACAATCAACCTATCGGCCCTGCACAGGCTGCAATCATTCTACAACATAGATAGCCAGCTCTACAATAATAATAACGATGTCCGGGACTCACAGACATTCCCAAATTCCCACCATCTATGTTCCAGAGTTAATATAAGGCCTCACAGGACCACAAGGGCGAATAGAGCATATAAGTCAAATACTACAAACATCGGAGGAAGGAAAGTAATCGGACATGAATAAAGCGGTCAAGGTCTTTTGTACCAACTAGTAAACCCAACCCAAGGATGCCCATTAATACAATTTTTCCTATATATGCAAATTCTAAAGAGTTTAAACCGTAACCTACCTGTCGTCCGATGACAAGCTTCTAGGACAATGATATCCAAGCTCGAATTGCTCTGAGAAGCTTCAAATGATGATCAAACTATCACAGTAATAAATAATATATCAAGACAAATCTAAAGATACCCATATCACTATAATAAAATCCGAGCCAAAATTAGGGTCATCGACGGGCCCGCAGGCCCTGCACCCCGGAATCAAAAACAAAAAGAAGCACGATGACCATAATGATAACAAGAAGACAGGCTCCAAAATTAAGCAATTTTGTCCAAGAAGAAGGGACCAAAACAGACCATGCAAGAGAGGGTTTAAAGTTGGAATTTAAGAAGAATTATCGGAATTAGAGCAAGAAAGCTTACAAAAACGATAGCATCACGCCAAGGAAACGAAATCACAGAATTTATGGAACATTCAACTCCAAGGAGGAAGATTCTTCAAGGGAGAAACAAAGCTTTTAGAATTTATAGCCATGGAGGTTCAACAATAGAGGAAAAAGGGAAATTGGGGAAAGAGACTTACCAAAGAAATCAAGGGAGCAAGCTTTCTCTTTAATGGAAAGAATTCCACAGGCTTGGAACTCTTTTAAACACTTGGTAGGAGAGAAAATGGAGTTTAGGATTTATAATAATGAAGGTACAAAGCTGGAAAATTTAAATGTCAAGATATATATAGCTGATGGCCGGTGGTTAGTGCTATCGCGCCAAACCAGCACCATTGTGCAAAGGAAGGGCCGGGCGCTAAGGACCCATCGTGCCTGAAGGGCGCTATCGCGCTGGCCGGCTGTAGGCTCTAAGGCGCGATTGCGCTAGCCTTGGCGCGATTGTGCTGAAGGCCAGGCCTGCACTAAAATCTGTAACTTTTGAAAACTCCACGGGGTATTTCGGGCATAATCGGAAATCAATATCCAAAAACCAAAAATGCTAATAGAGTGGGAATGACGTTCCGGACACAATGGAATCGACAAAACTTCCATATGAGGTCATTTTGGAGAAATGGTGACCCAAGTCAATGCTAACTAAAACCAACCAACTAGCCAAGATAATTTTCTATGAATTATCGTATATTTAAAAAGTTATATATATTTTACCACGAATATATGCAATACCCGAGTATAAAATAATTTAATATTATGTGATCCCACCCTTTTACACGTGGGTCTATGATAAGAGTCACTTAGTGACTTTTCATTTTATATATGACATGTGCTAGTATAGTATGCATAAAGGAGATTTCATTAGCAAATGATATAATCATCACTTTTCAAAGTAAGTTGCTGAAGGATTTGTATATATGTATAAGTCATTCCCCCCCACTATTTCTCTGATGAGAATTTTTCTTACAAAAGGGCGATGAAGCTATGCTACTGCTAGTTAAATTTATTTTTCTTTTCGTGAAAGGAGTATTTTATGGGATTGTATTTTGACGCTATAATTTTATCACTATAATAAAAATCAAAGATCTTTATCAAGTTATTCAAGTTCGAATTTGAGGTTGATTTCACTTCGGAGCTTCTCGAAGCGGTTCAGACTTGGACATCGTTGTTCCAGTAGCTTGTCATCGAACGACAGGTAGGTTACGGTTTATTTTCCCTAGACTCCGCATATATAGGATAAAATTGTATTAATGGGCATCCTTGGGTTGGTTTATTAGGTTGGTACCACAGACCTCGACCGCTTTATTCATGTCCGCCTACTTTTTGTTCCTCCGGTTGTTTGTAGTATTTGCCGATAATTTTATTTACCCTTGTGGTCCTGTGAGGCCTTGTTGACTCTGGAACATAGAAGGTGGGATTTTGGGAATGTCCGCGAGTTCCGGGCATAGAATTATCCTTCTAGGCTGGTTATGCTTGCTGAGTAGCTGTGGGCCTGTGCAGGGTCGATAGGTTGATTGTTAGCTGCTGGGCAGCTATTGTGTGTGATCATACCATTTCCATGCATATAAAGAGGTTTTATCCATGTTTTACTATGGTTTTGGCTACGGGCCTACTGGCACTATTTTCTAAACCTTGCATGGCCCGGGGGCCCGTTTGATGGAAATAATTTGGAAATAGTTTGATTTAACTTGTGGATATTTCTGGATAAAAGGAAGTAAAATTATGTTTAAAATCATCAGTTTTACGATTATCGCTAGACTCGGCAGGGCCGGGGTGCTAGTTGAGTTTTCTTGTTACTTGAGATGATTTTTAGCCTCGGTCGGACCGAGCACCTGAGATGACTTTTTACTCTTTAGACCCGGTTATTCCCGGGCACCCTTGGAGGGGTTTTTGAGATATTTTCCTACTACTTTAGTCCTTGACAGGGTCTGGGCATTGCATACTCGAGACTGGGTCTCTATCCTGATACCGGACTTGCTTCCGAATGACATGTTCTGATACTGAGTTTTAGTATGGGGTATGGGACCTCCATGGACCTTTTCATCCGGGCCAGGGGCTACGGGCTGCGTGTGTAGGAGGAGGGGTATACGGTGGAGTAGAGGTATACGGGCAGTGTCTTTCCATGGAACCTACCTGCTGGGCCGGATCGGCGCCGGAGGAGGTACATACAGAGATACCATGGCACTTGAGATCTTCATGCATCATATCATTCATTGTTCGAGGCTCCACCCTTGTTTGTTGTTTGCTGATTGTATGCTCCGGTAGTATGGGATGCCGGAGGGTTTGTATTCACTTGTTTGTGCTCCTCGATTGTATGGGCGGCCGGGGGACTGTAGGTAAACTTTTGCTATTTACTTACAGAATTGTTCCCTGTTGCGGTTAAGTATGAAATTGGTTACTGCTAGACTGTTAGTTTCTGGATTTGAGATTGATATGATTAGTTGAGTTTGATTCATGTCTCTGAGCATGCCTATCATTACTCTTTCTCTCTTCTTCTTACACTTGAGGTTACCAGTATACCGTCCATTTCGTAAACTTATTTTATATACACCGTTATTGCGAGGACCCCAGGTGCGTTATTTCTTACTTTCACCTGTGCCTACGGTGTGTATATTCTGCTTACTAGCCTCACATGTGGTTATGTTGATTTCCCTCTGGGCTAGTTCATGTGTACTGATAACGCCCAAACTACACCTCGAATTAACGAAGCGTAAGCGGTCGTAGTCAAGTAAAGAACCCAACAAGGTTGGGGTCGAATCCCACAGAGAATATGGTGAAGATTAAACCATTAGTGAAGTATGTGACTAGTCGTCAATCGTTTCCAGTAAATAAAAGGGGGGGTTTTGTAATCAACGTGTAAACAAAACAAATAATAAACGTGTGAGTTTTAATCAATATGAGAGAATGCGAACTAGGGACGTGTTCACCATGGTGTTGTAACAATCGATTCTAGGCGTTACAGGGTTCTTTCTATATGCGTGTCACGATGTGATTGCGTCAATGGTATCGTCTAAACGTCTCTCGACCAAATAAACAAATTTCCTTTTCTATTCTCTCGACCTCGAAAAAATGTGCTTTTTAGATTTCAATCCTAACATCAAGTAGATTAATCCAGTTACGTCATTAATCATTAAGACGAGAGTTGGTAGTCTCGAATCCTTGTCGTTAATCAAGTTTCCCGGTTTTAATCTCTTTACTCAAGCAAATTAAACCTAGGCATGTTCTAATATTTGCAACCACTAGAAAACGTGACATAAAGTATGATTAACAACGTGACTACATGTAAATTGAACCCGTCGCTACCCGGAATCTATATTTTTACTTTAGCCATGGCTCCCACAACCCTAGTTGCGGGAGTTTTAGTTACTCATGCTCGAAGAATAAAAGAAGAAATTCATAATAAAGGAAAGAAGATTCTTACAATATGATGAAAATACCCTTCAATAATCCAAGAACAAGAAAAACCAAGAACTCAAGAACGAATCAAGAACACGAATTCAAGAATACGAAAAAGTGTTGTTGCTCTCAAAAACGACTAAAAACTATGCTAAAACTATTGGGTGAACAACGTAAAATAAAACCTAACATAGGGTATTTATAGGAGTCAAAGAAACCAAATCCAAAACGGGTTAGGAGTCCTTCACGCGGACAGCCGCTGGCGCGCTACTGCCTTGGTGCGACGGTCAGGCTGACGGACCGTCACAGGGTTGACGGACCGTCGCCTGGACCGTCAACTTTAGGCAGTTGCACTGCCTCCACGCGACGGTCTCTGTGACGGACCGTCACTCAGGCCGTCACTCTTAGGCAGAATCCTCTTTTTCTCGTATTTTCTTCCGTTTCCGTGTTTGTTCCTATTTCCTGAAAATACAACATAAAAACATCAAAAACGACAACGGTTGCTTGAAAACGTACGATTGTTCTTAGCTAAAAGGAGTCGAAAATGACGTAAAATGGCGTCACATCATGTACCTTTCATTGATTTCTGTGACTGCTTGCTTCTATTCTGTCTATTACTACCCTTTTATCTTATATGTGCCCAGTCGGCCTATGATACCTACTGGGTACCTTATGCTTCGCAATTGGTGCTCACCCCTACCCCCTGCATCTTTGGGTGCAGATCCTAGCGTGGGCCATCGCCGTTAGATCGTTGTGATTCGTGCTTGGAGATCTGTTGGGGACTACTTCAGGCTGAGGGTGAGCTCTTGGCTATCGGAGCTTAGCTTTAGTTTATCTTTTGCTTCATGTACTCTATTACCATTCAGAGACATCTGTATATATTATTTTGGATTATTTGCACTCTATGTAAGTAGTTTGGGCTCTATACTATGATACCAGGTCTTGGGGTTTGGTTTAGTTTCTGCATATATATATATTTATAGTCCTTTTATTTGTTCTATTCGTCTTGTTCTCTTATTTGTTAGATAGTAGCCCATTACTAACTGTTGTGGACTACGGGGATTGGTTCACCTACCGAGGGTTGTAGGTGCCATCATGACCGAGAAATCAGGTTGTGACAACTTGGTATCAGAGCGTTAGGTTCACCGGTGTCATCGGTATAGGAGCCACTGTCTAGTAGAGTCCTGCGGATCGGGGCAGAGATGTCCGTACTCAATCTTTGGGAGGCTACAGTGGCATTTTAGGAAATTTGACTCCCTCATTGCTTTTGTGTCGTGCGTAGAACCCTTGAAGTTTCTGGAAATCTCATTTATTCTACTTCATTCTTCCGCAGATGGTTCGTACGAGATCATCGGCATCACGTGGAGATGAGCCTCCCGCTCCAGGGCTAGCTCCAGTGCCAGCTCCAGCACCAGCTCTAGTGCCCACTTATGTGCCAGCTCCAGCCGCAGCTCAGTCTCCAGATATTCGGGGATTACTATTACAGCTTTTGGATGTGATTGGAGAGCGGCCTTCTGAGGTAGCGCAGACATCCGCTCAGGGGGCAGCCCTGGGTGCACAGAGTTCAGGAGCGCAACCGGCTACTATGGCTCCCCGTGCGGAGGTCATTCTGGTTCCATCTGTTGCACAACCTCTTGCTCCTCGCCTAGTTATGACAGAGTCGGAGCAGAAGGCGTTGGGTAGGTTTTTGAGGTTAGCACCTCCGAGGTTTGCTGGTACTTCTGTACAGGATCCACATGACTTTATTTCTACCTGTGAGGAGATGTTGAATCATTTGGGTTTGTTGGAGACTCACGGGGTTGGTTATACTACCTATCAGTTGGAGGGCCCAACGAAGTTATGGTGGAGGGCCTAGGTTGCTTGTAGACCACCATCGTCACCTCCTTTGACCTGGTCTGAGTTTAATGAGGCCTTTATGGCCAAGTTCCTACCTTAGAGTGATCGTGAGCGTTGCAGGGAGCAGTTTACCCACCTTATGCAGGGGTCTACGACTATCTCAGAGTATGAGACCCATTTCCATCAGCTAGCACCGTTCGGAGCAATGATTATTCCTACCGAGGCTGATAGGATTCGCAGATTTGTATGTGGTTTGAGGCCAGAGATCAGGCAGCCAGCTGAGATATTGATTGCCAGTGGTCGGTCATTCCAGGCTATTGTAGACTATGCCCGCACTGTGGAGAACTTACAGCGACATGATCAGGGGTCCAGAGATAAGAGGCCTCGGCATCAGGGTGTCTACAGTGGTTCCAGATATGGTGGTAGAGGTCCTGGCCAGTGGAGCCGGAGTTATCAGCCACAGCAGTACCAGGGTCAGTCCAGCCGACCAGTTCAGGCTTTCCTTCAGACTTTTGGTAGTATCCAGTTCGAGCAGGGTCAGAGCAGCCATCAGGGCTATGGTGGCCAGTCTTCGAGGGGTACAGTATCTGGGGCATCAGGTCGTGGTGGTTATGCGGGATCTGCTGGTTCATCTCGACCGAATAGGCCGCCAGGGGCTTGTTTTACTTGTGGTGTGATCGGTCATTTTGCTAGAGATTGCCCTCAGCAGGGTACAGTTCAGTTGGCCGAGCCTTTACGAGTAGTTCAGCCCCCAGCTAGAGGGGGTGGTCGTCAGAGTAGACGTGGTGCTCCACGCGGCAGAGAAGGTGGTAGGGATGGCGGTCGGGCAGGTGGAGGTCGTCGTCAGTTTTACGCGGTCCCTAGGAGACCAGTGGCAGAGGCCTCAGATGCTGTGATTACAAGTATAATTTATGTGTGCTATCAGTCTGCTATGGCTTTATTTGATCCTGGATCCACTTGTTCATATGTATCTGCCTACTTTGTGCCTTGCTTGGGGTTGGCTAGTGAGCCATTATCTATTCCTGTTTCTGTTTCGACCCCAGTAGGAGATTCTTTAGTAGTGGATCGGATCGTGAGATCTTGTATGTTATCTATTGGTGATTCAAAGACTTGGGGTGACTTGATGATTCTTGATATGCTAGATTTTGATGTGAAACTGGGCATGGACTGGTTATCCCCTCACCGTGTGGTTTTGGATTGTTATGCCAAGACCATTACCATAGGTGTGCCCGGTGTATCCCCGGTTGTGTGGCAGGGTTCTGTTAGCCATGCACCATCTGGGATCATCTCTTTTCTTTGAGCTAGGAAGTTGATTTCCTGTGGGTGTTTAGATTATCTAGCATATGTCCGAGATGTTAGTGCTGACCCTACTTCTCCTGAGTCTGTTCCTGTGGTTAGAGACTTCCTCGATGTGTTTGCTACCGACCTGCCAGGCCTTCCACCTGAGAGAGATATTGATTTTTCTATTGAGCTAGAGCCGGGCACTAGGCCTATTTCTATTTCTCCTTACCGTATGGCTCCTGCTGAGTTGAGGGAGCTTAAGGAGCAGCTCCAGAATCTGTTAGCTAAGGGGTTTATTAGACCTAGTGTGTCACCGTGGGGTGCTCCTGTTCTCTTCGTGAAGAAGAAGGATGGGTCGATGCGCATGTGTATTGATTATCGGCAGCTGAATAAGGTGACAATGAAGAATAGGTATCCGATGCCGAGGATTGATGATTTGTTTGACCAGCTTCAGGGTTCAGTCGTGTTTTCGAAGATTGATCTGAGGTCTGGCTACCATCAGTTGAGGATTAGGGCAGAGGACATCCCTAAGACAGCATTCAGGACACGTTATGGCCATTATGAGTTCCTGGTGATGTCTTTTGGGTTGACTAATGCTCCCGTAGCCTTTATGAATTTAATGCACAGGGTTCTTGGCCCGTATTTGGACTCATTTGTGATAGTTTTTATAGACGACATCTTGGTATACTCACGTAGTAGAGATGAGCATGAGCAGCACTTGAGGGTTATACTCCAGACTTTGAGAGATCATCGGCTTTATGCCAAGTTCTCAAAGTGCGAGTTTTGGCTTGAGTCAGTTGCATTCCTAGGGCACGTGGTGTCTAAAGATGGGATTAGGGTTGATCCGGGAAAGATTTCAGCAGTTTGTGAGTGGCCTAGACCTACTACTGTTACTGAGGTTCGCAGCTTTATTGGGTTAGAAGGTTACTACAGACGGTTCGTTGAGGGATTTTCTTCCATAGCAGCACCCTTGACTATGTTGACTAGGAAGGATATCCCATTTCAGTGGTCGGATCAGTGTGAGGATAGCTTCCAGAGGCTTAAGGCCTTATTGACTTCAGCTCTAGTTTTGACTTTGTCGGTTGAGGGTCAGAGCTTCTCCGTGTATTGTGATGCTTCTGGGGTTGGTCTTTGGTTGATGTAGGTGTTGATGCAGCAGGGTCGGAGTAAATAGATAGCGTCGCAGGCCAGTTGAAGGTCACGAGCGCAACTACCCC